>VDFB02105785.1:443011953-443110151 GCA_007258455.2 Sequoia sempervirens | reverse complement strand
TGGGTTCCCTTCGAACATTTGTCCAAATCCGTTCCTGGCTCCCCTTTCCCCTTTGTCAAAGTTGTTAGTCCTCCAAAGATATTTTAGTCCTTTTGGGATTTTAGGTTCCCTCCAAACATTTAGACAATGTCCAGATGTCCAAATCCATTCCTAGTTCCCCTTTCCCCTTTTTCTTAAAAAATGTCCTATCAAGGTTTTTAGTTCCCCAAGGATATTTTAGTCGTTTTAGGATTTTGGGTTCCCTCCAGCCAAATTTCCAAATATGTTCTAGGTTCCCCTTTCCCCTTTTTCTTCAAAAATGTCTTATCAAGGTTTTTAGTTCCCCAAGGACATTTTGGTCCTTTTGGGATTTTGGGTTCCCTTCAAACATTTGTCCAAATCCGTTATTGGTTCCCCTTTCCCCTTTTTCTTAAAAAATATCCTATCAAGGTTTTAAGTTCCCCAAGAACATTTTGGTCCTTTCAAGATTTCAAGTTCACTTGAGACATTTGGACAATCCAAATCCATTCCCAGTTCCCCTTTCCCCCTTTTCTTCAAAAATGTCTTGTTGGGGTTTTTAGTTCCTTAAGGGTATTTTGGTCCTTTCAGGATTTTGGGTTCCGCCTAGACATTTGGACTTTGTCCAAATGTCCAAATCCATTCCCAATCCCCCTTTCCTCTTTTTCTTCAAAAATATCTTGTCAAGGTTTTTAGTTCCCCAAGGATATTTTGGCTCTTTCGAGATTTTGGGTTCCCTTCGAACATTTGGACAAATTCCAAATGTCCAATTTTTTTTTGCATTCCCCACTCCCACCGCCTAAAGAATTTTCACATTTAACCCATAAATCACTATTAATGTTACAACAACTTCCCCAACTACTAGATATGATTCTTGGAGCTACAAGAATGATTATAAATGATTTTTTACCAACTCCAAGTGAAAAAGGTGTACATGCTTCATTTATTATTTGAAGATCAATTTTCTATCAAAGGCCCATCCCTAGTTATGATTTTGTTGCAAATTTTGTTGGTTTTTTTAATCTTCATTCATGGATTCATCATTGTAGAATCATGGCTATGATGTCAAGGCCATTTTAGAGGACTTTTAGTTTGAGATTTGGATGGACACATGTATATACTTGTAGCATCAAAAAATTTCACCCTTGACAATTTCACACTAGGTTTTTCTCCCCCTATGTGTTTGGGCCTAATTATGCATTAATCACCCAGTTTATAGATATTCTTGAAAAATCAAAGATGGGAAATCAAATTATAAATTTAATATTTTTCCCCCTACACTTTTATACCCCCCAAAAAGGTAGATCTATTCTAGCGTGCACTGCACCCTAGACCACCTAATTTGGCCCTAAAATTAAATATGTCATTGTTAGTGTTTTATTATTTGAATTTATAATTTTAATTATTGGCTATTGATATTTAATTTTTGGGAAATTGGATTAATTTCATATAAATACATATTATTTTCACCATTTCAAATCCTAGAAAATATATTGAGAAAATTAAAGATCCTAGAATCAGTCAAGGGAAGAATTAGCAACATTATTACAACACTTTCATCAATCAAGTTCAAGGTTGTAAGACATCAAGTTGAAGGAAACAATTATTTTCGAGTTATTATGATCAATCATACCAAATCATGAAGATGTAGTGAGCTATCCTCTACATGCTAGTTGTAGCACTCCACTATGTTTTATGAGCTAACCTTTAGCAGATTTATCAAGCAATCAAGGCATCCATCAATCAAATTTTGTAGCAACTTGTGTGACATAACTTCATCAAGAATTTCACATCTAGGTAACATTATCATTCATTATTTTAGTCAATTATTATTGTTTTGGCATCTTCCTAACCCAGGGTATGCCCTCTTGATCATCAGAAATTATTGTACATGGAGGTAAAAATACCAACATGGGGTTTGACTTAGGCAAGCCCTATACAACACAACATTTCCCATATTTTCATGTGTGCATGTTAGATCTCAAAGGAAATTAGTAGGTGGCAGTTTTAAGAAACAGAGTGTAGACCTTAATCCACATCTCAAAACTTTTAGATCTAAAAAATGAGTCCAATCTAGGGCATAGGGTGTCCTATACCAAGCAATTCAAGCTCAAATTTTCATTATATGTTCCTCTCTATGCCTCTGTCTCAAATATGAAGTTGTTCTACAACTTCTCATTTTTGTTTTTCCATTAAATTACATTTTTAGATTTAGGGTTATATGTCAAATAGGCTTGTCAAATCACACACCAAATTTATCATCCTCACAAATTCAAAAACAAACATAAACCCTAGGAGGTTGGTCTCCCTTATGGCAACAAGTCAATCATAAACTCTAGGAAATTTATGTTTAATGTTGATTCAAGTGAAAAGGAGATAATCTTAGTTATCATAATTGGATCTAGGATCACTTTTCCACTCAATAGTACTTAATTTGTAGGGGCTTTGGCTAGGGTTTCCTTCCCAGTCACATGCCCTATCTCTCTCTCCTATGACCTATAGATGATATAAGGCACTTTTGGTCTCATTGTAAGGGTTCTTTCATGGATTTTCTCTAGCAAACTTATGCTACTTTTATATTTTGTAACTGTAAAATTGGCTTTCATCTCTCTGTGTTAATAAAAACACTTTTTTTACATCTTCTTAATGCTTTTATCTTGTGTAAAATTTGATGCCTCTATGCATGCATTAAATTTCATCATTTTTACAAGTTCTATGATTATGCTAATTTTTTGTATGTGTTAATTGTGGGTAATTTACACCCCTTTTAGGATTTTTTAGACTCTAGCCTTCATGCTCTGTTATAAATCTAGTGAAATACAAAATTGTGTGAGATTCTTCAATGGTTTTGTTGATACTTTATGTAATCACATGTAGATAGAAACATAAAGATATCAAGTTTCCACAATCCATCAATATTTGTTCTAAAATATGACTCAAATTTACTGGCTTGATAATCTTCCCATGGGATGGAGCTTATTCCTTCATCGGTCTAATAGTTCCATTTCAATGGGACATAGTTCACAGTCCCATCAATGGTCCAAGAGTACTCTGTTTGATTGGCATTGTGTTCTATCAACAGAAGGTGTTCATGTCGCTGGAACAAAATACAGTGTCTCCCTGATATCTCTATGGAGGGTGTTACCTTGGCGGTGTCAAAGGGATAGTGCTCAGTCGCCAGGACTTCACATTATGTCTCCTCAATAACCCAATGTTGTGTATCTTCATTGGTGGAACCTTGCTCTGTAGGCAGGACTCAAAGTAGAGTCTCCTCGATATACTGATGAGCGAATAAAAGTGCTTCATCGGAATGACTAGATGACTTCACCAAAACATGTAATATAGTCTCTTTGAAAAGTCGATAGTGGTGACATGGATTTCACGGTGGCGGTAGGGATCACTATAGTGTTATAATCATTATCAGCGTGGCTCTCATGTATCGATAAAAGACATTAATTTGTCTCGTCGACATCTTGGTACGATGGAAGCTAGAGGCTTGTATTGAAATGATGTTGAGTGTTCGAAAGGACATGGTATCATGTCTCTTCGACACTCTAGTGATTGAATTCCTTGGTGAGCTATGCATATCGAGGTGACTGGAAATCTTTAGGGGGACATTTTTTTTGGTGAGGTAGAATGTTGATAGTTAAATTGCTCTATGACCATTCATGGTAGAAGTTGTAATGATGGTTCCTAGAATGATTGGAACATGTATGGCCATTAGGCATTGTGGGTGATGTTTTGTAATGTAGTAAGAACTGTTTTGTTCAATCTGTGAATGAGGTTGATCAGGGAAATTTCTATTGTAATTGACTGTGTGAATTAAAATTTGGAAGCATAATCTATAACTTTGTATGTAATCACTATTTACTGTAATACAAAGAGATTTTTTTTGGTGTGTGGATATTTCTCCCGTAAGGATTTTCCCATGTAAATTTGGTGTTCGTTTTGTGATTGTGTTAAATTTTTCTACTCTATTATTCTATTAATGTGCATCTTAATTAACTATAACTTGAAATTGAATGACATATCTACATTTCTCTTCTAAGAAATGGCATTAGGAAGGCATTTTTGCACTCAACTTTCCTTATAGGTGGTATCAAAGCTTGGCTAGTTGTGTTGTCCTTGTGGGTGAGTCAGGTTTTTGTGTTGATTTTGTCGAGTGGGAGTTTTGTTGAAAGGATCAATTTGAAAACTTGATTGCAGTTTTGAGATGGCAAGCACATCAGGAAGAGTAGACATTGAAAAGTTTAATGGTGGAAATTTTGAGTTATGGAAACTCAAAATGGAAGACTTGTTTGTGGATATAGACCTTTGGATTGTTGTTTCAAGATCAAAACTATCAAGCATGAAGCAAGAAGATTAGAACCTCACAGATAGAAAAGAAAAATGGTTGATAAGACACTGTCTAGAAGACTTGGTTCCTGAATGTGCATGAGGAGAAGACTTCAGTTTCCTTGTGGAAGAAACTTGGTGACATTTATCAAGGGAAGTCTCTGGTGAATAAGTTGTTCCTGAGGAAGAAGTTATATTCCTTGAAGATGGAGGAAGGAGCATCTGTTTCAGACCATTTGAATTCATTTAACATGATTTTTGCTCAGTTGGCATCTATAGGTGTAAATACTAATGAAGAGGATAAGTGTATTCTTTTTTTATGCTCCTTTCCTAACATGTGGGACCATCTAGTGATGGCTATTGGAAGCACAACAACCACTTTCAAAGATGGAAGATGTAGTTGCTTCACTGTTTCTAGAAGAAATAAGGAAATCTTCTGAGATGGCAAAGGAGGCCCTCGCTATTTGAGGTAGATCAAAGGAGAGAGGCAAGAAGAAAGACAAAAAATCTAAATACAAGCCAGAGGGGAGATCAAATTCTCCTGGTAAAAATTCCAAGGTGAAATGTTGGAACTGTGGGTAGGATGGACATATCTGAAAGGATTGCAAAGAGGAGAAAAAGAAGAAGAAGAACAACTCTTCTGATAATGATTCTTCTCAGAGTGATGCAAATGCCTTCATTGTTGCCTTGGTGACCCAGGCATTAGATGATGTATGGATGATTGAGTCAGGTGCATCTTTTCACATGACATCTCACATAGATTGGTTCACAAAGTATGAAAAGTATGTTTGTGGAAAGGTGTATTTGGTAAGTGACTCGTCTCTTGAAATTGTTGGTCATGGAAGAGTTAGAATTCAATTTCTTGATGAAAGAATCAAAGGAATTGATAGCGTAATACACATACCAGTTCTGGCTCGTAATCTTCTTTTTGTAAGTAAGTTGAATGATGTTGGCATGCAATTTTTTTTCTCGAATGGTGGTTGTAGAATGACTAGAGGCTTTATGGTGTTGGACAAGGGTGCACACATTAGCACTTTGTACAAGTTGGACACATGTTTTGTTCAATGTAACAGTGTCTTTGCAAATTTAGACAAAGATACTCATGTAGGGAAGGAGAAAGTTGTCAGTATGGGTGAAAATTCCTTCGAGGTGAAACTCCCTATAGAGAAAACCATGTTGTGGCATCATAGACTTGAACACATAGGAGAAAAAATCTTCAAAGACTTGAAGAATAAAAACCTAGTTGAAGGGCTTGATGATTGTAACCTTGAGTTTGATTTTTATGAGCATTGCATCTATGGAAAGCAACATCATGTTTCTTTATACTCTAGTCCTCATAAATCTTCTAGCAATTGGATTATTTTCACTCTAATGTATTTGGTCCAATGAATGTTTCTTCGTTATCGAAGTCTAAATATTATGTTTCATTTATAGATGACTCTTTGAGAAGAGAATTTTTGTATTTTCTAAAAAGTAAATCAAAAGTGTTCAGTTGGTTTAAGGAGTTTAAAACCTTTGTAGAAAACCAGACTGGAAGGAAAATTAAATGCTTGACGATGGATAATGGCGATGATTTTTTTTAAAATTTTTTGAAAGGTATTGCAAAGACTATGGGATTAAAAGGAATAAAGATACACCTTACACTCCATAGTAGAATGGAGTTGCTAAAAGGTTGAATAGAATGTTGATGGAAAGGGAAAGAAGTATGTTGAGCAGTGCTGGTCTGGAGTAGAAGTTTTGGGTTGAGGTTGTGGCTACGACATGTTACTTGGAAAATAGATCTCCCACTTCAACACTCGTGGACAAAACACCTATGGAAGCATGGTCTGGTAAGAAGCCCTCTTTAAGACATGTGAGAGTCTTTGGCTATGAGGCATATACATATGTGCCTAGTGAGAAAAGATCTAAATTAGAAAAAAAGGCTATAAAATGTATCTTCATTAGCTATGGCATTGGTGTGAAAGGATACAAGCTTTGGAATCTAATTACTGAGAAGGTATTGTATGTACAACAGAAGTGTGATCTTTTGTGAGATGAAACCTTCTTCAGTGGATTTGAAGCCAAAGATAAAATAAAAAGAGAAGAACATAGTTGAAATTTCTTTAACTCCAGATAAATAGGAACTACGAACTCCAAGTGTACCTGATACCGAGGAGAGCTCAAGTAGTTATGATAGTTCTAAATAAGAAGAAGAACCATAACCTCAACCTCAACCTATGAGGAGGTCTACATTTGAGAAGTGGCAACCTAAAAGGTTTGGATATTCTATGTTGGATTCTAGTTGTGTCTATGCTTTGATTACTAGCATTGATGAGCCTAGGACTATGAATGAGGCTATTAACATGTCTTATTTATATTCATGTTTGGAAGCCATGAATGAAGAAGTGGAATCATTGAAAAGGAACGAAACCTAGGATTTGGTACCCTTTCCTGAAGGTTGAAATTTTGTTGGTTGTTAATGGGTATTTAAAAAGAAAATTGGTTTGGATGGCAGTGTTGAGAAGTATAAAGCTAGGTTGGTCACGAAAGGTTATTCCTAGGCAGAGGGAATTGATTATGGGGAAATATTTTCTCCTATAGCTAAGCTGAAATCTATTATATTTTTGTTGTCACTTGCAATAGTGTGTGACTTAGAGATTTAGAAAATGAATGTGAAGACAATGTTTCTTCATGGAGATTTGGAAGAAGAAATTTATATGTGCCAACCAGAGCACTTCATTGAAAAAGGTAAAGAAAGTTTGGCTTGCAAGTTAAAAAAATCTCTATATGGTTTAAAACAATCACCTAGAATGTGGTACCAAAATTTTGACATGTTTGTGTTGTCATTGGGATTTGTGAGATAAAAATCAAACCATTGTGTGTACTATGAAACTAAAAATGGTCGTTTACATATTATAGCCCTATATGTGGATGACATGTTATACATTGGGAATAGTAAGGGTGTTGATTTCTGATTTAAAATCTCAGTTGTCAGCATAGTTTGAAATGAAAGATTTAGGTGCAACTAGGTATATTCTAGGGATGGAAATCATAAGGGAAAGAGGAAATAGAAAAATTTGGCTCAGCTAGAGAAAGTATATTAATTTTTTCCTTGAGAGGTTTAATATGACATATTGCAAGCAGTTAGTTATTCTAGTGTTGTAGGGAATGAAACTCTCTTTTGAAGATTGTCCAAAATCTCCTACTAAGATGGAGGACATGACCAGGGTGCCTTATGTGAGTGTAGTTGGTAGTTTAATGTATGCAATGGTCTGTAAAAGGCCAGACATTTTCAAAGCAATGGGAGTACTTAGTCGATTTATGGGTAATCTGGGAAGACCGCATTGGGATGTTGTGAAAAGAGTTTTTAGATATTTGAAGGGTACTGCAAAGTATGCCTTGTGTTATCATGGTAACTTTATTGGCTCATAGAGCTCAGTTAGCATTTGTGGATATGTGGATTCTAATTGGGCAAGGGGCATTAACAGAAGAAGATCCACTAGTTAGTGGATATGTATTCATGTTGTTTGGTGGTGCCATAAGTTGGATGAGAGAGTGACAGGTTGTAGTCACTTTATCCACTACTGAGGTGGAGTACATGGTAGAAACTCACACCTGCAAGGAAGTTATTTGGATTAGATTTTTGTGCTATGACATTGGTTTTGATGCAGGGAAAATTGTAATTTTCTATGATAGTCAAAGTGCTATTTGTTTGGAAAAGAATCTGACTTTCCATGCCAGGACAACACATATTGATGTTCAGTATCATATCGTTCATGATATGGTGGAGGATGGAAATGTTAATCTGGAAAAGGTGGATACTCTGGTGAATTTTTTTGATGCATTGACAAAGTCTATGAGCACAAAAAAATTTAGATGGTGTGCCATTTTGATGGGCCTTGGGGCCTATGACATTCAATAATTTTGAGCATTGGAAGAAGCCAATAAGTTCTTCGTCAAGTTCCCACAGATTGGATCTTATTCCTTGGTCGGTCTGATAGTCCCATTAGAGATTATTCCTAGCTTGATAATATTCCCATAGATTGGAGCTTATTCCTTGGTTGGTCTGATAGTCCCATTTCGGTGGGACATAGTTCATAGTCCCATCGATGGTCCAAGAGTACTCTATTTGTTTGGCATCGTGTTTTTTTTTACAGAAGGTGTTCATGTCACTGGAACATAATACAATGTCTCCTCGATATCTCTATGGAGGGTTTCACCTTGGAAATTTTTGTTGTAAGAATAGAAAAGAATGAAGGTGTTGTCATTGATGTCAACTGGTCAATTGGCTATCAACTGGTTGTTGTTGTCATTGATTCCATGGTTGCAGGTTATTAGCTGTATATGTTGAGGATATTAAGAAAATAGTATTGAAGAAAGGTTGCAAGTGTTCAGTGGTTGCTTCGGGTTTTTCATCAAGATTCGCTCCTATGTTTGTGTGGTTCATATATGTTGGTCATGGTTATTGGAAGCTACTATATCTAAATTTTTGGCTCTTGAATCATTGTACAATGCGAGTTATGTTCACCAGTTGTGAACTATGATTTTTTATGTTCTGGTTGAGGTCCGAGAGAAAATTTGTTGGTCCGTATTTCTCTTTGGTGAAGTCTTATGACTTGTGGTTCTAGAATTGAGTTTTTATGTTTGTATTGAAGACAATTTCAATATCTGGAAGGTTCATGCTTAATTGTTCTATGTGTTTTACACTAGTTTGGCCGACCTTGTGTTGAACACTATCTTCAGAATTGATGTAGCATGTTGGATCTATTTGGGTCCTCACCAAGCATGTGTTTGGGTCACCCTCATTCTAATTCCAACCTAAGATGTTTCGATGTTGACCTAATTTGAATTTAATGTTGGATGGATGACTTTGGATATGTTTCAAAGTTGAAGATGGTATAAATACAAGATGAGTTAGTGGTGAAATGAAGTACACAAGAGAGATAAGGGAAAATAAATAGAAAAAATAGACATGAGATTGATACGAATCAGTGATTGTGTGTAATGCAAGTGTGGCAAATCAATATTAATCCTAAATGTTGAGTTTCTGTATGTAGTGAGCAGAAGGTGTACTCTATCATTCATGCATGTCTATGAGTCGTTGAGAAAACTATGGTGGATTTCTCTATTGCATTGAGATTGTCTTCTCTTTGTAAACTATCTATTCTATCTTCTTTGTATATCTATGGCAGTGATCCCTTCGAGTTGTTAGCCTTGTTGGATAGTGAGTCCTGATCCAAACAGTGAATCCTTGTTTTGGCAGTGAACCTTGTATCTCAGGTAGTGAGCCTTTTGTAATCAGTTTTGATATTCTCTATAGTGTGAGTTAATCCTCACCGTATTTTTTTCCCTTATTGGGTTTTCCACGTAAATCTAGTGTTGTTGTTGTGTGTTGGTTTTCAATTTTTTTGCTTACACTTAATTTTAATTCATTTAAGTAGTATTAAGGATTAGTTCCGGTGAATTATTTAAAGGTTTTAGTTTTGTGAGAGTTGATTCACCCCCCTCTCAGTTTTCCTATCCAACAATTGGTATCAGAGCTTGGTTCCTTGGAGTAGAGCTTAACTGCTTAAGGAAGGTCTAGGATGGCTAGCAAAGTTACTTATGATTATCCGAGGTTTGATAGAACTAATTATGCTATTTGGAAAATATTGATGGAAGAATCTCTGGAGTATTATGGATATGATGTGGAGAAAGCTTACAAGAATCCTTACACTCCTCCTACTAATGGTCTGAGTACAGCTAATGAGATCAAGGCACATGAAGTGAACAATAAGGTGAAGTACATTTTGAAGAATAGTCTTGTACATTCTTAGTTGATTAAGGTTCAGAATTTGAAGACTGCTAAGGAAGTATGGGATGCTTTGGAAAGGGCGCATGAAGATGATGAAAGGGTCAAAGATGAAAAATTGCAAAAATTGGAAACATAGTTTGAGCTCCTACATATGTCTGAAGATTAAAATGTTAAAGCTTATGTATAGAGATTGGATGAGATAGTAGTTGGAATGTGAGGACTTGGTGCTACTATAGGTAAAACCAAGATTGTAAAGAAGATTCTTCGAACTCTCCCTGATGCTTATAGCAAAAAGGTGTGTGTTATTGAACAAAGTATAGATTATAAAACCTACACTAAAGATCTGTTGTTGGGATCTTTGACATCTTATGAGATGAGAAAGCCGAATCTGAGGAATGGATGCAAATTAGAGTCTGCCTTTAAGGCTACAAAAGCTAAAGATCTTAATGAAGAAAATATTGATGAAATAGAAGCTAACGTTGTGACAAGGATGAAGAAAGGCTCCGACAAGTATGAAGGTAAGTTACCCTTTAAATGCTTTAGTTGTGGAGAAATAGGTCATTATGTTGCAAAGTGTCTAGAAAGAGCTAAGAGGAATACACAAAGATATGAGAAAGAAAAGAAAGGAAATACTTGATCAAAAAGAATATTATGTGAATAAGAATGCTAGTATATCTGATGAGGATTCTGATTGTGAAGATCTTGATGACAATGAATGCTTGTTATTGGCTATAAAGGATGAACCTACTTCTACTAATTTTGAAAAACAGGTGAAGGAATGCCCTCCAGAGAGGAAGAAGAATGAAGGCACTATAATCTCTTCCCTACATGCTAAATAGGAAAAGAACTATTGGTTTGTTGATAGTGGTTGTTCACATCACATGACTAGTGATAAGAGTAAGTTTGTTAAATTTGAAAAATATGATGGAAGCTTGGTTATGATTGGAGATGATACATGTGCTAAAATTTGTGGGGTAGATTCAGTAAAGTTTGATGGAAATCATAATACAAATGATGTCTATAATGTTAAGGGTTTAAGGCATAATGTTTTGAGCGTTGGATAGATGTGCAGTAAAGGATACAATCTTGTGTTTGAGGATGAAAGATGTGAGATTTGGAAAGGATCCAGAACAATGATTGTTGCAAGAAAGAATCTGAAGGAAATATCTATCAACTTAAAGGTGTTGATGGACGATGCTTTATGACTCAGATTAATGGAAATTGGTTATGGCATCAAAGAATGTGTCACATAAATTTTGATAATTTGGCAAGGATTAGTGCAATTCAGGCCGTGAGAGATTTACCAAGGATTACAAATCCTATCAATGTTATTTGCAAGAATTTTTAGTTTGGAAAGAAATCTAGAAGGAATTACAAATTAAAGGAACAATATACAACTGGACTATTGGATTTAATTCATACATATCTTTGTGGTCCTATAAGAGTGAGAAGTCTACAAGGTGAAAGATATTGTATGCTTTTGATTAATGATTATTCTAGATATACATGGGTTACATTTCTTAGAGAGAAATCATATGAATTAGATAGATTCAAGACATTCAAAGCTATAGTTGAGAATGAAGTGAATTTGAGGATAAAATGATTAAGGTCTAACAGAGGTGGAGAATTCACCTCCCATGAGTTTAACATATTTTATGAAGTGCATGGAATAAAAATACAGTTATATGCTCTGAGAACTCCTCAACGGAATGTAGTTGTTGAAAGAAAGAATAGAATAGTTCAAGAGGCCAATAGATCAATGATTATTGAGGTTTGTTTATTGGAAATATACTAGAGAGAAGATATTCATATTTTTTTTTATGTATTCAATCAAATTCAAGCAAGAGAAAATAGTAAAAAGACCCCCTATGAGCTATGGTTTGGAAGAATTCCTATCGTTAAGTATTTCAAGGTATTTGGAAGAAAATGTTATATCATAAGAGATGAAACTTTAGGAAAGTTTGACACAAAAAGTGATGAAGGAATTTTTCTTGGATATTCTACTAAAGAAAAGCCTACAGATGTTTCAATAAAAGACCGAGAAAGATTGTAGAAAGTGAAAATGTCAAGGTTGATGAAACGATGAAGAATTCAATTGACATTGATGGATATGTATTAGATGAACCGGATTGTGTAAGAATTGAAGAAAGTGTGGAAGAATAGGAAAGGGATGAGAAAGAAAAGAAAAATGAAGAAAATGAAAGAGAAGAAGAAGCTCATGTGGTGTCCCCTAAGACACCTAGATATGTGTAGAAGAATCATTCAGAAAGTCAAATCATTGGAGATAAGACAAAAGGTGTATTGAAAAGAAGCAGAGTTGCTACTGAAGTAAATATTTGTTTATTTTTTGAGATTGAACCGAAGACCATAAGTGAAGCATGTAATGATGAACATTGGATGAAAGCTATGCAAGAAGAACTTATGTAGATTGAGAAGAATCAAACTTGGGAATTGGTCCCAAAACTGATAGATAAAAACATTAGTGGATCAAAGTGGGTATTCAGAAATAAGCTAAATGAGAATGGATTAGTTAGAAACAAAGCAAGACTAGTGTGTAAAGGCTACTCACAAGTAGAAGGCATAGATTTTCAAGAGAATTTTGCTCTGGTGGCAAGAATGGAAGCTATAAGGATGTTCTTAGCATTTGTTTCTCATAAAGATTTCAATGTCTATCAGATGGATGTCAAGTTTGCATTTTTGAATGGTGAGTTAGAAGAAGAGGTCTACATGGAACAACCGAAAGGATTTCAGTTGTCAGATCAACCGAATATGGTGTGCAAATTGAAGAAAGCTTCATATGGATTGAAGAAAGCTCCTAGAGCTTAGTATACAAGGTTAGACATGTATTTGATTCAACAAGGTTTCAACAAAGGTACAACAAATAGTAATTTGTACTTTAAAATTGAAAATGACAGAATCTTGATTGTAGTTGTATATGTTGATGACATTATTTTTGGAGGAAATGAAACTATGTATAAGTTGTTTGTGGAAGATATACAAAAAGAATTTGAAATATCTATGTTTGGAGAGATGAATTTCTTTCTTGGGCTAAGAATTAATCAAACAAAGAAAGGAGTTTTCATTTCACAATCTAAGTATGTAAAAGAGATGTTGAAGAAGTTTGGGATGTATGGTTCCAAATTGGTATGCACTCCTATGGTGACTAGTTGCAAATTGGGAAAATATGATGATTCACCTAAGGCTGATCAAAGCAATTATATATCTATGATTGGTGGATTGTTGTATTTGATTGCTACTAGACTGGATATCATGCATGTAGTATGTCTTGTGGCAATATTTTAAGAAGATCCTAAAGAAACACATGTTGTTAAAAGAATATTCAAATATTTGAATGGCACTTTGGATTATGGGTTATGGTATCCTAGAGATAATTTACATTAAGTTCTTATACAGATGCAAATTGGGCTGGATATGTAGATGATAGAAAGAGTACAAGTGGTGGTGCATTCTTTATTGGTTGCATATTGGTGGCACGCTTGAGTAAAAAGAAAGATCCAGTTTCCTGTCTATTGCTGAAGCTAAGTATATATTTATTGCATCTTGTTGTACACAAGTTCTATGGATGAAACAAACATTGAAAGATATCAAAGTGGTGTATGATGATCCTATTTCCATCTTCTGTGATAACACAAGTGCAATTAACATTTCAAAGAATCCAGTGATGCACTCAAGGACAAAGCATATATCTATCAAGTATCATTTCTTGAGAGAGAAGGTCATGGAGAATGAAGTAAAGCTTGAGTATATCTCTATGAAGGATTAGATTTCTGATATATTTACGAAGGCTCTTCCTAAAGATACTTTTGAGTATCTCTAGGAGAAGTTAGGGTCATTTCCCCTCCTTTCTTGAACTAGATGCATATGGAGATGCATCAGTTCAGTGGATCTATGGATCTATCTATCTTATGGACTAATTTTTTGGTGGCTACCTCTCAGGGGGAGTAGGTAGTGTCATGTGTTTTCATTGTATGTCAAAGGGGAAATCAATATAAAATATCTTTTTCCTTTGAAATTGATGTTAAAGGGGGAGAGGAAGAATGTGAAAAAGAAAAGAGGAAAAATGAGAAAAAGATTATCTACTAAGGGGGAGAAACAAAAAGAAAAATCTTGAGAAGTGTAATCGAAGCTAGTATGTTGTCTTTGATGGTTTTTCACATTATGTATTGCCATCAATGACAAAGGGGGAGATTGTTGCAAGAATACAAAAGAATGAAGGTGTTTTCATTGATGTCAACTGGTCAATTGGTTGTGAACTGGTTGTTATTGTTATTGATGTCATGGTTGTAGGTTATTGGCTGTATATGTTGAGGATATTGAGAAAATTGTATTGAATAAAGGTTGTAATTGTTTAGTGGTTTCTCTGAGATTTTCTCCTATGTTTGTGTGGTTTAGATATGTTGGTCATGGTTGTTGGAAGTTGTTATATCCAGATTTTTGGCTCTTGATTCATTGTATAGTGTGAGTTATGTTCCCTAGTTATGAACTGTGGTTTTTTGTGTTCTCGTTGAGGTCTAGGAGAAAAGGTGTTGGTTTGAATTTCTCTTTGGTGAAGTCTTATGACTTGTGGTTCTAGAATTGAGTTGTTATGTTTGTATTGAAGAAAATTTTGATATTTGGAAGGTTCATGCTTAATTGTTCTATGTGTTTTACACTAGTTTGGCCAACCTTATGTTGAACACTATCTTTAGAATTGATGTAGCATGTTGGATCTATTTGGGTCCTCACCAAGCATGTGTTTGGGTCGCCCTCATTCTAATTCCACCCTAGGATGTTTTGGCACTGACCTAATTTGAATTTAATGTTGGATGGTTGACTTTGTATATGTTTCAAAGTTGAAGATGGAATAAATATAGGATGAGTTAGTGGTGAAATGAAGTACACAAGAGAGAGAAGTGAAAAGAAATAGAACATATAGATGTGACTTTGATAAAAATCAGTGAGTGTGTGTGATGTGAGTGTGGTAGATCAGTGTGAAGCTTAAATGTTGAGTTTCTAGATGCAGTGAGCCAAAGGTGGTTGAGAAAATTATGGTGGATTTCTTTGTTGCATTGAGATTGTCTTCTCTCTATAACCTATCTCTTCTATCTTCTTTGTATCTCTATGGCAGTTAGCCCTCCAGGTTGTTAGCCCTATTGGACAATGAGTCCTTTTATTGGTAGTGATCCTTGTATCTCAAGAAGTGAGCCTTTTGTAATCAGTTTTGCAATTCTCTATAGTGTGAGTTAATCCTCACTATGGTTTTTTCCCTTATTTGGTTTTCCACGTATATATGTTGTTGTTATGTGATGGTGTTCAGTTTTTGCACTTGCACTTAATGTTTATTCATTTAAGCAGTATTAAGGACTATTTATGATGAATGATTTAATAGTTTTTGTTTTGTGACAACTGATTCACCCCCCTCTTAGTTGTCCTATCCAACAGTGTTGAAGGGATGGTGCTCGGTCACCAAGACTTCAAATTGTGTCTTCTCGATAACCTGATGTTGTGTATATTTGTCGATAGAACCTTGATTTGTAGGTGGGACTCAGAGTAGATTCTCCTCAATATATCAGTGAGTGGCTAAAGGCGCTTCGTCGAAGTGACTAGATGAATTTTCTGGAGCATGTAATATAGTCTCTTCAAAAATTCGACAGTGGTGACATGGATGTCATGGTGGTGGTAGGGATCATGGTTAGTGTTATAATCATTATCGGTGTGTCTCTCCTGTATTGGTGAAAGACATTGAGTTGTCTCCTTGACATCCCGGTGTGATGGAAGCTAGAGGCTTATATTGGAATGACATTAAGTGTTTAGAGAGACATGGTTGCATGTCTCTTTGACACTCTAGTGATTGAATGGCTTGGAGAGCTATGCATATTGAGGCAACTGGAAATCTTCAAAGGGACATGTTTTTTGGTAGGGTAGAATGTTGGAAATTAAACTTCCTTGTGATCATTCATGGTAGAAGTTGTAATGGTGGTTCTTGGAACGATTGGAACATGTGTGTGGAGCTATAGGGAATTGTGGGTGATGTTTTGTAATGTAGTAAGAACTGTTTTGTTTGATTTGTGAACGAGGTTGATCAAGGAAAATGTTGATGTAATTGACTGTGTGAATTAACATTTGGAAGTATATTTTGTAACTTTGTATGTAATCATTATTTATTGTAATACAAAGATATTTTTCTTAGTGTGTGGGTTTTTCTCCTGTAAGGGTTTTCCCATGTAAATCTGGTGTTCGTTATGTGATTTTTTTAAATTTGTCTACTATGTTATTCTGTTAATGTGCATCTTAATAAACTATAACTTGAAATTGAATGACATATCTGCATTTCTCTTCTAAGAATTGGCATTAGGAAGGCATTTCCACACTCAAATTTCCTTACAATATTTATGCATCATCATATTTCTAATTGTCAACATCCTCTTCCCTCTTTTCCTTTTGCATTTTGATAGATTAGGATTAGCGTAAAGTTATCCAGTGTTGGGTTGGACTAGTATTGTTGCATCTATTTTTGAGAGGAAGCCGACCTTTTTCATATGGCTGGCCTCATCTACAAGTTCCCATACTCCAAGGTTAGTTCCATTGTGTCATTGGAATGTTGAACCCCATGTTCAATAGGGTGTAATTTTATGTGACAATAGTAACCATGAAGCCACACATCCCATGCTATGCTTCACATATGCACTCTATAAAAGAGCTTAATACAATGAAAAATAATTCAAATAATCAACTAGCCAACACCAACCACTAAATATGTGATTTATTTTATAGATTCAAGCTCACACAAAACAACCAAGTGGTAAAGGTATAATCATGAGACTCAAAACCATGAGTACACAAAAATATTAACCCCAACATATATTTTTTGGTACTTAGTTTTCTTAATATTACATAATTTTCTAATGTGTAACCCACACATAAAATATTTAACCAATGTCACATACAACTTTACAAGTGGACCCACATAAATATTTAAAGTAGCTAAGAACATCTCCAATATGCACCACCAATAAATTTTATTTTACATAATTAAACTAATGTTTTATTGTGCAAGGTGTACACCACCTTTTTCTTAAGATTCTCTCACTTGTTGTATACATGGAATAAGGGTAAATTAGATGAAATACATCATTATAACCATCTATGAATACCACATGAATATCCAACATGATCTCATTCTCCATCAAGATACTTATAATAACATCTAATGTAACCACTATCTCAATCAAGAGCTCCTCTCATCCTCTAAAATGGTACATATAAAATAAAAGGAAAGAGCCAAGGTGAAGATACACCAATCCTAAGAACAAAAGCATCAAATCCATGTGATAACAAAGGCTCCAAACTAGTACCAAGGAAAAAACCCATACTATTAGAAATAATAACCACAAAAACTTAATAAATCTAATCATCCATACCTACCCAGGTATTCAAAACCATAATATAAATCATTCCAACAACATATTCAACCCATAAATCATTGCAATCACAATATCCATGTATAAAACCTATATCAATAAATAAAATGCACATCTAGGAACTCCCACTACATAGGAATTGTCAAATTTAAAAATAGATCAAGGCATACAAATTCTACCAACCAACACTCATACCAATGTGTGTCTTATAATAAAACCATGTTATAACAAATAATAATCATAATTATCCACACATGCAATAAAAACTATTGCTCTCCCCAACAAGTTACCATAAATTTACCAAGTTCACCACATGAAAACATGTAAGCATGAACCTCCAAAAAGTATTCATATAGCAAATAATGACATATAAACCATATCACATAACATGTCCTTCTACCAACACCTCAAAGTTCTAAGCTATGTTAACTAAGATATTATTCACAATTCCAATTTAAAATCCTTATCAACACCCAACCTTTTAATATCATAGGTCAAACAAAATATATGTATCTCATATAACCAACATGGATGTAAGCATCTCTAAAGCAAGTAAGACAAAACTCAAATTCATTCCCTAAATAGGAATAAGCCCAATTTGATACCATCTCCTAAAATCCATATAAATGAAATCATAAATCAAACTCATACATGTAGAATGAGATAAACATGCTAAAAACTCCTTAAGTAAACCCTCCAAAACTAAAAAGCCATAGCTCAATATTTATATCCATGAGAAGAAAAAACATAAAACATAATGTATAAGAAAACAAGATGGAAATACCTATTAGATTTTTATCTACGAAAATGACCAAGAGTGGAGAATGGGGTTCTCCTCCATGATACACAAAGCCACAATGTCTCTATCAAAGGAAAATATCATTTAAGATCCAGCATGAACTCACATTCATATCTAGGTGAAGTTTCCTTGGATTTCCTTTTGAAACCTATAAAGAGTATCTATCTTAATAAATGTCTCTAAAATCAACAAAAATATAGCTTCACCCAAGTCTCTAAGTATCCATGAGAACCTATAATTGATTAATCTAGACTAAGCTTCAAATGCAACATTGCACTCTCTTGAAGCTCCTAAGCACATAGCCAATAAACTCAATAATAAGAGAACTATCTAGATCATTGTCAAAGCTCTAATTGAAGAATTAGGAACACATCATTCCAAATTGATCTAAAATTTCCTCGTAGGAGATCATATTTTCTGATGAATATATACTACTCCCAAGAGAACATGTAAAACCCCATCCTACAACCTAGAGGACGATGCAACACAGCAAAAGCACAACTAATTTTTTTTTTTAAGTATTACAAGACGAGTAAAGTACCCTACTCTAACCACATACATCTTCTAGGCTACACAACACATCTACATGTAAACTCATTACAAGTTATAAAATTTAAACCAACCATAGCATATGAATATTAAACTCAAGATACAACATACAACAAAACATTAAACCATTGCAGATAAATCTAACACATAAAAATGTATTGAACATATTTCCACAAATACAACACCACATAACATTCCATACACCATTAAATCCAATAATGAATAAATCAGAAATATTATTACAATTACATCACAAAGATTCACCTCGATACAAATGAGGTACTACAATTATACATAATAATTCACAGTTACAATGAAGAAAGAGAAGAACTACACGAGCTCCTCGAACAAGAAGATCTCGCCATCACGAACATGAAGAGAACTCAACAGTGAAGAAGCATGCCACCTAACCATATGGTACCCGTAGGTCCAGCCCCCGTGCTAGGAGATAGTAAAAGGTAACCAAGACAATCCTACTACCTCTAGACACAAACCATATACAAAATACTCACAATATAGGTAAACAAGAAAAATGGTCACATTGCTTCTAAAATCACAGAATCAAGTACAATCACAATACAATAAACCAACTGTTGTCATATGAGTGTCATCACAATGGTTAAATTGACTCCCACACGAGTTGTCTTGGGACCACTTTGTGTCCCGACCCTCGTTGAAAGCCAAGGGTAGACAACACATAACTCAAACTACCTACCAAGGGTAGACAATGCACTAAAAACTACCAATAATAACCAATACACTTCAAAAGACAACACATCCCTACGAATGTCCAATACTGAATCCAAAACGTGCACTACCCAAGGAAATTTTAAAAGGTGAACAACGGACACAACAATCCTTTCATAATTTTACAACCTCTAGAATACTTACACTTTCTCAACAACAAATATTCCCCCAATTCATAATTACAAAAATATATGTAATTAAAATAAACAACTCATATAATTAAAATCACTACCATTCAGATTTCTTAAATCTAATATATCAATATCTCATAATTAAATTACATCATTTAAGCTTAATTTTAATTAATAAATCAAAAATGAAATAAAAACTAAATATTTAACTTTCAGTTTCATATTTATTCAAATTAGTTAACTCAATTCTACAATTAGAATAATCAATCATTTAAAGTTAACCATTCGTGTTTGCATGCACTTAAAGCAATAAAATCCATCTAAATAAATACCCCTTTTAAATAGATATTATCTAATTACATAATCCAATTCAAACAATCACACTGCATGAAATAAATCATTTAAATTATAATTATATTTACAATAGAAATAAAAAACCAAAATTAATTGTTTAATTTCAATTTACTCAATCACACAATAATAAACATCAATTTTTTTTTATAAAATATTTCATATTAATATATCTAAATTGTGCATGTGTATGCACCTATTTGAAAATAAATATAAATATTTATATTTAAATATATTATTTAAATATTATAAAATTATATGCAGATTTTTCAATATATATATATTAATTTATATTTTTCGGATTTGGGTTTTTCTGAAATTTTTACTGAAGGTGCGCCACCAAGTCTTTGAACAAATATAAAAACATCAGCTATACCCAGTTCATAAATGTTTAGTTATGATTAATTTAGTAACCCTCTTTCTCTGTTGTTTTTTTTTTTTTACAATTTTTTATATGAAAGATTCACAAATTTAGAGAGGTTTTTCTTAAATTCTCATTTTTTTTTTTGAATTATCTATGATGTTAAAAATCATTTCCTACAGAGATCTAAAACTTTCACGAAAATTTACGAAAATTTATCATTTTTTACAAAGAAGAATAATGATTATGACACAGAGGATTACAAATTCCTACAGTTTCAATTCCATTTTCACAGAGGCTCTAAATTTTTTTTTATAATTTCCTTTAGCATAAATGTATTTCAAATAATCAATTTATAGAGAGGAGAGGATCTAAATTATTTTCTACAAAGGTTGACTTTTCACGACAATCTTTTAAAAACAAAAACTTCTACAATAATGAAAACATCTTCTAATTTTTTTTAATTTGCATTACAATAATTAAATAACTCTTTCAAATCAAAATTCATAAAAAATAAT
Organism: Sequoia sempervirens; assembly: GCA_007258455.2. Classification (NCBI taxonomy): domain Eukaryota; kingdom Viridiplantae; phylum Streptophyta; class Pinopsida; order Cupressales; family Cupressaceae; genus Sequoia; species Sequoia sempervirens. The sequence goes on along the minus strand of VDFB02105785.1, from coordinate 443,089,169 downwards.
TAAAGAACCTGTTCTAGAAGAACTGTTGGTTCAAGAAATATTGTCGAACTTCTTTGTAGCTTCAATTTTTCAATGTAGCCAAAGTTTCCTCTAGTGCAATTTTCTCTTTCCAGAAAACACAACAAATACCACAACCAAGAATTCTATAACAAAATTCTAATACAAAAACAAAAACCCCTCAGAGATTCACAATTTCCTCAATAAATTTTCAACAAAACAAAAATTCTTTCTGTGAAACAATTTTCTTCCCTTTCTCCAATATTTCCTCTAAGAATTAATTTACAACAATAAGATAATCAATTTGTAACTCACAGTTATCCCAACAAAATATATTTTTCCTCAACAACCCCAAATATTTTTCAACCTCATGCATTTAAAATAAAATAAAACAATTAATATATTTCCACAAATTTAAATAATCTTATTTATTTAATTCCCATATAATTTAATAATTAAATTTTTTTAATAACATAACTAAATTAAATTTATTTATTTATTTTATTGTAAAGCCTTCAAAACAATAATTCAATTAATTAAATATTTAAATCAAATACACATTTAATCTACCAAATTAAATTTGCACAATAATAATATACCCAGAACAACAATGATAAGGCTAAGACCAAAGCTCAAACTGACGACACACTGTACTAAGGTAAATGTATGACTAGGTAGCCCGTTACTATCTCCCAATATTACTGTTGAGTAGTGGACACGCTCAGACTTGTGAATCCAGGTGGAACTGATGTCCTATCCCTGTTCACTCAAACATACAAATTAGAGTATACATTCATAATAGTCGAGGCACTAGGAAAAGAACTCTAGTAATTGTATCTCATTCTTGTATGTCCCCATATATTCAATGGTATGATGCTGCTCTTTCTATCTATCCTCACAACATGCTACTGCATCACTTAACTACTAAATAAATCTCTACATCATAATAATAAAAAAATAATATGCATCATACTCATAAAAGTACCATCAGAAGCTCTTGTTTCATCTTCCTCTTCAGATTCTTTAGCTAGACTACCTACACATCCCAAGTGAGAATGGAGGGGCATTACATTCTCCCCCCCAAAAAACTTGACTTACTCCTGAAAGTCACAAAGCTCAAAATAGAAACATAAACACATTAGTCCCAAAATTTCTCTAATCTATAATTAATGTACATCCTCTTTCTAAATCATTGCAATTAAAATCACTATCTGGCTACAATTTTGAAAATAATATCTTTCTAACCACCTTTATTTGAAAAATCCATACATTTCTTATAACAAGATACTCGTTTTCAATGCTAACAACTATAGTAAGTACTCCAATTAATTCATTTTTGTATTCTCAATACAAACATCTTCAAAATCTCATACAAGGAAAACACATCATATGATTACTTGATATTCAAAAAAATATACTCACCATCTCATGTTTTCAAAAAACTTATAAAAGTATTCAATTCCAAATGCATTACCATTTATTTTCTTTTACCCTTCACTTACAACTCCTCATCTAGTATGTTGTTAAGCAATCAATACAGTAGAATGCTACATTTCCATAAACATAACATAAATACACCCACAAACACACATTTGTATCCATTAACCATCATTGACAAACAAGACATTCCACTTCATTCATTTTACAACACTAAACATCACATCACAAGGCTACACAAGGGTCCATCTAGACACCAAAAAGCAGTATATTAATCCATGATAAATAATCCATGAGCTAAAAACCAATATCCATCTCACATGATCCATACCTCACACTCAGTGGCTTGATGGTGTTAGGCCACACACACATGGTGAGACCATCCAAACAAGACCACAATGACCTATCTCTTGTTGTATAAGGTGGTTAGCCTTCAAGATATAGTCATCACACATAGGTGGGTAGTGGGTCCTAGCTGTGTAACAACTTCACATACCCCCATCCTCAAGATTCCCTGCATCTGCTTCTTCATATACACTCACTAAGTCCGTCTCATATGTACTTGGAGAGGAATCACAATACGACACATGGCCGACATCGAAAATAATAAGGATAAATTAGTTTAGCCACCAAAGTCATAAAAAAAGATCAAATGAAAATTCAATTGGAACAATAAGGAAAGAAATATGCATAATTTCAACATTAAATCAAATGTAACCACAAGGGCTACAAACAAAAAAGATCACAAGTTGTGGCTAAACCATTACAATCAAATATAAATAAGGTGTCAACGTTTACAATCAACAGAAAATCATCAATAACCATAAAGAAAATACACAATCTTCGAAATTACACTGTACAACACTATGTGACTAGATACTAGCCACCAAACGAGTAAGGAGGGAACAACGTCTAGCTATAATAGTAGCCCACATGTGATGCTGAGTGAGCACGCCATCCACATGTCACAGAGTGTACTCCTTGGCTACACTATGTCTTGCGTCATCACGCGACATGGTCATACACCAGTTGGAGAAGGCACGCATTGGTCGTATGTCGCATGGCAATGTGTATGTGGCTCCGCGGAAGTAAGCATGCGCAGATCATATCCTGCATAGTGATACCCCGTGGAAAAGACACACGCAGATACTCACCGTAGCCAGAGGTATACATGGCTAGGACATACCCATATGCTAACTAACCCAAGTATTGTCAAAGCAACCATGGGTATCCCTCTACAAGTGTGTGAGGCCCCATAACACTCATCACACAAGTAGGCTATCATAACACAATCTCATAGTGCACCTTCACGTGTCTATGCACGTGGCATCGTGTCCTCGAGCCCAGCTCACATGGCATCATCACCAACACTATGTTGGAACATCAGTGGGGTGTGGCATCGTATCCGTTGCATCATGTCAGAATATGTGCAGATATAGTATACACAATGCATATATGAGTATATCAATATGGGGCTACTCAAGCTTCACCTCTCATATGGAAGAGGTTGACTCGCTAACGCCAAATCAACGCCCCTACAAGCGACTAGACAATGCCAACTCAACGTCCCTACAGACGGCTAGGCATATACTAACAAACCAATACTGCAATACTCAAAATTGTGGGGATTAGGCTAACACATATGGATCAAGTACCTTGATCCATCATAAGGGAAAGTAGTGGGTATGTTTCATCGGGTTCGGTTGAGCTAAAATCGCTCTGCGTTGCAATATGCAAATGTTGCACACTTCGCCCAAGGAACTTAGTGGCTGCTACTATCCCTTCACAAATTGAGGGCTAGAGAACCAAAAGAAAAGAATCTATGAAACTATCTTTTTGGCTACTCTTACATATATAAATTTCAACCACGTGTAGCACCCCTCCATTTTGGCTCTTTTGATCGTACAGTGTTTTCTTTGTTATGCTTTGTTCTGCTATTACCTCAACTATAGTACTTGGTTACTTTTTACTGCTAACTGTTAAGCGATGTGAACGTTATATTTTGATGTGATGGTATTTTATTCTGATGTTATTGTTATGGAATGCTTTGGATTAGCTTAGCATATATTTGAATTAATGATGCTTTATGCTTTTGATTATATTATTCATGTTAGAGGCGTCAATTAGTAATACTGTATTGGTGAAGGGGACGAGATTACATCACTCGCATGCGAGCACCCTGTGATTCTGCGATTTCCTCTTCACGGTGTGTCTATTATGTTATATGCATGTACGACATTCATTTTGTTTGTAAGACTATAGGTACAGGACACCGACTCCACTTGGTTACACAGGTCTGAGCGTGTCCATTGGCCAACGGTATTCGATTGGGAGATAGTAGCTAGGTTTTTCGTGCCAAGTCATCACCCTGGTCATAATGTGTCGTTAGTTGGTGTCTGGTATGTTGTTAAGTCTTGTCATCTTTGAAGTTTTGATAGGTTGTTTTCGATGGGAGTTTTATGCAAAAATTGATGTTTAAAAAGGTTTAAATGATTAGTTATGAATTTTAGATTAAAGTGGTTAAAAGCTTTAATTTAAATTCTTGTGGTGAAATAATTTAATTTTTGGTGGTTAAATTTATTATATTATTTAAATAAACTAAATAACTAAATGTTATTTTGTGAGCAAATAAATAAATTAACTAAATCTATTTTGTTGGAAATAGATTAAACAATTAAATTCATTTGGAAATTCAATTTTTGATTTTAAAGATTAAAATTGCTTTGAAAAGTGCCTATGTAAAATAAATTTAAAGTTATTTGAAAATTCAATTTTGTTTTAAGATACTTAAAAATCAAAATATCTCAAGAAGATATTTTAGAACAGTTGACTTAATTTGGGGGAGATTTGTGAGAGCTTTGACATTTTTGGATTTTGAATTTGAATTTCAATTTGGGGGAAGATGTTATATTTTCATTTTGGGGTTTATTTTAAAGGGTGTGGGGAGATTTGGCTGAAAAAAGAAAAGAAAAGAGGGTTTTGTTTTTTTGGATTCAATCTTGAATTAAAGGTGGAGATCTTGGGAAGAATTTGTGGAAGAGTGGAATTTGTAGAGGAGCTCAACATCAATTTGTTCTTCAAATTTCAAGATCACAGGTTTTACTCTTGTTTTATTGTTTTGAAGTTTTGGGATTTTGTTCAATTAGAAAACTTGTGTGTAAACAAAATTGAAAACCTATGTGGAGATCATGGAAAAAGAAAACAACGGAAAAATTTAAACAATAGAGATTAAAAATAAACAAAAGAAAAGTTTAAAATCTCTCTATGTATTTGGGGAATTTCCAGAAACTGATATTATGAATTGGTGTTTAAAATTCTTCTTCTTAATTTTCTCCTGTAGAAAAATTGTCCAATCTGGTTTTAAAATGGAAATATATATATATATATATATATATATATATATATATATATATATATATGCAATTTGACTTTCATTTTGGGGAGAAATTCTGTGAATTTTTTTATAAAATAAAAATGTTGTTAAATTTCGTTTCTAGAAATTTCCCAGGGAAATTTGTGTGTTCTGTTCTTAAAAATAAAAATAAAAATAAATATATAAAAAAACCCGTGGGTTTTTTTGGGGGCGTGGAGGCTGCTCCACAACCGCCCCCATATGGAGCGCTGACTGTGGAGGCAGTGCTGCCCCCACAGCAGCGTCCCCATGGAGAGTTCGTAGCCTTCTCCATAGCAGGGGTTGTGTCCCCTGCTTTGGAAACTGCGGGCCTTTAAAAAGTTTTTTTTTTATAATATAAAAATTTTATTTTATATTTATATATATATAATATATTATATATATAATATTTAATTATTATATATATATAATATATATATTATATACATATATACTTATATTGTGTTTTATTTATTTATTTAATATTTACATTATATATATTATTATATATATAATATTTGTATATTATATATATAATATATATATGTTTTACTTTTTAAATAATTTGAAATATATTTTATGTTTTGGGATGTAAATGGTTTATTTTAAATATATATATATTTAAATAATATTTATATAATTAAATATATATAATGGTATATATATTAAGTATATATTTATATATATATTTAATGTATATTTATATTTAAATATAAGTTAAATCTAAGATGGTGATTTTATTGTGAAGGTGCAAAAAATGATTTTATAATAAAATGATTTATTTAAAAGATTGATTTTGATCATTATGAATAAATTGAGAAAATGGAATAAACTTATCAATTTTAATATTCATTGAGTTGCCAATGAAATTTGATTGACTTTTGAGTATGTGCAAATACTATTAATTATTTAACTGATTACTTACACTATGCCATCGCTTCGCTTGGATTTAGGAAATCCTAACCATAGTTATTTAGTTACCTGAAATGCTTCCTAAGTGATGGTTAAAATTAAAGCTTTTATAGTAAATTTTAATTCTTATGAACCATGTGAAAATTAAATTAGTTATAATTGTGTTTGAGTTGGAAGGTGTATGTAAGTTTTGATTTTAAAATTAGTGCTATTGTATTTTAGAAATTAAGGTTAGTGCAATGATTAAATATTGGTTAAAGGTTAGCGTTGTAATTGAAATGAATATGGTTAATGTGTTTACAACGACCTGTTTGATTTGATGGAATCTTGAAGTTCCTGTAAAGGATTTGTTAATTGTCGGGATTATATACGTGATTAAGTTATATGGATTATAATTAGAGAAAAATTGATGATATTAAATATGTGTAAAGAAAAGGGTTATTTTATTATGATGTTGTCATAATGGGTATAATTTTATTCAAAAGTTCTTGTATTCCATTGCCTTAAATGGTAAATGGGGAATGTTGTTTTTTTTCCAGATTGCAAGGAATAGATAAGGTTCATAAAAAAATTATATTGTTTAGAACTTATATGAATAGTTAAAAGATTAAGTATATGAGGTATATATGGACTTTGGTTCATGTTTTATGAGAAAAGATCGTTGTTGAAAGACATCTTTAGTTATTTAAAGAACGTGTATTTTTATGATTGTTGATTTAAGCGAATTCTTGTTGGTATTGTATGGGAAATATTGTTATGATTGTAAATTTATGAGTGTACTTTGGTAGTACTAAGTTTTGCTTCCAAAGGATAGGGAAATCTTTGATTGAGTTGTTTGTTCTTTTTGGAGTGATTTGTTTATGTAAGTCTTCCAAATGGAGTTTTCATTTAATTGTGTGGGTTGTCGTAATATGTTAGTCAACCGTTGTATTGCCTTGGGTAGGGTGTATAGTTGTATTTGGTAGTTTTACCCGGTTTTCACGAACGAGGATGGTTCGTGCCTCCTTTGGAAGGATTGATTTCTGTGTTTGTTGCCTCTAGTGTTTGGAGAGGGTTTTTACTTTTGTTGCCTCCTGTGTTGGAGTGGATTTTTATTTTATGTTCCTCCTAGAGCTAGAGTGGTTTTATCTTATGGGTTTCCACTTGGGATTCCCTTGGTGATTGGTTTTGTTTGGTATGTTGTCAAGTAGAAGAGTGGCTTCTGTTAGGGGCCAGAGCTCAAAGAGGTAAACTAGGAAACTTTCAGAGGTGGTTTAATCAAGTGATAACTAAAATAATATACTTAGAAGTTAGGTAGTTTTTCACATTAATTAAGATAATTGAGCCTCACTCATGGACACAAGGGCTTGTATAGACTTAGGATGAGACGAGAAGGCTTGGAATGGCAAGGTCATCTATCTTGTCCTTACGAGAGGTATTTGATTCCACATAAGTGAGTATGGGTGCCTAGATTCGGTAGAGGCCACCAGGACAACTCATAGTGGGGGACAGAGCCTAGGAAGATTCCCAGAAGATATCTCATGACGAGCTATGTGATGACACTCTTTCTACAACAATAATTGGTATTTGGGTTTGTGTATGGTCTTCTTATCATACTCGATCTATTTTATTTCTGGAAGCAATGTGACCTATGTCAGTGATGTTGGAGTTGTATTTGTGTTATCCTTATGGATGTTTGGTTCTTGTGTTTGGTTATGTTAATGTGAGTTAGTCTGTGTCTAGGGGTGGATGGTCTTGTCTATAATTCCTTGTTACTATCTCCTAGCACGGAGGGTGAGCCTTCGAGTATCACATGGTTGGGTGGAACGTGCACCTTAATCCGTGGGGTCATCTTCTTGTTCGTGTAGACAAGATTTCTAGTTGGAGAGCTCGTGGGATCCAGTACTTCATGCTTTATTATTTTTTGTTATTATTGTAATTTATTACCCCTCTTTGTATTGAGGTGGAAGATGTAATTTGTAACCTTATTTATTGGAATTACCTCATTCAGGGAATGAGTGTTGTAATCTTATTGTAAGGTATATTTTTGGAATCATGTGGTATCTTTTATGACTTTGTTGTAATTTTATCATGTATGGAATGTATGAGTATTTAATTTGTTAAGTAATTATATGTTATATTTTTTTAATTCATGTTTCTTGATTGGATTTTAAGCAATCTCAATCTCGTAACCTAAGAGGTTGTTGGCAATGGATAGTAATCTTGCATGTTATTTGTACTTAAAAAAAATGTACGTTTGAGTAGTAAATTGCAACTTCCTCTAGGGTTGCGTGGCAGGGCATTACACCACGCGTGGGTTGGCCCTCAATCAGGTAACAAACATTCAAACACACCAAATGGTATGGTTAATCCCACACCAAAATATAACATATTCCTCATGGATGGATACACAGTATCACCATCGCATGGCACACAAAACAAGTACAAGGTATTCACAACACTCAACCAATGTACAGTCACTAGTTTCTCACATTTACAAAGGGGAATATGGTACAATTACATACATAATTCCATAAGTATATTTCCTTCCATAAACCATGTGATTCATATCATCACATATATTCATAATTCATCATTAATTTTTCTTGCAATACACCCAACATAAATCCATATCTCACTATTCAGAATAGAAAAACATCTATCTTTTATACCAAAGAGTGGTTAAACCTCCACACAACTCTATATCACAATACATACTAACATATAAACATAAACCACTCAGTATAGTCAAAGAAAACAAAGAAAGGAATACACATATAAGAGTACAAACAACAAGGATAGCCTAATGGGCTCATGTGAAACTAAAGTACACAGTGTTTTTACTTGGGCTCTGATATCAAGTGTAAAACTCTGTCCCGCAACCCAGAGGACGATGCAACACAACGGAAGCACAACTATTTTTTAAAAAAAAAATATTACAAGACGAGTAAGTATCCTATTCTAACCACATACATCTTCTAGGCTACGCAACATATCTACATGTAAACTCATTACTTATAAAATTTAAACCAACCATAGCATATGAATATTAAACTCAAGATACAACATACAACAAAACATTAAACCATTGCAAGATAAATCTAACACATAGAAGTGTATTGAACATATTTCCACAGATACAACACCACATAATATTTCATACACCATTAAATCCAATAATGAATAGATCAGAAATATTATTACAATTACATCACAAAGATTCGCCTTGATACAAATGAGGTACTACAATTATACATAATGATCCACAGTTACAATGAAGAAAGAGAAGAACAACTCTAGAGAACTACACGAGCTCCTCGAACAAGAAGATCTCGCCATCATGAATATGAAGAGAACTCAACAGTGAAGAAGCACGCCACCTAACCATATGGTACCCATAGGCCCAGCCCTTGTGCTAGGAGATAGTAAAAGGTAACCAAGACAATCCTACTACCTCTAGACACATACCATAAACAAAATACTCACAATATAGGTAAACAAGAACAATAGTCACATTGCTTCCAAAATCATAGAATCAAGTACAACCACAATATAATAAATTGACTGTTGTCATAGGAGTGTCATCACAATGGTTAAATTGACTCCCACACGAGTTGTCCTAGAACCACTTTGTGTCCCGACCCTCATTGAAAGCCACTCCCCTATCGACAACACATAGCTCAAACTACCTGTCAAGGGTAGACAATGCACTAAGAATTACCAACAATAACCAATACACCTCAAAAGGCAACAAATCCCTACAGATGTCTAATACTGAGTCCAAAATGTGCACTACCTAAGAAAATTTCAAAAGGTGAATAACAAATACAACAACCATTTCATAATTTTACAACCTCTAGGAGATTTACACTTTCTCAACAACAAATATTCCCCCAATTCATAATTACAAAAATATATGTAATTAAAATAAACAACTCATATAATTAAAATCACTACCATTCAGATATCTTAAATCCAATAGATCAATATCTCATAATTAAAATACATCATTTAAGCTTAATTCTAATTAATAAATCAACAATGAAATAAGAACTAAATATTTAACTTTCAGTTTCACATTTATTCAAATTAGTTAACTCAATTCCACAATTAGAATAATCAAGCATTTAAAGTTAACCATTCGTGTTTGCATGCACTTAAAGCAATAAAATCCATCTAAATAAATACCCTTTTTAAATATATATATATATAATCTAATTACATAATCCAATTCAAACAATCACACTGCATGAAATAAATCATTTACATTATAATTCTATTTATAATAGAAATAAGAAACCAAAACTAATTGTTTAATTTCAATTTACTCAATCACACATAATAATAAACATTAATTTTTTTTAATAAAATATTTCATATTAATATATCTAAATTGTGCATGTGTATGCACTTATTTGAAAATACATATAAATATTTATATTTAAATATATTATTTAAATATTATAAAATTATATGCAAATTTTTCAATATATATATTAATTTATAGTTTTCAAACAATATTAAGCATAAAACCAGTCTGTTGCGACTTTAATAACTTTTGATTTCGGATTTGGGTTTTTTTGAAATTTTTACTAAAGGTGCGCCACCAAGTCTTTGAACACATATAAAAACATCAGCTATACCCAATTCATAAATGTTTATTTATGATTAATTTAGTAACCCTCTTTCTCTGTTGTTTTTTTTTTACAATTTTTAATATGAAAGATTCACAAATTTGGAGAGGTTTTTCTTAAATTCTCAAATATTTTTCTTTTGAATTATCTATGATGTTAAAAATAATTTCCTACAAAGATATAAAACTTACACGAAAATTTACAAAAATTTATCATTTTCTATAGAGAAAAATAATGATTTTAACACATAGGATTACAAATTCCTACAGTTTCAATTCCATTTTTACAGAGGCTCTAAATTTTTTCTATAATTTCTTTTAGCATAAATGTATTTCAAATAATCAATTTACAGAGAGAAGAGGATCTAAATTATTTTCTACAAAGGTTCACTTTTCATGACAATCTTTTAAAAATAAAAACTTCTACAATAATGAAAACATCTTCTAATCTTTTTCAATTTGCATTACAATAATTAAATAACTCTTTCAAATCAAAATTCACAAAAAACAATTAAAGAACCTATTCTGGAAGAACTGTTGCTTCAAGAAATGTTGTCGAGCGTCTTTGTAGCTTCAATTTTTCAATGTAGCCAAAGTTTCCTCCAGTGCAATTTTCTCTTTCCAGAAAACACAACAAATACCACAACCAAGAATTCTACAACAAAATTCTAATACAAAAACAAAAACCCCTCAGAGATCCACAATTTCTTTAGTAAATTTTTCAACAAAACAAAAATTCTTTTCGTGAAACAACTTTCTTCCCTTTCTCCAATATTTCCTCCGATAATCAATTTACAACAATAAGATAACCAATTTCTAACTCACAGTTATCCCAACAAAATATATTTTCCCTCAACAACACCAGATATTTTTCAACCTCATGCATTTAAAATAAAATAAAACAATTAATATATTTCCACAAATTTAAATAATCTTATTTATTTAATTCCCATATAATTTAATAATTTTTTTTTTAATAACAAAACAAAATTAAATTTATTTATTTGGAAAACCCGTGAAACAGGAACCCTAGTTTGATGCTTTGGCTCTGAATCGGCGAACTATGTCATACTGCGCATTCTACGCAAGAATTTGCCTTTATTGTCACGCGTACGAGCACATTTAGTGCGGCCTTAAGTGCCTTATTATGCCTTCAACCGTCCCTAACCTAGTAGTTCATGCTGGTGTTGGCGGTTCGACGGATTTGCTCAATGGCTCCCCCTCTGAACAAACGTCCCCGAAAATTCATTCCGAAAGTGTTCCACGAGCTTTGCATTCTAACTCCCCTGCTGATGTGGTTTTACCTTTACCTGAGTTTGATTCTGCTTGTCAATGGCTTGAAAGTCACACCCTTGTTGGGTATTTTGTTGGGAGAACCCCCCCTAAAAGTGTGCTTAAAGAATGGGTCAACAAAGCCTGGGTCCTTCATGGGGTCCGCCTTGAGATGGTCCAAAACCTGACCAAAGGTTTTTTTTGTTCCATTTTTCAGAAGTTAGCCATGTGCAGGCCATTTTGGGTCACGGTCCCTAGTATGTCCGGTCTTCCCTGTTGGTTTTCCAAGCCTGGACCCGTGACTTCACTATCTTGGATGAGACCAAGCTCCGGGTTCTAGCCTGGATTGAGTTTCTTGGTCTTCCTTTACCCTGTGTGCCTTTTTTGAATCATATTGCTTCCTCACTGGGGAGAGTTATTTGTGTGGAGCCGGATAGGTTCTTCCAAGCCCGTCCCTAGAAAAGGGTTTGCGTGGAAGTTGACCTTTTCCAAGATTTGAAAGACGCCATTGATATTCAAATAGGAACTCTCTGGCATACCCAGAAAGTCACTTATTTTAATCTACCCAACATGTGTTATCAGTGTCAGTCCGCAGACCACAAGATCAAGGACTGCCCTTTGGCAGTGTCTCATACACCTTCTCCTCCACAAGAAACTGAACAATCTCATCAACCAGCTTCTTCTACTCCTAAACAAGACTCTGCCTAGACTACGGTCACAGGTCGCAGGAATAAATCTTTTGGTTCTGCATCGGCTTCCAAAGCCACCGAACTGGTGAAAAATGTTTCAAACCCTTCTCAGAAGGGGATGGCGGTTCCGGGCAAGGTCGATAGCGTGCCTCTTCAGCCTCGGCCTAAGACCACGCCTCAACCCGCTACCATCATGATGGCCTAGCTGCATAGTTCTACTCCTGTTTCAGGAGTCCAAAGGCGCTCTCGAAGCCCCTCTCTGCCCAAGGAGGAAGGGGAATATGTTCAGGAGAAGCGAAAGATTTCCTCTCCTATCCAAATTGGCTCAAATTCTGCCAGAATTTTTACAAAATCATTTCTCTTCTCTGAATGGAAAGGAATCAGAGTCCGATGATATGGACGTAGTTCATCCATGAATTTTCTCTCATGGAATGTTAGAGGTCTTACTGACCTCTCTAGAAAATATATTGTTAAAGATACTTTGAAAAAGTTGATTGGTATTGATATTCTATGCCTCTAGGAAGTTAAAATTTTTGGTATTTTGCTTGCTTCGGTTTGTCAATCTATTTGGCCAGCTAGTTCTATGTTTAGTACCACCCACGAGTCTGGGTGTGGAAGATCTATCACTCTTTTGTCCCCACGGTGGCACTCTAGCATGGTCGAACATGGGTTTGATCCCACACGGCGGCTTGTCTAGATCCTGCTCAATATTGATAATCATTCTTTTAGGGTCATTAATGTTTATGCCCCAAATGATGCTGTGGAGCGCTCATTACTCTGGCGATGGATTGCTAACTCATTGTCGGTCGCCACCTAGATTTTATGTGGGGACTTCAACATGGTTGAGATGGCCTATGATAAAGATGACATCCTATCCTTCAGATGGGCAGCTGGCAAACGTGAGGTGTGGTTTTACATGCGCAATAAATTGGGGCTTTTTGATCCCAATATTGGCCGCCGCCATTCTCATTCTCCCTGGCACACCTGGTGTAATTTCAGGGCTGGTTCTGACAGAATTTTTAAGCACCTTGATCATGCCATGATCTCGGCACAATCATTCTTCTCCTTTGCCAGCTCTTCCCTTCCGGTTAAGCTGTTAATGGATGTGACATTGTCTGATCACTTCCCCATCAGTTTTCGCATTGAATGGGAGACTCGACAGCCTTGCACGTGCAAGACGCAATTCTTCCTCAACACTTCTCTTCTCGGCCATAAGGCCACCCTGGTCTACATTCGTAGAATTTAGAACTTGGAATGCAAGCCAGCTCATAGTACTGGTTGTATTATGTGGTGGAATGATGCCATCACCCGTACTGCTCGCTTCTTGTGCATTTATGGATGCCAGCTGGCCATCTTTCGCCGGCGGTCTTATGAGGCAACCACAGTTGATTTTCTCTCAGCTAACAAGGCCTTAGCGGCTAGCCCTTTTTCTCTAACTTTGCAAGTTAAAGTTGCAGAATTACGGCACAAAAAATAAGTTGCGGACAACTACACCACTAGAGGCGTGCAAATCAAGGCCCATTTGCACTGGCTCAAAATTGGTGATCGTGCCTCCAAGGAGTTTTTCTTGGCCTTGCGTGCCAGGCACTCCTCTCTAGGAATTAAAAAGATTAAAGATGGCGTACAACTCCTTTCGAAGCTTCTTGACATTCTGCAAGCTTTTGTGTGTCATTACGAGCAAGTTTTCACTACCCAAGACCCCACGCTTGAGCGCCAGCAGGCCCTCCAGGATTGCCTTGATGTCATGCCACATAGGCTGTCTACAACCCAAAAGAAATTTTGTGACCAGTTGCTTACGCTTGATGATCTGAAAGAGGCATTTTCCATGGTAGATGATAAAGCCCCTGGGCTTGATGGCTTTCCCTGTGAATTTTACAAAGCTCTCTGGGATTGTGTGGGTCCCAACTTGTTTCAGGTCTATTTAGAGGCTTTCCATTCTAATTCTTTAGGAGAGCTAATAAATAAAAGGAATATTAAGTTCATACCTAAAGCCGGTGATCCTGAGCATATTTGTAATTGGCAGCCTATTATGCTCCTTAATGTTTCTTATAAAATAATTGCTAAAACTCTTGCTTTAAAAATTTGCCATTTTCTGCCCCTCATTGTGCATCCAGAGCAGACTGGGTTCATCAAATCCAGGTATATTCTGGATAATATCACCACTGTTTGGGAAGGCATGGAGTGGGCCCGACGCTCCAACTAGAAAACTTTATTCATCAAGATTGACTTTGCCAAAGCCTATGATCGCATTGAATGGCCTTTCATTCTTGCCATGTTGTAAGCTCTGGGTTTTGGGCCCAATTTTATTCAGTCTGTTCGAATGCTATTTGCGGATGCCTCGGCCTACATCACCATCAATGGGTGACAGTCCTCTGCCTTTGGCCTCTTCTGTTCCATTCGGCAGGGTTTCCCTTTAGCTCCCTCGCTGTATGTGCTTGCTGCTGAAGGGTTTGATTATCTGTTGGCTAATGCGGTCTCTTTGTAGTGCGTCAAAGGCATTTCGTTGCCGAATCCCCAGTTGCAATTGCTCAATGGGCACTTTGCGGATGACTCCTTTCTCACTCTCCTAGAGGAAGAGGAGACCATTCACGAGGCGCTCTAGTGCCTTAATGTGTTTTGTCTTGCGTCTGGCTCTGCCATTCAGTGGCACAGGATGCTTTGCTATCGGCAGTCTGTCCTGCCTTGCCTTGCTTGGTTGCAACCTCTTGGCTGGAAGTGGATCGGGCCAGGAAAAATTTTCTAATTTTTGGGCATTCCTTTTGCTTTCCAAGTTTTTCCTGCGGAGCTTTGGCAGGCTGTGCTTGCTTGGGTGGAGAAAAAGCTGACTTACTGGATCACCAAACCTCTTTCTTTGGCAGGGAAATTCCAGATTTGTTCTAAAGTTTTGGCCGCTACCCATGTTTATTATTCTTCTTGCTGGGCGCCTTCTAAAGCTGCTTATAGCAAGCTTGAGAAATTGCTTCGTGATTTTCTTTGGGCCTCCTCTGATACTCATCATGATTTCCATCGTGTCGCCTGAGATTTCTGTTGTCTCATGAGGGACTCTAGAGGTTTGGGTTTGCTCTCTACCCAGAGGTAAGGAATTGCTCTATGTGTCAAATGGGTGATTCGTGCCCTCATGGGTGATGAGGCTTGGAAAATTCTCCTTTGCCACTGCATTCAGTTTGGCTTCCCTGCCAACATACCTGCCTGGAAAGGAATTGGCCTCTAGACCCTTCTAGTAATGAAAGAGTCGGTTCAGATAATTGGTACGTTTGTTGCCAAAAGCATTTGGCGTGCCTGGGAATCTGTCAAACCCTGGCTCTGGTGGTCTGGCTCCAACTTTCAAGATGGACTCTCCCTGAACCAGCACAATGTGTGGTGGTTGCCCCTTTTTGCCAGAAATGATCAACCTTTAGCTAAAGTTCCTTGGCTTAAAGCTCTCAGATTTCATAAGAAGGGTATCCAAACCCTCCATTATCTTTTTCTCAGACTTTCCATGCACATCATGCATTGGGACGAGTTTTGTGCCTTGTATAGTTTTCATAACCAGGACCAAACTACTTTTGAGGGTCTGGTAAGTGCTATCCCAGATGAGATGCTTCACAAAATTGGTATTCGTGGGCCCAAACTATGGTGGAAAGACTGGAAATGGTACCCAGATACTCTTTTGAGAAATTACAAGCCTCGGCTTGGCTACAGGTGGCTTTCGCCTCACTTTCCCATGCTCCAGAGTCTGAATCAGAGGTGGTTACTCCAATCTTCGGCTCCTGTCTGGCGTAAACGATTTGCTAACACTTGGTCTGCAGGTGTTGAGCCGAAGTTCGCCCTTTTTGCCTGGTGTATTCTTTTCCAGGGCTTGCCGGTGGGCTCTCGGCTTGTTCATTTGGGGGATCCAGACCCTCGATGCCTGTTCTGTGGACAGTCTGAGACTTTTAAGCATATCTTTTGGTTTTTCTCTCGGGCCCAGCAGTATTGGACCTGGATACATGATTTTTTTTTGCCATTTCGGCCAGAACCGTTCTCTTGGCACATGATTCTGCTGGGGGATTCGCCCAGATTACCAGCAAAGTATACCCAGCTTTGGCACACTTTCAGGGTGGAAATCCTTTTTACTATTTGGAAGGATAAAATTGCCTGCATATTTGCTCATTCTCAAATGGATTGTTAGATTTCTATGTATTCTAAAGCTGTTATTTTCTCTAATGTATTATTTCAGATACAGGTGCAAGCCAACAAAGTGGCGTTAGAAGTTGCTCACCTCAAGGTTCTCCTATACCATTGAGGCAATGCCCCGTGCACTGTGGCCCAAGTCCCCGACTCGCCCTCCTCCTCCCGCCACCGGTCACCCTCTCAGGGCCAGCGGCGGAGTGGTTCTGCATGCCCCCACTCTCAGCCTCTGCCTTGGTGGGACTCCCACCCCCCTCGGCGTGCTCGCTCTCCTCCGCCGTGGGCTGGCCAGGGGTGGTTCTCTGGTGGGCCGTCAGGGAGTGGTGGTAGTTGGCCCTCTGATGAAGCTCCTGCTCCTAGTACTGCCTTTGGTTCTGGTTGGCCAGATACGAGTAAAGTCTTTCCGTGGCTGGCCCTTGCAATCTCACCCTGACGTGAGGAAGAAGTTAAAGAAAAATATGACAATGATGGTTGGGCTCCTCCTAACGTCAATTCTGACCCCGCTGATGTATGGGGGAAGAAGGATGACAGAGACCCTCCTGGCTCTGCTGGCATTGCCTTGGTCGTTTGATGGTCGTTTTTTAATTTTTGTTATTTTGGATTTCTGGGCTTGACCCATGATTTTTTTATTTTCTGGGCTCTGCCCATGTGACCTTTGGGGTGTGCTTTCTTACCACCCAAACTTTTTTTTGTGAATATGTATTTAATCTCTTCATTAGTATAGATTAGAAGCTTGTTCATCAAAAAAATTAAAAAAAAAATTATTTATTTATTTTATTGTAAAGTCTTCACAATAATAATTCAATTAATTAAATATTTAAATCAAATACACATTTAATCTACCAAATTAAATTTGCATAATAATAAAATACCCAGAACAACAATGATAAGGCTAAGACCAAAACTCAAACTAATGACACATTGTACTAGGGTAAAGGTATGACTAGGTAGCCCATTACTATCTCTCAATATTACTGTTGAGTAGTGGACACACTCAGACCTGTGAATCTAGGTGGAGTCGATGTCATGTCCCTGTTCACTCAAACATACAAATTATAGTACACATTCATAATAGTCGAGGCGCTAGGAAAGGAACTCTAGCAATCGTATCTCATTCTCGTATGTCCCCATATATTCAATGGTACGATGTCGCCCTTTCCACCTATCCTCACAACATGCTACTACATCACTTAACTACTCAATAAATCTCTACATCATAATAATAACAAAACAATGTGCACCATACTCACAAAAGTACCATCAAAACCTCTTGTTTCATCTTCCTCTTCAAATTCTTTAGCTAGACTACCTACACATCTCAAGTGAGAATGGAGGGGCACTACAGAACATGTATCATTTCAAAACTCCTACTGACCTATCCAAAGTGAACCAATACACAATAAAAAAACATCCTCTCAACCAAGAATTACCTATCAAAATTGATAAGCAATAAACTAACACCTCAACTAGATAATATGAGATTCCTTGATGGCTAACCAAGATGCCAACATCTACAATCACATGTAGATAACCATATCCTAAGTGAAGATGAACCATTATACACACAAACTCAACTATAATTTGAGAAAAAAGTAGAGCAAGATATCCAAGGCAACAAGATAAACTGCCACCAAAATATTGCTATCAAAATCTCCCACTAAACTAAGTAGCTAATTTATTCATGGAATTGTGGTAAAATATGCTACAAGTACCATAAATTGACTATCTAGGCACTCTAATCATCCATCCTATCATCCCAATTCAAAGTATCAATGCACAAATGATCATAGACAAGACCAAATAACTACATTTGTATCACCACCAAAATATTACTATCAAAAGCTCCCATTAAACTAAGTAGCTAAGTTATTCATGGAATTGTGTTAAAATATGCTACAAGTACCATAAATTGACTATCTAGGCACTCTAATCATCCATCCTATCATCCCAATTCAAAGTACCAATGCACAAATGATCATAGGAAAGGCCAAATAACTACATTTGTATCACCACTAAAAAACCAATGGGTGGCCAATAAAAAAATCCATAAATCCTAGATCATAAACTAATGCAACATAAAAATCACCATCATACTAATAACCTCTAAATTGAGATAACAAAGAATATAACTAATGCAGGAGTATCTGGGTCCACGGGAAATCTTGCATCACCCAAAAAATAATTTCTTTCAGTTTCAACTCAATTTTGGTTCAATTTTAGGTTATGTTTCAATTGGTCTTTATTATTGTACTTTTTAGAGGATTTTAGGGTCAATTCAACCAAGTGAGAATATCACCTTGTAGAAGATCTTAATGGGCATATGTAGTTCAAATCTGGTGAGAATTGGGTAAGAAATTACTAAGTTATGCTTATACGAGGTTTTGGTCTATTATCGATGTTTTGTTTGCTATCAAACTTTGTGGAAGTTTTTTGTTGAACCAACCATTTAGAACTAGTTCCAATTTTTTTACAAGTTTTGATGTATAAACCCTCACATACCAATATTAATTGTTTTTTTTACATTTGTGATAAATCATATCTACCTAAATTTTTTGGGAATTTCCCAACCATCTGAATTTTATGAATTTTACATGGCCATTAGGATATGCAAGTAAACTCAAGTGATTTGAACTTTTCATAATTTCATCAATCAGTTCAGATGAATAGTTGTGATGATGACATCAACATGACATGGATATGACATTAGCATGGTGATAATGTAAGCATGACATTAGCAAGGACAAGGGTTACTTGCCAAAAGATGATGTAATTATGATGTCACCTAGTACAAATTATAGTTTCTTGCTAGTTAACTGAACATGCAAACTTTCCTTGATCATTTGAGCATACTGACTTTCTTTGGTCATATAAACATGTGTACTTTCCTTTGTAATCTGAACCTATGAAACTTCCACTTGCTACTAGTCTAGAAAACTTCCACTTCTTGAGAAAATTTCACTTGCCACAGGTCCACAAAAATTCCACTTATTGTAGAGCTTCACTTGCCAACGATCTATGGAAATTCCACTTCCTATAAAACTTCCACTTCTTACTATTTTATGGAATTTTATTGGTTGTCTATATTTGTGGAATTTCATAAATAATTGGGCTTCTTTATGCTTTAATTGGCCTTATTTTGCATCCACAAGCCTCATTTAATGCATCTTTTCAAGGATAATCCTGACATAAATCAATATCTAATCATAATTCAGGTGTTTTTAGGTTGTGTGGCCCAAATTTAGTGATTTGGGACTCATATGCCACATTGTGGGTATAAGTCCCACCTAGGGTCTTGGGTCTTGGGTCTTGGTCTGGATTTTACACCTTTCTAAGCATTTTTGAAAATGGTCCCATAATTTATGCCTAATGGGACTCATACACCACCTTAGGTGTATGAGTCTTGTGTGTCCCAAAATTAAAATTAATTCAAATTACTGGCAAGATTTTATCCTCCTATATCTGATGTCAGCTTGCAGTGTTGTAATTTCAAGAAATTAGGCATAATCAAGTATAAATACAAGTTTCTTTCACTCATTTTACACCTAGCAAGCTGAATGAGCATTCTTATAGCAAGTTTTAGTTCACAAGAGCATTCAAGTGTTTACAAGAGTATTCAAAAGCTGATTATCAAGTTTTTTAGAGAATATTTCAAGTGTTAAGCATCATGTCAAAGTCGTCATGCATCATGTTTGTTTTTGAGCTAACATTTGTGATGTAGGGTTTCATGATTCAAGCTAGCATTTAATTCAATATCTATCATATTCAAATAAGAGTCAAGAGTCAAGATCCACATTCATTGGATCCATTTCATACATGTTTGCAACACATTATTGTTAGGTTTTGGTGAGTTGCAACATTAAATTTTGTTCATTCATTATTATCTTTTCCTATTTCATTTCATTTCAAGGTTTGATTACCAAAACAGGGTTTGACCAAGGCAAACCCCTTTCTACTAACAAAACAACATTTTTCCCTCTCTTTAGTGTGTGATTTGCAAGTTTAGGTTGAAGACACATTGAAGAACAAGTTTGGAAAAAGCTGTCAAAGTGTTCAAAGTTGTCTCCTTGCATTGAAGATCATTGGAAGACTTCTACAGGTTGCAAATCAGGGTTGCAAATCTAGAAATCAATTGAAAAGGATAGATCATACATTGAAGAGAAGATTTAGACTTTAAAGTTTCAGAAAACCCTAACTAGATTGATACGCTAGTTCTAGCATATGAGTCCTATTATAGGTCATTTTCTAGATTTTTGCAGTTCTAGACACCTTTTTACCATATTTCAGTTTTTGCCCAGAAACCCTAATTTGGGACTAAATCGCCCAGACTGGTGTATGAGTCCCAATATGCTTTAAAATCAATATTTTCAACATTTCAAAGCTTCATTTAGTCTTCTTCAGATTTCTAGGTGCATACATTTCATCTCTCAGCTTTTTGTTTTGTTTTACATGCTTTTTTAGGTCATTTAGTGAAAGATTGCATTGCATTAGGTTTAAGCATTTGGATTTTCATTTCATTTTTCTTTTCAAGCCCTAGCTTGGTGGTGAACCCCTTTTTAGTTTATAATCAAACCTTAGGGAAACCCTATTGCAAAATCTATTTCTCCTTTGCATACTTGAGATTCAGATCTCTAGGGTTTCCCTTGAATGAAATGATTGGGAGATGTGTTTGCTCTATGTCCCAAACCGTAAGAAAGCAAATACATTTTCAGTTATTTCATTTTGGATTTAGAACATCATAATTCTAATTTGGAGTGCATCATCATCCTAGATCTTGCCTGCATTAACATTGCATTACATTTTGTATTAGTTAATTGGCATTCTAGGGTTTCTAAATCTTGCATTAGTGAAAGTGCATATACCTTGCATTTTTGCATCTCAAATAATTGAAAAGCATCTAAAATTTTCATTTTCATTTAGTCTATAGATCATTCAAACCAAAAAGCATAAAAAACACTTAAGTTTTTTTGAAAATTTGAAAAAACCCCTTATTTGGGACTCATATGCCCCTCTAGGTGATTTAGTCCCAGTGTAGATTCTACACTATATTTTCCAGAATTTAAAACTCTATTTTTGTGCTTCTGTTTTCTATTGATAACTTTTTGTTTTAGTTTATAGAGGTTCTGTTATATTCATTTCATTGTATTTATCTTAATTGCATTTGTATTCATCTTGCATAAGCTTTTCTACTCGGTGTCCTATTGCTAATACTATAGTGAGATTAAGTTCAAGACTCGTATCATCCCACAATAGTACAATCATTGTGGATCTTGGGTTGTCTATCTCTTTCACTCCTAGTATTGACACTAGTTCACTAAGTATGGACCATACCCTTAACAATTCCTTTCCTTCAAGTAGTGTGATGCATGTTGAAACAATGGTTGCTAGTGTTCCACAAGAAAACATAATACAAATTCATGAAGACTTAGAAAACCTACAACATTAAGTGAGAAATGACAACATTTCAACTACTACCATCCCTACCATAGATAACATTCATTGTATGCTTGAAAGTGAAGACGTACTTGACCTTGTGTGTAACATAGTTCAGATCTTTGGAAAACACCTCACCTCAACCACTACTTGTCCTTTAACCTCAAACAATGTCACAAGGCAAGGAGGAATTCAAATTCCTCCTCCCACAAAAATTGCCTCTATTCCTACCTATACCAACCCTTAATTTACAACAATAATACAACCGACTAGAAATGTGATCCCTTCATTAGGTATTTCCACTAGCATCCCTAGTACCTTTGTGGCATTGCATGTCATAATTCCTACCACCTTAGCACCTATAACCATTCCATTCACTTGTCCCTTGAACACATACACCCCTTCACCTTTTTCACCTCCATCTCATCATACAAGCAATGACCCTCTCATAATTCCACTTTCACAAATTGCTTCATCCCTTCAAAATCAAGTTTCCACCATCAATCAAAATCAAAATGGCCCACATACATATTATGTCAAAAGTAGTCCCTTGTCCTTGGAGATATTGTGAACACCAATGCCACAAGGTGTAGAGGTGCCTAGATTCGAGAAATATGGGGGGAAAGGGGATCCTTCTAACTATGTTTCCGCTTATACCACCTTATGTAGTGAATTTATTCTTGACAATAAACTCTTGGCTAAGCTTTTCCCTAGGTCCTTGAAAGATACTACCTTGGAATGGTTCTCTTCATTACCAAACAACTCAATTTCTTCATTCAATGAACTTGTTGAGGCATTCATAAACCATTTCCAAGTGCATATGACTCCTAAGATGACTTTGGCTGATTTGATGAGATGTAAGCAAAAAGAAGAAGAAAAGATTGCCCATTTTATCTTGTGCTATTAATTGCTTTATTCCTAAATCGATGTCAAGGTCCTCGATCATCACCTTCAAAATATGTTTATAGAGAATTTGCAAAGTAAGATACAAGATAAACTTACCATGATGAAATTCCCTTCATTCATGCACTTATGTACTACCCTCTATGATTATCAAAATTTGATTAGTAGTCGTGATGCAAAATACACCTCTAGCCGAAATGAGAAGTTCAAGTCAACAAACCAAAACAATTCTCAACCTTTTAGAAAATAGAATAAAGGCTTCCTTCAATTCAACCCCCCTCAAGAAAATGTAAATAACCAAGTAGTTGATGTTAAAGCAATGATAATCTTTAGCTATGGGGACCCAAAAAGGAAATTCACTCCCTTACCTGATACCCTTCACAACACAATGACATAACTATTAGAATAGAAAATGATTACCTTGCCTCCCATTCAAACTCTCAATCCTAATAAACCATTACCCACAAACTATAGACCAAATTCTTACTGTCATTATCACCAAAAAAATGGACATGATACAGAACATTGCAAGCATCTTAAACATCTTGTGCAAGACCTCATTAATTCTAGTCGGCTTTCCGTTGGAGGTGTTAATGATCAAGGAAATAAGTTTGTTTCCCCTCCTAACCAAAAATTTCAAATATTTACCAACCCTATGCCTAATCATAATATTTCATTTGTCAAATCCAACAAAACTACAAAGAATGATGTGACAAATGTTGACAGGATGATGGTAACATTGATATTGTTCAACATGATCCCATAGATATTGATCCTATGGATGATATGGTTGGATTGATTGTAGTACCTCATAAGGGATGAACTAAAAAGCCTCTTGATATTTCTTTCTCCTCACAAGACATACTTAAACATGCACTTGATGGTCCTCTTTACATAGCTGACCAGATCTATGACAAGCCCACTAATGGGATATTAATAGATCCCATTTGTGGAGAGAATGTGATCACCAAGGAATTCTTACTTTTGCATGAAATCTATCAAGATATATATGACAAACCAAAAGCATGGATCAATATGCATAACAGTTTCACTTTCCCTATGATGGGATTGATCACCCCTCCTTTACAAATAGGACTAAAAACACTAGATGTTTCATTCTCCATCATCTCATAGACGAAGCAATTTCGTGTAAAGCTAGGCTATCCATGGCTTCGCTCCATGAATGCAGTTCCTTTGATTGTGCATAAATGATTAAAGTTTCCCTTTGACAATGAAATTTTCACTATGCATCATAGTGGTTTCAACCCTTTGTCTACCCATGGAAATTTTTCCTTAGATTTTGATAGAGTAGGGTTGGATGGAACATTCACTGTTCCATGCTCTGGGTCTCACCTTGGTGAACCCCTTTGGTGACACTCTCCACCACCTTAACCTATAGGCCCTAATGCTTGTTAGGCACCTTGGTTCTCCTGGCCAACCCTACTATCATCTCCATTTCCCTAACCAAGCCAATCTTGCTACTCTCTCTGCTATTCTCTCCTTAGCCCTTAATCTACCCTAAAGACTAACAACACCTCAACTCTCCATTAGACCTTGTAGGGGTATAGAGATTACTTCAATAGTTTCCAACCATTCTCCTAGGGTTCCTGGAGGTTCACAACACTTCACCTTTTGATTGCTTTCACAAAACCTCATCTAGGGTTAAAAAGGCTACTAGCCCTTGAGCCCCAATTAGGTCTCCTAACCCGAGAAAAGTGGAAACCACTCCAAAAACCTCCAAATGACCTAGGATATTTTCTTGGGGTTTGTGTTTCCCATGCCCACACCTTGAATATTTTTGGGGTTTGGAGCCTGTACTGTCCGTACACTGCCCTTACTCAAAAATGGCCAAAAACTAGGATTTATAAGCCTTTTCCAGGCTGCTTCCAAACTGTCAGAGTTTTCTCACACCAAATGGGTTGATGGAGCCTCCTCTTAACCACCAGGCCTTGCTAAGACTCTCAGCTGAATTCTCCAAAAGGAAATTTTCCAAAACCTTAGCACCCCTGCAAGTTATGTTCCTTGCACTCCTTGTCTTCCCTAGTCAGACTCTGCCTGGCTCGCCTAGGGCAAGACTTTTCTAGCAGCTCCTGCACACACACAAGCCCTAAAACCTACCATATGTACAAACATGGAGTCTAGGCACTATTCCCAAAGGGTTGTATAGTTTGTATGGTGGGAAAGTGATCTAGCACTCCATTTCCTCAAAACTGTCTGGTTCAGACCAGCAACAGGGTAAAAGAAAACTATTTACAAATGGTGCTTGAAAATTGAACAAGGAGCTAATTAATGTTACACAATACTTGTACGCTAACAACACTACATCCTACAATCAAAACAGTAGCAGTTCTAATCCATTAAATCTCTATTAAGATGCAAAAATCAGAAATTGTAGCACAAAACGCTGTCTTCCTTCAATTTCACAAAATTTCACTACAACATCAACGCTTCCAACCCTGTTCCATGGTTGAATCACACCTTAAATAGGCTCCAAAAAAAGTTAAGCTCTTTTTGTCAAACCTATTGATGACCTAATGGCAAAAATTATAAAATCCACTGTGTTTTTCAACCTTTGCCAACTTTTTAAAACTCAACAAGATGAGCTTCTAAACTTATTCATCTCTTCACAACTTCTTTCCTAGAGATCAAAAAAACCTCTAAGCTATCTTCACAATGGTCAACATGACCTTTATGAAAACAAAACAAAATTATCCTTCTAGATTTCCTATTTACGTAATGAAACTGCCTATTGTTCCTTAGGTGCTCCTGTACCATTCTCTCCCTCTCTGCCAAAACACTAAGGAATGGAAGAAGAGATCAATGAAAAGTCAATACAAAACTTCTTGAACTGATCTTCTTGTACCCATGTGGCTTCTGATTCATGCTTGTTCTTCCACTTGACAAGGTGCTCCATGTACACCTTATGTCTTGTAGACTTTTGCACTCTTGACTCCAAGATCTTCTCTGCCTGAGGCGTGTCCTGACTAGGTAAGGATATATTGCTAATTTCCTTGAAGATCTCCTTACTATTCTGATCCACATCATTGACTGACCCCTTGTACTTGATCAAGTCAGCTATATTGAAAACTGGAGAAATCCCTAGATCTGCTGGTAACTCCACCTTGTATGCATTTTTTCCATACTTGGCCAATACCTTGCATGGACCCACTCTCTTCATCTGCAATTTGGTTGATGTACCCTTCTGCAACCTTGAATTGTTAAGGTGGACCATGACATAGTCTCCTACTACAAATTGCACATCCTTCCTTGATAGATCTACCTTCTCCTTCAACTTTTGTGTAGCCTTGGTGACTGTCTTCTTCACCTGCTCCTGAATCTCTTTGATGGTTTGACTGAAGTCCTCTGCATGTCCACTTCTATGTTCCATAGCTCCAAGATCTCTGAGCTCACATATGCCTCTTGGGTGCATCCCATACACAACTTCAAAAGGACTCTTCCCTGTGGTCCAGTTCACACTATCATTGTAAGCATACTCAGCTTGTGAGATAACCATATCCCATGTCTGTCCATACTCCTTAGATAGGCACCTTAGAAGGTTACCTAGCACCCTGTTAACCACCTCTATTTGACCATCGGTCTAAGGATGGTAAGCTGATCCAAATGACAGGTTGGTACCTAATCTACTCCATAGAGTCTTCCAAAAGTGACTCATGAACTTCACATCCCTATCTAAAACAATGCTCAAAGGAAATCCATGGATCCTTACAACTTCCTTGAAGAAGAGATGAGCTATGTAACTAGCATCATGAGTAGTTTTGCAAGGGATAAAATGACTCATTTTTCTAAATATGTCCACTACTACATAGACACTGTCAAAACCAGTCTTGGTCTTAGGAAGGCCTACCACAAAATCCATGCTTACACACTCCCATGGTCTATTAGGAATGGGTAGGGGTTGATATAGACTAGCATTACTAGCTCCTCCCTTAGCTTTCATACACACAACACATTGTTCCAAATACTTTCTAACATCTCGTGCCAACTTAGGCCAGTAATAGAATCTTTGCACTAGTTCTAAAGTCTTGTTGATGCCAAAATGTCCACTAAGACTTCCATTATGCTTTTCCTGAATGATATTTTCCCTCATTGACCCTCTTGGAACACATAATTGATTTCCTTTAAACAATAACCCACTTTGCAATGTATACTCTGAGTATTGGCTACGGAAATGGTTCTCAAAGTTAGAACATACTTTATAGATCTCTAAGAAGTCTGCATCTTCCCCATAGAGATCTTTGAAACTGTCAATCCCTATGCTCTTCACTTGTATCTCCTGCATTTTCAACAACCTCCTGCTCAATGCATTTGCTACTTTGTTTAGCTGTCCCTTCTTGTGCTTGATGGTGAAGGTAAAAGCTTGGATGTATTCCATCCATTTCAAATGCCTATTTATTAACTTCTCTTGAGTGTTGTTATAGCTAAGTGCCTGATTGTCGGTAAAGACTACAAATTCCTTGGGTAGAAGGTAATGCCTCCTCTTCCTAAGTGACTGAACCAAAGCATAAAGTTCTAAGTCATAAGTGGAATACATCTTCTTTGCTTCATTGAGCTTCTCACTAAAGAAGGCTATGGGCCTGCCCTCTTGACTTAGCACTCCTCCTACTGCCACTCCACTTGCATCACATTCAATAATGAATAATTTGTCAAAACTAGGTAATAAGAGAATTGGTTGAGTTTCCACCTCTTGTTTCAGTTTCTCAAACCCTTTCTCAACTTCTTGAGTCCACACAAACTTAGTTTTTAAACCACCCTTGATTGTATCTAGGACTGGTGCACATATATCACTAAAGTTCCTTATGAATTTTCTGTAGAACTGAGCCAGTACATGGAAACTTCTTACCTCAGTCCCTATGGTTGGTGTAGGCTAGTTTAGGATAGCTTCCACCTTACTTGGATTCATCTTCAATGATCCTTTGGACACTACAAAACCCAAATATACAAGCTCTTGCTTAAAGAACTCACACTTCTCTAGATTGATTGCCAATTTCTCTTCTTGTAGTCTTCTAAGAACCATCTCCACATGCTTTAGATGTTCTACTACTGTCTTGCTAAAGATGAGTATATCATCAAGATACACTACCACAAATATCCCTGTAAAGTCTTTAAGCACTTCATTCATGAACCTCATGAATGTGCTAGGGGAATTAGAGAGGCCAAATGGCATAACTCTCCATTCATATAACCCATCATTTGTCTTAAATGTTGTCTTCCACTCATCACCATCCTTAATTCTGATCTGATGGTATCCACTCTTGAGATCCAACTTTGTGTAGTATTGAGCTCCTACAAGACAATCCATTAAGTCTTCAATTCTAGGAATAGGGAACCTATACCTAATGGTGATCCTATTTATTTCTCTAGAACTAGTGCATAACCTCCATTTTCCTCCTTTCTTGGTTGCTAAGACCACTGGTACTGCACATGGGCTGATGCTCTTCCTAATCAAGGCTTGATCCAATAACTCCTGCACTTGCCTAGCTACTTCTAGGTTCTGATCTGGTGTAAGCTTGTATGCTGCTTTGTTTGGTAATGAAGCCCCTGGTATGAAGTCAATCTAATGACTAATGGCTCTTTGTGGAGGTAGGGTTGCTAGTGTTCCATCACTCACTATGTCCTTGTACTTCTCAAGCAACTTTTGGGCTGCTTCTGGTATGACTGTTTTCTCAATCTTGTTCTCTTCTTTAGGCTGCAACATAACCACATATCCTTCACTCCCTTGATGTAGGTTATTAAGGAACTCTTTACCACTACTCAACAAGACACTAGGTGTCTTTGACTGTCCTTCTTCCTTATTTGACAGTGACTGCAACTTAAATGTCTTCCCATCATATATGGCACTTCTGTCATACTACCATGGTCTTCCCAATAGTAGATGGAATGCATCCATGGGTAACAAATCACAAACTAACTTGTCCTTGTACCCTCCAATGGAAAACTCCATTGTTACTTGCTCATTCACTAAAACACTTTGCCCTTTGTTTAGCCATGTGACCTTGTAGGGGTTACTATGGGGTACCTTCTCCAATATCAGTTTCATTACTACCTCCTCTGAGATTATATTGTCTATTGAACCTGAATCTACTATGACTTTGCATACTTTACCAAGTATCTTGCGCCTTACTCTAAATAGAGCTCTTCTCTGTTTTGGCTCTTCCTTGACCGGTTGTCTGATCAAAACTCTACTGAACATCAGATTCTCTCCCACCTCATATTCAATGTGACTGACCTCAGATGACTTAGGACTCATGGTGTCCTCTTTTGCATAAGCCACTCTCTTCTCATTGCTTGATGAAGATGCTTTCTCCGGGCACCTATAAGCTGGATGTCCAACTTGACCACAATGGTAGCATTTCATATTTGCAAAGTATGAATTGCTCCTGCCTGCTCCTCTTCCTCTATTGGAACCTCCTTGAGGACCTCTGCCTCTGTTATATCCTCCTCTAGAAGATGTTTCACCTCCATTCTCTATGAGTTTAGACCCTCCTTGGTTTCTTTTCTCAATTCCTCTACCTTGGTAGCCACCTCGTTGTCCTCTTTGATCTCTTTGATCTCTACCTTTGCCTTTGCCCTTAGAAGCCTGGTCTTGCTTCCTCTTGCTTCTTTCCTCAATCTTTATGGCCAATTGATAGCATTGGTGCACTATCTTGGGACTTAGAAGAGTCATCTCCTCTTGAATGTTCCACTTCAAACCGTTAAGGTATCTAGCCACCTTGAGACTCTCATCCTCTGTCACATTAGACCTCATACAAAGTTTTTGGAACTCCTCAGTATAAGTGCTCACATCTTGGTCTCTTTGCCTCAAACTCTATCTTTTCTTGTGTAACTGAATCTCATATTCATCTGGCATGTATGCTTCTCTTACTTTGGCAACCATACCCTTCCAAGTAGTTATAGGTTGCTTGCCTTCCTTTTCCCTCTTTGTATGAATGAAATTCCACCATGTCAAGGCAGAACCTCTTAGTCTTGATTTGGCCACCTTCACCTTCTATGCCTCAGTGACCCCATCACATTCAAAATGGTTTTCCATTCCCTCTATCCAATCAATAACTAAATCAGCTTCCATTTTTCCACTAAATAGTGGTATTCCTTCAAGTGCCTTCCCACTCAAAGCCTTCAATGCCTTCAAGAAAGGCTCCTCTTTCAAAACAGGGTCAGGTTCAGGGGTCTTGTCTTCCTCTGCAACCTCTTCTTCCTTTGGTATCCTTCCTTCAAATTGCACGCTCCTCACTGCTTGCTCAAGTTGGGCTATTATTTTGCTCAATAGCTTATTGTCTTCCTCCTGCTCTTCAACCATCTTGGCCAATTCTACATTTGTCACCATGATGGAAGAATCACTAGACTCAACCTCAGACATACAAGATTCTTCCCAAATCTTTTACTGGCTCTGATACCAATCTGATAGGGTAGGGTTGGATGGAACACTCACTATTACATGCTTTGGGTCTCACCTTGGTGAACCCCTTTGGTGACACTCTCCACCACCTTAACCTATAGGCCCTAATGCTTGTTAGGCACCCTGGTTCTCCTGGCCAACCCTACTATCATCTCCATTTCCCTAACCAAGCCAATCTTGCTACTCTCTCTGCTATTCTCTCCTTAGCCCTTAATCTACCCTAAAGACTAACAACACCTCAACTCTCCATTAGACCTTGTAGGGGTATAGAGATGCCTTCAATAGTTTCCAACCATTCTCCTAGGGTTCTTGGAGGTTCACAACACTTCACCTTTTGATTGCTTTCACAAAACCTCATCTAGGGTTAAAAAGGCTACTAGCCCTTGAGCCCCAATTAAGTCTCCTAACCTGAGAAAAGTGGAAACCACTCCAAAAACCTCCAAATGACCTAGGATCTTTTCTTGAGGTTTGTGTTTCCCATGCCCAAACCTTGAAGATTTTTGGGGTTTGGAGCCTGTACTGTCTGTACACTGCCCTTACTCAAAAATGGCCAAAAACTAGGGTTTATAAGCCTTTTCCAGGCTGCTTCCAAACTGTTAGAGTTTTCTCACACCAAATGGGTTGATGGAGCCTCCTCCTAACCACCAGTCCTTGCCAAGACTCTCAACTGAATTCTCCAAAAGGAAATTTTCCAAAACCTTAGCACCCTCGCAAGTTATGTGCCTTGCACTCCTTGTATTCCCTAGTCGGACTCTACTTGGCTCGCTTAGGGCAAGACTTTGCTAGCAACTCTTGCACACACACAAGCCCTAAAACCTACCATAAGTACAAACATGGAGTCTAGGCACTATTCCCAAAGGGCCGTACAGTTTGTACAGTGGGAAAGTGGTCTAGCACTCCATTTCCTCAAAACTGTCTGGTTCAGACCAACAACAGGGTAAAAGAAAACTATTTACAAATGGTGCTTGAAAATCGAACAAGGAGCTAATTAATGTTACAAAATTCTTGTATGCTAACAACACTACATCCTACAATCAAAACAGTAGCAATTCTAATCCATTAAATCTCTATTAAGATGCAAAAATCAGAAATTGTAGCACAGAACACTGTCTTCCTTCAATTTCACAAAATTTCACTACAACATCAACACTTCCAACCCTGTTCCATGGTCGAAGCAAACCTTAAATAGGCTCCAAAAATAGTTAAGCTCTTTTTTTCGAACCTATTGATGACCTAATGGCAAAAATTATAAAATCCACTGTGTTTTTCAACCTTTGCCAACTTTTTAAAACTCAGCAAGATGAGCTTCTAAACTTATTCATCTCTTCACAACTTCTTTCCTAGAGATCAAAAACACCTCTAAGCTATCTTCACAATGGTCAACATGACCTTTATGAAAACAAAACAAAATTATCCTTCTAGATTTCCTATTTACCTAATGAAACTGCTTGTTGTTCCTTAGGTGCTCCTGCACCAGATTTCTTCTGGCCTAAGCCTATGGGACCTATGAAACCTCATGAGGACTTCTTTTTCAAATCCTAACAAAAGTTCAAGGTGAAATGCATAGAAAAAATTTCCCTTCAAAACATGCCCCAACCCTCGACCGAGCCTACCATCCTTGATGAAACCATGATTGAACCAAAAGACATTCCAAACAACCAAGATCAATCTAAGACAGAACCTTCACCTATTTCCTACAAAAGACCAAGAGACAACGAAAACAATCATATCACACCTCCTAGAATAAAAAAAGTTTACAAAGTCAAAGAGAAAGTGGTGGAACAACCTCATGTGGTTCCTTCTATTCCTCCCCTTAGGGAAGAAAAGAAACCTATGGTTGATCAACCCACTCCTACACAAATGCAACTTGAAAACCAAACTAAAAGAAACAAAGGTGCTAGAGAGTGTAGGTGTAGACATCACGTTCTTGCTCGAAGGTTAAATGATGATATAAATAAAGAAAATCAAGATCCAAACTTGACTGAAGCAATGAATGACGAATCTCACCTTCATCAAAACAAAAAATCCTATACAACAACCACAATAAGAGCTAAACCCTTCCTTGGAAATTATCATCTGACCTCCTATTGTGATTAATTTAGATGATGATCAGGAGATTACTAAAATTGACGAGGAAGTGAATAATGAATTGAATACATTGTCTTCCTCTTCCATAAGATTAAATGAAAATTTTCCTAAGAAGAGTGTTGAACCTAGTAATGACCCTAGTTCAACACTTGCTATTGTCTCTTTGGCTAGTTTTCTGCCTTCAACATACAATGAATATGATTGGGATGTGAACAACCTGATTTAGGTTGACTCACATGTGCCTTACTAGTCTTTTGCATTATTTCCTTTCATTGTCTTTTGTTTGATTGCATGTGCGTGATGTGTCCCCCCATACTATTTTGTTTGATGTTCTCTCTCTTTATGATATTTTTCTATTTGTACCTTCATTCTTCACTGTCATAAATATTTTTATCTTTTCTTTATCTTTTTTTCCATTTGTCTTGTGTTTTCCTTTTGGGGATGGCACAAGGCATCGAGACATTCATGTCTCTTCCATGTTGACCCAAAAGATTTTCCTTTATATTTTTCCATTTGTATTGTGTTTTCCTTTTGGGGATGACACAAGGCATTGAGACATTCATGTCTCTTCCATGTTGAACCAAAAGATTTTTATTTTATCTTTTTCCATTTATCTTGTGTTTTCCTTTTGGGGATGACAAAGGCATCAAGACATTCTTGTCTCTTCCACGTTGACTTGAAAGGTTTTTCTTTGTTTTTGCTCTCTTTGTGTCATTCTTCTAGTTCTATGAGTATTTGGGGAATGATGAAAGTTTTGAGCTCTCTAAAAACATTGTAGCAAGAACATATTGACCCCAAATCCATAGATCCCTCATGTGTTTGGAGTTTCATTTTGGGGGAAACCCCTCTCTTTTATTTTGCATGAAGTAGCTTTATTTGGAAACATATGACTTGGCATAGGGATTTCTAGATAAGCTCTCATGTCCTCTTTATTGTTAGCATTTATCATTTTCTACTTTAAATTAATTTCTCACAACATGGTGTTTAAAAATTTCTTTAAATTGGGGGCATACATTGGCATTATTCTTTTGCATTTCTTTTTTTTCATGGTGAAGTCTTCTTGCTTCATGCGATGCATTTTCCACTTTGTTGATGACATTGGGTGTGATTTCCTTCAAGAGTTTCATATCTCTTAGCATATTATATTCCTCTTAGTGGCTTGATGTGACACACTGCATCCTCTAAGTTGTGAATATTCTATTCTTTGATTGGTCCACTCTTGGAGACATTAGGCACAATGTTCCCTAAGTTAAAGACGTTACATGAATTAAGCAAGAATCCTTTGAATGTTCCCTATTTTGCACTTACAATTTTAGTTATATGGCCGCCTTACATAACACACTTTGCATGCATGTGGATCCATCTTGTTTGTTCATGAGTTCCAAGCATACGAAGCTTTGCTTGCCTCATGAAGCTCAAAGTTCATTTTTGCGTGGCACCTTATCGAAGTTACCAAGAGATATAACTTTGGTATGGTTTGATGAGAAGCTGATCTAAGGCATGACTTTCCCTTAGCCACTCACATGTGTGTGAGCACATACCATCCATGTGTGTATGTGTCTCACCTCTTTCAGATACTCACCCAATGAACAACCTAGAGTTCCATTGCCTTAGAGTGAGCATGCATTTTAAGAAAAACAACCTAGATCTAATCCACATTGTGTTGGATAAATGATCAAAGCTTGATCCATCTCCCTCTTCTTTTTTTTTTTCCTTTCTCTTTGTCTTTGGTAGTGTATGCTTATGCCTTGTTGCTTCTTACATCATTTTCATGTGTGTTCTTTTGTGCCTATGTTGGTTTGTCCTAAGACCTTGGTCCTAGGGGCTTGCGCAACCCTCTTGATCATAGTTGTCTTATCTTACTAGCATTGGTACATTTGGACCTCTCTCAGTGTGCATTGGTCTACTTTATTGGGAGTTGGAAGCAAGTTCCTCCTCTCACTAAAGTGGGGGCTAGATATAATAATGAAAAAAGTACTCCCTAATATGTCCTTGATTTAGTGTTGTAATATGTCTAAAATATTCACATTAGGTCTTTGGCTCTTGCAAACTAAATGAACTTAATTGGTACCTTATTTGGAGTGTGATAAAATGTTGTAACACATTTTCACACTTTTCTAGGGTTTTCATAAATAACTGGGCTTCTTTATGCTTTAATTGGCCTTATTTTGCATCCATAAGCGTCATTTAATACATCTTTTTGAGGATAATCCTAACATAAATCAATATCCAATCATAATTAAGATGTTTTTAGGTTGTGCGGCCAAAATTTAGTGATCTAGGACTCACACGCCACCTTGGTGTATGAGTTGCACCTAGGGTTTTGGGTCTTGATCTAGATTTTACACCTTTCTAAGATTTTTTTAAAATGGTCCCATAATTTATACCTAATAGGACTTATATGCCACCTTGGGTGTATGAGTCCTATGTGACCCAAAATTAAAATTGATTTAAATTCTTGGCGGGATTTTATCATCCTAGATCTGATGTTGGCTTGCAGTGTTGTAATTTCGAGAAATTAGGCATAATCAAGTATAAAGACAAGTTTCCTTCACTCATTTTACACCTAGCAAGTTTGAGTTCACAAGAGCATTCAAGTGTTTATAAGAACATTCAAGAGATGATTATGAAGTGTTTTAGAGCATAATTCAAGTGCGAAGCATCATGTCAAAGTCTTCATGCATCATGTTTATTTTTGAGCTAACATTTGTGATGTAGGGTTTCATGATTCAAGCTAGCATTTAATTCAAGATCTATCATATTCAAGCAAGATTAAAGATCCACATCAATTGGATCCATTTCATACATGTTTGCAACACTTTATTGTTAGGGTTTGGTGAGTTGTAACATTATTTTTTGTTCATTCATCATTCTCTTTTCCTATTTCATTTCATTTCAAGGTTTGATTACCAAAATGAGGTTTTGACCAAGGAAAACCCCTTTCTACTAACAAAAATCATTTCCACCTCTCTTTAGTTGTGATTTGCAGGTTTAGGTTGAAGAAACATTGAAGAAAAATTTTGGAAAAATTTGTCAAAGTGTTCAAAGTTTTCAAGGTTGTCTCCTTTCATTGAAGATCATTGTAATAATTCTACAAGTTGCAAATTAGGGTTTCAGATCCGGAAATCAATTGGAAAGGATAGAGCAAACATTGAAGAGTAGATTCAAATTTTTAAGTTTCAGAAAATCCTAACTGGAGTGATAGACAAGTTCTGGCATATGAGTCCTAGTATAGGTCATTTTCCATATTTTTCCAATTCCAAGCACCCTTTTGTCAAATTTTAGTTTCTACCCAAAAACCCTAATCTGGGACTAAATCGCCCAAATTGGTGTATGAGTCCCAACATGCTTTAAAATTAGTGTTTTTAGCATTTCAAAGCTCCATTCAGTCTTCTTCAAATTTCTAGGTGCACACATTTCATCTCTCAGCTTTTTGTTATATTTTACATGCTTTTCTAGGACATTTAGTGAAAGATTGCATTACATTAGGTTTAAGCATTTGGATTTGCATTTCATTTGTATTTCCAAGCCCTAGCTTGGCAGTGAACCCCTCTTTAGTTTATAATCAAACCCTAGGACAACCCTATTTCAAGATCTCTTTCTCCTTTGCATACTTGAGATTGAGATCTCTAAGGTTTCCCTTCAATGAAATGATTGGGAGATGTGTTTGCTCTATGTCCTAAACCATAAGAAAGAAAATCCATTTTTAGTTATTTCAATAATGTTATAATGTAATTATTTATTTATTATGTGGTACACCTAGGGAATCTAGGGGTGTGTGCATCACATGGGTCTAGCATTCTTGGGGTCACTTTATGTGTTGTATGTAACATTGGTTTAAATATTTAATGTGGGGTTACACATGGGAATAATATTTATGTTAGCAACACAAGGGAAGACAACTAAGAGGGGGGGTGAATTATTGTCACAAAAATTAAACTTATTAAACTTATTAGACTTATTCTTAGATCTGATATATAAACATGAAATCATAAATCATCACCACATCAACAACACACATAACACCAAGATTTTTACGTGGAAACCCTATTAGGGGAAAAACCACGGTGGAGGTTAGTCCACAAGATTATACCTTGTTAAAATTATAAAAAAAATAATAAATGGGAATTCACATGCATTCAGGCACACTACATAGAGCTCACCACTCAAATACAACAAGGCTTACTACCCAAAGGAAGACACGTTGTCTTACATAAATATTCGGATTACATCCGTGCGATTTTGAACTGAGAAAATATCATCTGCTAATGCCTGATTACAGTTTTGGTTAAGCACATGAACACTTCTTCACACTTTTCTCACTCATCTTCATACTCTACTTCTACCGTCAAATGATTAATACATTATTCACACATATCATGCCTTCAAATGGAATAAAAAATCACTCATATATATCTGCAACCAGGGATAACATCATCTACATGTTAGTTTCAACAAAATATAAAAAGTGTACAAACTGCTGGCCCAAAACATAAATAATTATCAATGTGAATCAGCCAAATTCGGCCACAACATAATGAAGACCCAAAACAACATCCTTGAAAATGAAACACTTCAAACAATTATTCCTCGAAGATCCACAACATGCTACAATCACCCTGTCGGCCACAAACATGAAAAACATGAACACACAAAAGAAAACAACCAATCATGAGCACAACAATCAGCGTGGATGTGAAACAAAGATATAGCACAATATAGAAACATCCATGAGAATCGTGAATCACCATAGAAGCATCCGCAACAACTCATATTACTAGAATCACATTAACCTTTTTTAGAAACCCCAATTGAAGTGACAGAAAAACTATCAGAACACAACTGCTCATAACTCGATTAAATCTTCATGTGGATCTCTAAAACTTAACATGGATAAACTAGATATACTTGAAAACAAACCCTTTAATCCACAACATCTGATCATCAATATATTGAGCTAGCCAACATACTGAACTTCATTGCACCACTGACAACCTACAACTTATTTCATTACAATTTTCTCAATATCCTCGACATATACAACCTTTAATAACATTAATGCTAATAGTGTTGACATCAATGACAACCACATATCAACAACATCCAACAATCTCCCCCTTTGGAATTGATGGCAACACATGATGTGAAAAACACCATCAACGCAACCCTCTCTTAGCACTTTCTCCCCCTTAGATTTTGACTCTTTTCTCCTCAACTCTTTCACATGACTCTTCTCCCCACAAATTTTTTCGCATGACTCTTCTCCCCCTTTGACATCAATGACAAAGATACATGTCAACAACATCCAACAATATGACAACGATAATGTGTGTCTTTCTCCACATAAGCTCTGAACCACATATCTGAACATCTGACTACTCCCCCTGAGTAGTAGCCATCACAACATCAATTTGGATCAAGATATGACTATGAAATGCACAAATGGATGCAAGTCAATGCATCTTAATTATGATTAGGAGGGGTAATCATCCCTAGCTTCCCTCTAAGATACTCAAAAGTATCCTTAGGAAATAGTTTGGTAAAGATATCTGCAATTTGTTCCTTAGTAGGCACATACTCCAATCT
The DNA here is from genome assembly GCA_007258455.2 of Sequoia sempervirens. NCBI lineage: Eukaryota > Viridiplantae > Streptophyta > Pinopsida > Cupressales > Cupressaceae > Sequoia > Sequoia sempervirens. Next base: position 443,051,289 of record VDFB02105785.1, on the reverse strand, counting down.
AACTTCCTTTTCACTCACCTTCTCTCTCAAAATGTGAAACTTGATAGATATATGCTTGTTCTTTGAATGCAACACCGGATTCTTAGAAATTTTAATTGCACTTGAATTATCATAGAATATAGCAATAGGCTCATCATACACAACTCTAATATCTTTCAACATCTACTTCATCCATAATACTTGAGTACAATTGTTAGCAGCAACAATGTATTTTTCCTTTGCAGTAGCTAAAGAAATGGCATTCTGCTTCTTACTTAACCATGAAATCATCTTCTTTCCCAAGAAAAATACACCACCACTAGTACTCTTTATATCATTCACATCTCTTGCCCAATCAACATTAGTAAAAGTACTCAAAGTAAGGTCACCATCTTTAGGATACCATAGGCCAAGTTCAATTGTCCCCTTCAAGTATCTGAAAATACTCTTCATAGCTATCACATGATATTCCTTAGGATCAGCTTGAAATCTTGCAACAATGCATACGACATTCATGATATCAGGTCTAGTTTGAGGCAAGTAGAGCAATCCACCAATCATTGATTTGTATCTAGTTTGATTTTCTTAGGTGAATCATCATCTTGTGTCAACTTACATCTGGTCACCATAGGTGTACCAACTGGCTTTGAATCTTCCATACCAAACTTCTTTAGCAATTCTTTCACATACTTGGACTGAGACATAAAGATCCCTTTATCTAGCTAAGTAATTTGCAATCCCAAAAAGAATTTTATTTCTCCAATCATATACATCTCAAACTCACTTTGCATCTCATCCAAAAACTTCATGCACAAACTATCATCTCCTCCAAAAATGATATTATCAACAAAGACCTCAACAATCAAATCTTTATCATGATCAATCTTGAAATATAGATTACTATCAGCAGTACCTTTGTTAAATCCAAGCTTCAACAAATACTTGTCCAATTTGGCATACCATGCTCTTGGGGCTTTCTTGAGTCCATACAATTATTTCTTCAATCGACAAACCATATCTCCATGATTAGTCAATTGAAATACATTAGGTTGCTCAACATACACTTCTTCTTCTAGTTCACCATTTAGAAATGTTGACTTGACATCCATCTGGTAAAGGTTGAAGTTTTTGTAAGCAACATAAGCAAGAAATAGTCTCACAGCGTCAATCCTAGCAATAGGGGAAAATTTTCTTCAAAGTCAATTCCTTCCATATGAGAATATCCTTTACACACCAGTCTTGCTTTGTTTCTAACAACTTCACCTTGCTCATTTATTTTGTTCTGAAAGACCCATTTAGTTCCAATTGCATTTTTGTCCCTAGGTCTAGGAACAAGAATCCATGTATCATTCTTCTCAATTTCCAGTAGTTCTTATTTCATTTCTTCCACCCAATATTCATCTTTGCATTCTTCATTGACATTATTAGGCTCAATTTTTTAGAGCAAACAATATGCTTCTCCAATTCTTCTCCTAGTTTGAACACCTTTGTTCTTATCACCAATAATCTAATCTTCTGAATGATTTAGTCTTACATACCTTGGAGTCTTAGGATGTTCTTGAACTTCAAGCTCTTGTGATCTCACTTCTACAATTTCGCTAATTCATTCCTCTTGACTTTCCTGATTCACCGGAATGATCTAAACTTGATTTGAAGTCTAAACTTTCTTTCCTTTATTTGAAATATCATTCTAATCCTCTAAATCATATCCACAAGTTTTGGATGGTCTAACTATGTCTTCATCAACCTTGACATTGGAACTTTCAACTACTTTCATCAATCTCTTATTGTAGCACCAGTAGGCCTTTCTTTTAGCAGAATAACCAAGAAAGATTCCTTCATCACTCCTAGCATCAAAATTCCTATATCTTCATCTCTTTTGAGAAAGCATTTAATCCAAATATATTAAAGTATCTAACAGTAGGCTTATGACCATACCATAGCTCATAAGGAGTCTTACCGGTATCACCTTTGACTTGTACCCGGTTAAGTGTGTAAACAACAATACTCACAACTTCTCTCTAGTAGATATGAGGAACATTTCCTTCCAACATCATAGTCCTAGTAGCTTCTTCAATTGTGTTGTTCTTCCTTTCAACAACTCCATTTTGTTGAGGGGTTCGCAGGACAAATAATTGTCTCTTTATCCCTTGCTCTTCACATAAAGAATTAAACTTACCGGAAGTGAATTCACCACCTCTATCTGATCTCAGACATTTAATCTTCAGACTTGTCTCTATCTCAACCATAGCCTTTAAAATATTGAATTTCTCTAGAGCTTCAAATTTTTCCCTTAAGAAAGTAACCCACATCATTCTAGAATAATCATCAATAAGTAACATGAAATACTTGTATCCTTGTAAACTTCTGACTCTAGAAGGACCACACAAGTCAGTATGCACAAGCTCCAACACTTCATTTGAACAATGTTGTTTGCTCTGAAATGAAACTCTAGTTTGCTTCCCTAATTGGCATTCCTTGCATATGGTATTAGTAGGTTTTATCAACTTAGGAAGATCTCTCACAGCCTGAGTAGAACTTATCTTGATAATATTGTCAAAGTTTACATGACACATTCTCCTATGCCACAACCAACTTTCATCAACTTGAGCAATCATACAACTTTTACTAGTAGCATTCAAATGAAAGATATTACCTTTTGTTTTTGTACCAGAAGCAAACACATTTCTGGAACTCCCCAATATTCTACACTTTCCATTCTTGAATTGAATATTTTATCCCTTGTCAACCATCTTTCCAACACTTAAGAGATTATGTTTCAAACCTTCCACATATAGAACATCATCAATATTATGCTTACCATCAATACAAATGGATCCTCTGCCATGGACTACACCAACTTTGTCATCACCAAATATTACAACACCACCATCATACTTTTCCAAGCTCGCAAATTTACTTTTATCACCTGTCATGTGATGAGAGCAACCACTGTCAATCACCATTCATATTTTTCTTCAATTTGGACAGCTAGGGCTTTCTCCATATTTGTGCAACTAGCAGATTCAGTAGGCACCAGATCATTTTCCTTGATAGCAATAAATACCCATTCATCCTCATTTGCATTCCCTTTATCAGATTCATCATCTGTCACACCTTCATTAGTAGCATAATAACACTTTCTTTGAAATCTAGGCTTGTTAGGTCTTGGCTTAGGAACTCTTTCCAAACACCTTGATGCAAAATGACCTATCTTATTGCAAGAAAAACATTTAATAGGAAATTTTCCTTTATACTTACCTTCTCCTCTAGCTTCCCTTTTGACAATAAGTGCTTCAAGCTCGTCTAGTTTTCTCTCTTCTTCAATCTCTCTCATTTCCTCCTCATACTTGAACACCATTCTAGAAGAACTTTCACCTGGATCATATCTTTTCTTATCTTTCCCAAAAATAGTAGCTTTGAATGCATATTTTGTCTTAGGAAGAGAATCACCAAACTCACTTAACTCAAAAGCAGTAAGCTTACCAATCAGCATATCTTTGGTTACATTTTTCACAATCTAGATCTCCTCAATAGCAGTAGCTTTGACTTTGTATGTAGCACACAAAGATCTGAGCACTTTAGCAACAATCTCGGATTCTTCCAATGCTCCACCAACACATCTGATACTACACACAAGTTCATTCACTCGTTGCATGAAAGAAGTAATGTTCTCATCATCACCCATTCTCAACATTTCATATTTCCCTTTTAGGCTTTGTAGCTTAGCAATCTTCACATGTGCATCACCTTCATAAAAAGTTTCCAAATTTTTCCAGATCTCATAAGAAGTCTTCAAATCCATCACATTTGTCATTTTGGAATCAGTCAGAGCACTCAACAATGCTTCCTTAGCCCTGATATTGTACTCGACATCCTTAATCTCAGCAGAAGTAGAAGGACCATTCTGTGGGATGATATATCTATTCTTTGTAATTGTCCAGTAAGTTTCACCAATGCATCTCAGATGACACTCCATTCGAATCTTCCACAAAGAATATTTTTTTCCATCAAATCTTGGACTATCCTTCTTATATGTTGTCATCCTAGGTCACCTCAAGCTATTAAACTTCTTCCAAGGAACCTACTCTAATACCAATTTTTGGCAACACAAGGGTAGAAAACTAAGAGGGGGAGTGAATCAGTTGTCACAGAAATTAAACTTATTAAACTTATTAGACTTATTCTTAGATTTGATATATAAACATGAAAGCATAAACCATCACCACATCAGCAACATACATAACACCAATATTTTTTACATGGAAACCCTGTTAGGGGAAAAACCACAGTGGAGGTTAGTCCACAAGATTATACCCTATTAAAAGTATAAAAGAATAATAAATAGGAATGCACATACATTCAGGCACATTGCCTAGATCTCGCTGCTCAAATACAACAAGGCTTACTACCCAAAGGAAGACACATTGTCTTCCAAAAACATTCGGATTACATCCACAAGATTTTGAACTGAGAAAATAGCATCTGCTAATGCCTGATTACAGTTCCAGTTAAGCACATGAACACTTCTTCACACTCTGCTTCTACCTTTGAATGATTAGGAAATTATTCACACATCTCATGCCTTCAAATGGAATAAACAATCGCTCATATATATCCACAACCAGGGATAACATCATCTACATGTCGACTTCAACAAAATATAAAATGTGTACAAACTGTTGGCCCAAAATATAAATAATTATCAATGTGAATCAACCAAAGTTGGCCACAACATAGTGAAGACCCAAAACAACATTCTTGAACATGAAAAACTTTAAACAATTATTCCTTGAAGATCCACAACACACTACAATCACCCTGTCAGCCATGACATGAAAAACATGAACACCCAAAAGAAAATCACCAATCACGAGCACAACGATCAATGAAAATGTGCAACAAAGATAGAGCATGATCTAGAAGCATCCATGAGCATCATGAATCACCACATAATCATCCACAACAACTCATATTACTAGAATCACATTAACCTTTTTCAAGAACACGAACTGAAGTGACAGAAAAACTGTCAAAACACAACTACTCATAACTCGATCAAATCTTCATACGGATCTCTAAAACTTAACGTGGATAAACTAGATATACTTGAAAACAAACCCTTTAATCCAAAATCTCTGATCATCAATATACTGAGCTAGCCAACATACTGAACTTCACTGCACCACTGACAACCTACAACTTATTTCATTACAATTTTCTCAATATCCTCGACATATATAGCCTTTAATAACATTAATGCTAATAGTGTTGACATCAATGACAGCCACATATTAGCAACATCCAACAATTTAATATTGGGAAAACTCACTACCAATGTTAAATTAGGGGTTAATTTTTTTAAAATCTAATGGTATTATTCACATGGTTTTATGTAATACCACTTGGTGGTTTTGTGTGAGCTTGTTTCTACAAAAGAAAATACATGGGTAGCTGTCTAAGGTTGGATAACTTGGCTATTTTGGCTAAGGGGTTGAGAGAATATCTTGTTAGCATTTGTGAGGGTTGAATCCTAGCATGGGATGTGTGGTTACATGCTTGTTCACATGGAGTGCTTGTAGAGTTGCTTGATGTTTCAAAGGTATTCATGGAAGAATCTAAGATGTATTGGAATCTTTATTGTTGAATAATACATGAGTGAGATGCTTTTGGAGGCTAGGTTTTTCCCTCTTAAGGGTTTTGTGTGAGCTTGTTTCTACAAAAGAAAATACATGGGTAGTTGTCTAAGGTTAGATAGCTTGGCTATTTTTGCTAAGGGATTGAGAGCATCTCTTGTTAGCATTTTTGAGGGTTGAAGCCTGGCATGAGATGTGTGGTTACATGCTTGTTCACATGGAGTGCTTGTATAGTTGCTTGATGTTTCAAAGGCATTCATGGAAGAATCTAAAGATGTATTGCAATATTTATTGTTGAATAATACATGAGTGAGATGATTTTGGAGGCTAGGTTTTTCCCTCTTAAGGGTTTTTCCAGGGTACATCTTGTGTCATCTTTGATGGTATATTATCTATTCTTTTGCATATGGATTCTTAATACTTGTTTGTATAGATTTCTCTATTTGGGTTATATGGAAATTATCTTGGGTGGATGCATATTTCCTTTCATTTGGTATCAAATCCATGGTTGTGGTTTGTATAACCCTTGTTGGAGTAGATCTAGTGCATAGTTGAATCTAGAGATTGAATGCAAAAAATGAAGACATTGTAAGATATGAGGGTTTTGTGTAGGTTGTTTTTGTAGATTTAGGGTTTTAGGGTAATAGATTTGTGGTTTTTTTTTCTGTAGATCTAAGGTTATGAATCTTTGTTGGAAAAAGGGTTTTTATGGATGTTTGTAATGAGGTTTTTGTAGGGGAAATGTTGCAGATGACCCCTTGGGACAAAGAAAACCTCACCATTGGATCTAGGAGGCTTGAGACATGAAGATTGACATAAAATTTGACCTATTTTGATTACAAGAAAAAATGTTTTTTTTTTTTGCCTAATGGCCCCTCGGCCATACAACCATCAAATTTTGTTGGTCAAAAAATAAATTGAAAAAAGAAAATTGTGGTATTATTAAATGTTTTCTTGCAAAAATATTTTAAAAAACTTGCTAGATTTTTTATAAAATTAATAAAAAAATGCCAGTCCCACCAATAGCCCTATTGGTTGCCGATAGTGGGCCACCCTGGCGAGGAGTGGTCGGAGGCCCCCTGTCAGGGGTGTTAATTTTTTTTATATACCGGCAATTATAAATTAAAATTTTTCCATTGATTTTTTTAAAAAAACTTTGAAATATGAAATTAAACTGGAATCTATAATATTTTGGGTCTGGAGGAGAAGGGGGCAATGTTGCTCGAGTGGGGTAGCTCCCACCAATGGGCCACCCAAGCACCACTAGCTTGCAACTTATTACTTAAATTGGGCAACTTTTTCCAGGGGGCATAACTTCCCTCCAAGTTCATTTTCCAACTTCTTATACTTGTTGGAAAGGTGGTTCCAAGTTCTATGTTGTGGTATAAGTGGTTTTTCCAGATTTTGTAATTTTGATAGTGATTTTCTTGTTGGAAGTCAGATGCTCTTTTTTAGGGTTGGAGAGATCATAATTTGTGCATATGAAGTCATATTTTGGACTTCTTATAGTCGACACAAAGTTTGTTCAGAGTAGTAGACATTAGATAAGGTTTGTAGATATTTTGAAATCATTTATTTACTGTTATTTCCATCTAAGATATTTATGGGTTACTTTGACTATGGTGATTTTGTGAGCTTATGGCTATTTAAATCTTGGTGATTTGATGTTGGAGTCACTGTATACTCACATGTACATCTTTGATAACCCTCATTTGACATGGTTATTAGTATATTGTTTGGTTTCTGTGTTGCATTGTTGTATCTGCAAGTTGTGCAGTGTTGTAGGAAGTCTATACTTATACGTTACATGTATGACTTGGATGTGGGTTGTCTATTCCCATAGATACTTCAGTGTTGATACATATTTAGATTGGTGGCTTGGTTTAGTCACTTGGTTTGTTGGTTTGGTTGTCATGTTGGGGAGAGTTGGTATTACTAGGTGCATTCATGATGTGAGACCTATGTAGTTGACTATGTGATGCAGACATGTGTGACACGGTTGAATTGTGTTGCCAGTATATTTGGTGGTGATCATAGTGTCATGGATGTTCCTTGTTCTTTGTGGATTTTGGCATGACATGATTGTTATGCAGGTGTTTTTTTCATGGTATTGGATTGGTTCCTTATTTAGTTTGTGGTGGTGTATCTTGTTGGCTTCATGAGGATCATGGACTTGGCTGATCTTCATTAAGGAGGTTGTTATCACGATGTTATGGATAGCTTGGTTACACAATTTAGTGGGAGCTTGTGATAGGGATGGTTTGGTGGTGTTGTATCTTCTTGGTTTTAGGATCATCGTTTGTACTCTTCCCTTTGGGAGCTCATGGTGTTGATTTCTTTGATTGTGTTGGGGCCATGGAGAATCTTCATTTAGAGGATAGTTATCATGTTTACATGGAGAGATCGATATCACAGTTTAGTGGGAGCTTATGGAGATGATGTGGATTCATCACTTGGTGATGGATGATCTTTTGCAATGTTTGTTGGTGTCATGGATGGACTCTTAGATTATGTTTCTTCTATGCAGTTAGGGTTCTTTGACATCTTGGGTTTCATTGATAGGATATGGTTATCTTCATGTGGTATGGAGATGTTGACATCTTAGTTAGCCATGGAGGACTCCTTAGTCTTTGGTTGAGGTGTCATGATTTGTCTTTTGACATGTGATCCTTGTTTTGATAAGATGGTTTTGTATTATTTCATGTTGTACTCTTGATTATGTGTTTAGAGTGTTGGCATGATACAGGTACATGATATATTCATTTGAGAATATGATCTTCTTTGAAGGAGATGTAATATCATGATGCCATGATGGGTTGCTGATTTTATAGATGTGCATTTAGGAATTTGACTTTGATCTTGGTTGGTTCTCTTGGTATTAAGTAAATTGATCATTTTATCAAGAGCTTCATGGTGGTTCTATGTTTCATTTGGATTTTGGCATAAATTGATCAGTTATAGGTGCTCATGGATACTAGGAGAAATAGGTGAGGCTAGGATATCTCTTGTGAGTAGAGACATGTGTTAAGACAGTTACTCATTGATGAGGTTTCAGCTGGAAGTCCAAGGAGCATACACCTTTGGTGGATGTGAGTTCAACATGGACCTATGAGGAGATTTTTCTTGGATGATTCATGATGACTTGGATATCTTGGAGGATCATTCTCATTCCCCACTCTTGGTCTACTCGGTGGTTTATCATTTGAGGTATTGCCCATTGTTACTTTTAGATGCATTATGTTTTATGCTTTATCTTCTCATGCATATGGATCTTGAGCTATGGTTTTTTAGTTTTGGAGGGTTCATTTGAGGGATGTTGGAATGATTATATCCTTATACATTGTGAGATTATTCATTGATTTTGATTTTAGGAGATCTATTATTGGGCTTATTTCCATAATTGGGAATAGATTTGGTTTGATCTTCCTTTGGTTTGAGATGCATACATTTTGGTTATGGTTAGATGTGGATAGTGTTATTATCTTTGGGGTTTTACAAAGGATATCATACTTATCATAGCTTAGCATTTAGAGGTGTGTGTAGAAGGACATGCTATAGGTTTTGATTTGCACGCTATCTCTTCGGTCTTATTCTTCTTACTAGAATTTTGTATTCACATTACATTGGATTTGAGATCTTGTGTGGAGCTAGGGTGATCACTATGTTTGGGCTTATGTGTGTTCATTTTTATTTTGTGACAACATGGTTGTTCCTTTACCTCTTTCCTTTGTTGAGTGTTGAGAACTTGGGAAAGCTATAGAGACTTCTGATGAGTGTTGTATTGCAACATATTGGTTTACAGGATTTGCATATATTTATGGATGTTCCTTGGTAATACATGATGTTGGTTACACTTCTATGTGTTTATTTTGGTGGATCTTGGATGCCTTGATTATTTTCAGATTTTACATTGTGTATGTAGTGGGAGTTCTTAGATGTGTATGTTCATTGTATGACATGTTTGGCACTTGGAGCTTGTGATTGCATGTTATGGGTTATATATGTTGATGGCATGAGTTTCACTTATTATTATTAGTATACCTTTGAGGTATGGATAGTTGGATGTGTTAACATTTGTTGTCGGTGTTATTTTTAGTTATGGTGATTTTATCTTGACAACTACTAATGCATACTTGTTACATTTGGATTGAATGTTTGTGTATTGGGATATCAGTTGGAGATATGACTTATGCTTCTTTGTGATAGATTGTGTGGATTCTCTTTAAATGGCTTCTTATCTTTGTGCATTAGCATGATAAATTATGAGAGAATTCATGTTTGAGGTGGTGGTCACCTTTATTCTTGTTGCAAGTATCTTGATGGAATACATGGAGAAATTTGATTCCTTAATGGTATATGTGGCTAGAGGGATCGTTCCCTTGTTCATGTTTGAGTTTACTTGTTTACCCCTTATGCAATATATACAACAAGTGGAAAAATTTTAGGAAAAAGGTGTGGTGTCCACCTTGCATAATGTTATAATGTAATTATTTATTATGTGGTGCACCTTGGGAATCTAGTGGTGCATGCATCACATGGGTCTAGCATTCTTGGGGTCACTTTATGTGTTGTATGTAACATTGGTTTAAATATTTAATGTGGGGTTACACATGAGAATAATATTTAATATTGGGAAATCTCACTACCAATATTAAAAGAGGGTTAATGGTTTTGTAAGCTCATGGTATTAGTCACATGGTTTGATGTAATACCATTTGGTGGTTTTGTGTGAGCTTGTTTCTATAAAATCAAACACATGGGTAGTTGTCTAAGATTGGATAGCTTGGATATTTTGGCTAAGGGGTTGAGAGCATATCTTGTTAGCATTTGTGAGGGTTGAAGCATGCCATGGGATGTGTGGTTACATGCCTTTTCACATGGAGTGCTTGTAGAGGGCTTGGTGTTTCAAAGGTATTCATGGAAGACTCTAAAGATGTATTGTAATCTTTATTTTTGAATAATACATGCATGATGGATGCTTTTGGAGGCTGGGTTTTCCCTCTTGAGGGTTTTCCTAGGGCATATCTTGTGTCATCTTTGATGGTATGTTGTCTATTCTTTTGCATATAGATCTTGAATACTTGTTTGCATAGATTTCTCTATTTCAGTTATGTGGAAATTATCTTGGGTGGATGCATATTTCCTTTCAGGGAGGTGGAATGGAAAGATGTAGGAGGGGTTTTGTAGAAATTTCAAGAGAATATAGTGGTACAAGAAAGGATAAATCACTATCATATGTCTAAAATTAAGTGGCATTATCATAAACCCTTTGTATAAAGATGGAAATAGAGGTAAGAGAAAAATATTTCCATGGTGGGATATAGAAATATTTAACTATAACGTGCACTCATTACAATAATATTAATCTAATTAATATTAAAATAAGAAAGTACTTAGGAAGGAAAGGAACATGGAACCTAGTTTTGATGATTGTGGTTTAGATGTTAGATGACTAATGTAGAGTAGAAAAAGGATGTAGAAAAAAGAAACATTGTTACAAAAAAGTATAACTAAATGATATGAATGCACACATCTAATATGACAACGTAATCATATTAGGGGCTATATAACTATTCAAGTGCTCATTGTGCTAAAAAAATGACTAGTACATATAAAAGTTACATGTCCATAAAATAAAATAAAATGCATGATAACAATAGGTAGATTAAATTTACATTTGTAAGAACGAAATATTATGTACTAAAAATAATTTGAAATCAATTTAATTAATACATCATAAAGAAAGAGCTAGGTTCTATACAAATAAAAATGAATTAAAATACTTAATTTTTTATTACATTTAATAAAAAGCAAGTTTACAATATTGAATGTTTAAGGAATTTAGAACAAGATTAAAGAAGATATAGAAATTGAAGCAATAGAGTATTCTTGATGAAATCATAGTTTCAAACTAAATCACAAGTACAATATGGTCCTACAATTGTGTAATCATCTAGAGTTCATAAAAGAATAAAATAGGCTATGCTATAATAGAAATACCTACACATAGAGATAATGAAAATACATAATATAGAAAATAGAGTGACTAGATGTTATAGAATAATAACAAATCAATTTTAACAAAACATAATTTAAAATAATAATATAAATGACAAGGAAGAATAAGAAATATGAAACAACTACATGAAAATTTTGATCTAAATAAGAATTTCCATGAAATAATTTGTGATAGGTTGTCATTAGGTCCTAACACTTTAGTTGATAAACTCATTAATATATCGATCGGGTAGTGTCCAAAGGCTATATGTAATAGAAGACATCTTGACTATCTCTCTCTTGGGTTTCCTAGATGTTGGACAACTAAAATAAAACTCTAAACTAAGAAGCCACTAAACTTAGAAAGCGAGAAATCATTTATTTAGAAAGCTTGAAAAAACTAAACTAGAAAGCAGAAAACTATTAAACCAAAAAACATAAAAACTAAACTAGAAAGTATGGAAATAATTAAACTAAGAAATGTATAAATTGATGAAGAAGTAAAGCTTGTAAAGAAACTAGGAAACATTGATCAAATCAAAAGATAAAAATCTAAATAAATAGAAGAAAACTATTTAACAATCTGAAACAACTAAAAGAAGGTGCTCCCGAACTTTAGACACAGAACTCAAAGACTATAGACTCATCTACAACCTACAGGATTGGTCTTAACAAAATTACACACATGAAAATAGAATTCAATTCTAATTGTTATCTACTAAATGAAAGTACAAAATTAAAAGTAACATACTTATCTATCTAATCTACAACCCCTCAAGTGGCCAGCTCTCGGGTGCTCCTACGGCTAGCTCAGATCACATACACTGGTAACTCCAAATTACTTCATTCAAAGAACTCCATTCACATTATTTAGTAATTCCAAAAATGGCAAGAACAAATCATTTTATTCATATGAAAAGTGTAGCATAGAAAACATAGTGACAACATAACGATATTCTTCTGTATATTATTGTTTTCAACAGTTACATATTTATATGAGAGCAGCTAACAAAATCCTACTTTTTAGTTGGTAAAGTCTTCAACTAATTGTCAGCAACTAACAGACTTTAAAACCCATGACATGAAATATTAAAGAGACTTGACACGAGCCATAAAATTCTTTAAAAATGAAAATAACAGAACTAAAAACACTCGGTCCATCATGTATGCTCCTAAAGTTCTTACACCCATTCACTTTTCTTTAATGATGTTGAAGTCTGCGTTAAAACCTCTTTGACTAGGATGGTAATAAATTATGGAATTTGACCAGTGGAATGCTCAAAAACTAAACCATTAAGTTAGCACAAATTGAGAATTTTTTATCTATATATTCTTTATCATCAGGGTCATGTGGCTGATTATGGTGAATTCTAAGTAACTTCCATCTTAGGAGTTGTTCATTGAGGAACATAGAGTACAACCTAGATGGTCTTCTACAAGCCAACAATAAGTCTTTGATTTCACAAGCATCCTATTTACCTTTATATGCTTTGTGAAATGATTCTTTTAACAGTACTAACTCCTTTTTCAACCTATTATTTTCAAATTCTACATCCCTTAGGAAATATCATCTCTCCATCCATTTCATCAATAATGGAGGGATATGTACCTAGAACCATTCTAAAATAGTTGGTTCAGTTTGTGTCCCCTTGGATTCCATTATTGGCTTAGTGTCAAATTCCTGAAAATCCTACTCTAACTCCACACTTCTACTCATAGAAGCATTAAGTTCAACTTCTTACCTATTTCTTTCTTCTTCAAAAGCATTGAAAATTTGCATAGAATTATTTTTCAAACCTTGAATGTGCTTATCTTTTTCAGACAAATCAACCATATACTACTTGCTTTATTGATTCCATTGTTGGATTCGGTACTGCAACTGCTCAATGAGCCTATCTTTTTGCTCTATTTGCATTGTCAATTTTGCAAATTCTTGATCCCTTTTATTTACAATTACAACATGTGCCTCAATTTCTTCTTGTTGTTGGGTGATTTGTTCTTCATTACTTTGTAACCTAGATTTTAATTGAACAATTTGTGTTTTCAATTTATCTAATTCCTCCTCTTTCTAACCAAATTTTGTATCCCCTGTTTCCATAGAGAAAGATGAGTTGGGAATTTCCATGTCAGTATGAGGTGCATTTTCCTCGATATCAGGTACATTTTCAATTCTATCAAGAAAAGAGGAGAGTCCCCCCACAGGTTCGTCATCAATCTCCACATAATGAAGCAACTGTACTTTTTCCTCTTCCTGCTCCTTTGAATATGGTGTTCTCTTTCCCTCATCCTTAGGGGATTGATCAACCTACTTTTCTATTTCACTTATTTCCTCACTACCAGGCTGAATTTCAGTTTCCACTACCCTTGTTCGAGTCCTGGCCTTTTTCTTTTTGGAAGTACTTCCTATGTCATATGGGTCCGGTTTTGCTAGATTTTGCAGACAACCTCTTACTTCTCTATAAAGGAGGGTTTGTTTGAAAAGTGACTTTAGTCTGCTTCTTCCTCTTGCGAGGAGGCTCTTCTTCTCTAGAGTGCACAATTTCCACATCCCCTGACTATCCTGGGGTTTCTAACACATTCAGCAAAGTTTTCAGCACATCACCACAAGGATTCGTTGAAGTCTATTGGGATTCAAGAGCACCTAAGGCCTTAGAGGAGGGTTCTTCTAAAAAATGTTCTTTTTGTTTAGAGGAATCACCCTCTTCAAGTGGTCTTTCAAACTCCACTTCAAATTTTCGTGTAAACTTTTGCCACTTCTTTTTTGTCTTTTTGCGAAAAATAATACTTGGATATCAACTTTATAAGGTCATGATGTTTGAGGGGCCTTGTTCCAACCTTATTTTTTTTCCATCATGGAGATAACTGAATGACACAAAAAGGCTGGAAAATTAACCCTAAGAGAAGGGTCCTCAATTCCATGGCGCAAATGAATTAGTAGACGGAAAGGGGGTCCCACTACCATAGTTATTTGTCCTTCACAGGTGAAATATTTTATTATCCAGGCTACGACAGTTCTCTAGGGTTCTGGAATGGACCTTCTATGGAAACCTTTTTTTTTCCCCTGGTACTTATGGCGATTATGGGTTGAGGTTCCCCCTCCCTATGAAATAACTTTACTGGCCTTTGGTAGGTAACATTGGTAGTTTCATTCAAATCAATTCCTCTATTTTTCAAAACTAGAAAGACGAGAAATGATTTTTGGACTTACCTAGAAATGCTTACCATGCACCATGGTCTGTCCATCTGTAAAATTCTCAACGAATTCTTTTACCAGATGCTCTGTATATCCCTCAAACTTTTTCATGAATTTCAACCACCCAACTTTTTGAAATAGAACCGCAATATTGCTCAATGCCAACAATTGAGCTATTGAGGCTAGTTCAGACTTTTTCTTGGCTCCTCCCATTTTTCCTTCCCTTGACACTTAGCCAAATTATGTGGAGCTCTGTAATACTTTCCTTGCTCCAATTAACTAAATAGCTGATGAAAAGGGACACAAATTTGATATAACTAATGGAAGAGAAATTAATCACCTTACTTGAGTCCTTACTGAGTAATCATGACAATTTTTCATGGGAAATTATGCAACCATTATCGTACTTTTAGCAATCATGTGATGGCACAAGTTTCAAAATTGAGAGAGAGAATGGTTCATGCCAATTAATTAATCTTTATTCAAAATAATTACTAACTTTAAATAAATAAATTTGTACACACCTTACGTCTTGTCATTAAATTGAGCATCACCCACTTTTGCTAACATAATCGGATAGTTACATGATTTGGCAAGGGTGGTGGCGGGTAATTATGACATGGATGGGATGGTTTAAATGATGGCAAAAATTGTTATGACAAAAAGGGTTGTCATAATAATTTCATTTATTATAAAAATATTTGATATGATATGGCGAAATGACAATTAGGGAGTGGATCTCGAGGTGGAAGGAAAATTAAATGAAGGGAATGCGTAGAACTTAGAAAAAATCAAAATACTTAAAAAAAAGAAAGAGTTTGCAAAAATCTAGGGAATTGCCAAAAAATGCAGCCGAGGTGGAAGGAGAAAAAGTTTTGGAGCATCATGGAGAGATGTCATTAGAACACAGTAGCAAGATTGAAGATTCTGGAGCATCATCGAAATATGCAACTAGAGCAAAAACAAATTTTTTTGGAGCATCGTCGAAAGATGCATCCGAAGCAACAACCAAAAATTTCCAGAGCATCGCCAAAAGATGCAGCCAAAGCAACAACCAAAATTTCTAGAGCATCACTGAATGATGTGGTCGGAGCAGCAACCAAAATTTTTTGGAGCATCGCCGAAAGATGCAGCCGGAGAAACCGAACAAGTTCTGGAGCATCGCTGAAAGATGCCACCAAAAGGAAGAAACAACATAATTCTAGAGCATCGTTGAAAGATGTCACCTAAAGGAAGAAACAACAGAATTTCAGAGCATCGCTGGAAGATGTAATCAGAAGAAAGAAGAGGAATGTGAAATTTTAGCCTTTGACTTCCCAAAGCATCATTGAGTGATGCATAAAAATGTAGGATCAGAACAAGGAACGACACAAGTCACTTATACAAGTTCTAGAGTATAGCAGTGACAAGTTCCGGAGCATTGCAACAACCGAGTCAACAAGTTTTGAAGCATCGCAACAAGGTGCACCGGAATTTGTGTTTACCAAAAATGAAGTCTTGCAAAATATAGACAAAATTTAGCTAAATCCAAATGATGAAGTTGATGAAGAAATTGAAAGAAACATTCTAAAATGAAGTAAATTCACACACTCTTTTTTTTTTACATTTATTATGGGAAAAACTATATTGAATCTTCCATAGTAGATTCAATGCACTAGAATTCTCCCTACATTTCTACCATTTTTTTATTTTTTTCTCTATTAACGAGATTATGGTAGACACGTAATTGGTGTACATTAACTAGGAGAGTTTGGGTATCACCATCAATGGGTTTCAGCTGAACCAAACCATTGGAAAATACCTCATAAATTTCATATGGTCCAATCTAATGTGTTCTGAGCTTTCCCTGGTGATCCTTGTATCTAGAATCAAACAATAATGCCCAATACCCATTATGGAATTATCTCTTCTTGATATGTTTATCATGCCAAACCTTGCATTGTTGTTGCACTAGTTCAATTTGATGGATGGTGTCCAAACAGATTTCATCCAATTCACTAAGTTGTAAAACTCTCTCTATCTGGGCTCGTTTAAGATCTATACCCAACTCCATGGCTGTCCTAAGAGTTTAGAGTTCAAATTTAATGGGCAAGAGGGGTTTCTTCCCAAAAACTAACTCACATGGACTATACCTAGTAGTTAATTTCTAGGTGGTGTTATAAGCCCAAACGGCTTCAGGTAGTTTCTGAGCCCAGTCTTTCCTCCTTGATGAAACATTTTTTGTTAAAATGTTTTATAATTCCCTGTTAGTGACTTCAACCTGTCCATTCGCTTTAGGGTGGTAAGGTGAGGACTTCTTATGGCTCACTTGGAAATGATTTGTGAAGGCTAACAAAACTTTAGACATAAACTGGGGGCCCTGATTTGTGACAACTGTCCTAGGGGCTCCAAATCTGAGGAAAAGTCTATTGTAAAGGAAATCAGCTACTTGTTCCTCCCTAGCAACGTGTAGGGCTTTCATTTCTACCCACTTAGTCAAGTAGTCGGTATAGACCAAAATGTACTCTTTTCCTTGCAAAGGAGGGTCTATAGGGCTGATAAAATCCAATCCCCATTTTTCAAATGGTTCAAGGACTACCTAAGGTTGTAGGGGAATTTCATTGGATGCAATTGGTCTTCCTACTCTTTGGCATTCATCACATCTACGAACATATTTCTTGATGTCCTTATGCATAGAAGGCCAGTAGTATCATGCTCCCAAAATCTTATGAGTTGTCCTTTTAGCAGAATAATGCCCTCCAAAAGGATCATCATGACAGGCTCTAAGGATACTATAGGTCTCATTTTCCCTAACACAACATCGTAGCACCATATCAAGCCCACATTGAAATAGGATCCCATTAATCCATTTGAAGGGGGCACTTTCTCTAACAAGGCGTTTCTGCTGTTTTGATGAAAAATGAGGTGGTACTTCTACAACTTGGCCAAGTATTTTGCAATATCAACAAACCAAGGGGTTTTAGTATAGATGGCAAACAAATTTTCATTTGGGAACTCATCCTATACTGGAGCACAATCACCATCATGTTTAATCTGGGATAAGAAATCTACAACTACATTGGACTTCCCTAGTTTGTCAATAATTGTTACATTGAATTCCTAGAGAAGAAGCAACCACCTAATTATTCTGGCATTTAATATAGGTTTATTCATAAGGTACTTGATGGATGAGTGATCTGTGTATACTGTGACTTTGTATCCCATGATATAATGTTGAAATTTCTTAATTGCATGAACTACAACCAAGAATTCTTTCTTTGTTGTGGTATAATTCCTTTCATCTGTTGGATTCAAATTCTTACTGATGAAATATATGGAATATTTTCCCCCATTCTCATCTTCTTTCCCTAAAACCGCTCTAATGGTATCATCAAATGCGTTAGTATAGATATGGAATAGAAGGTTCCAATTAGGTCAACAAAGGACAAGAGCAGAAATGAGTTTCTCTTTGATGATTTCAAATGATGACTGACACTCAGGTGTCCAGATGAACTCTACATTATTTTAAAGAAGGGAAAACCTAGGGGCTACGATTTTTCTAAAATATCTATGAATCTTTCATAGTATCCAACATGCCCTAAGAAAATTTTGACATCAGTTTGGGTTTTTGTGGTCTCGAGTTGTTGTATTACTTCAATTTTCTTAGGATCGACCTTAATCCCTTCAGCTAAAATATGGTGTCCCAACACTATTCCTTGTTCTACCATTAAACATTTCTCATGGCTTAGGGACAAATGATGATCCTCACATCACTTCAACACCTTGTCTATATTTTGGAGAGCCTCATCAAAGTTTTAACCATATATAGTGAATTCGTCCATATAAACTTCCACACACTCTTTCACCAACTCAACAAATATAGCCAGGATAGCTCTTTGAAATGTTGCAGGAGCATTACATAGCCCAAAAGGAAGAACCCAATATGAAAATTTCCCCCAAGGGTAGGTAAAGGTCATCTTATCTTGGTCTTTTTCTGCTACCTGTATCTGGTTGTAGCCACTAAATCCATCCAAAAATGAAAAATATTTCCTTCCAGCCAAGTTATCCAGCACCTAGTCTACAAATGGTAGAGGGAAATAATCTCTGTGTGTTTCTTTGTTAAGTTCACTATAGTCTACACACACTCTCCACTTTCCATTTTTGTTTGGGACCACAACCAAGGGTGACACACATTTGCTATCAGAAATCAGATAAATAAACCCTACTTGTAGGAGTTTCTCAATTTCAGTTTTAATGATGTCTTTCAGAGCAGGATTGAGTCTTCGTTGTGGTTGGCGGATAGGTTGAACACCCTCAGTATAGATATGATGAGTACAAACATTGAGGTGTATTCCTCTCATATCTGTATAGTCCCAAGTGAAAGATTTAGATCTATTCACCAAGGTGTCAAACAATTTGTGTTCTTTTGGCTTAGTCAACCAACTGTTAATGTTCAAAGTTTTTCTTGGCAACAACATAATGGTTTTGACTCTTGGATAGTTGGATGTGACAATATACATGGGCTTTATCAAGGTGTTAAGAGGACAACTATGAGGTATGGTTTTATGAAGCCTGGCAATGTTTGCAAAGAAATGGTGCATTTTTGGAACTAAGTTTGTCAAAGGAAAAGACAATCCAATGAAACTAGCATTATCAAATTATGTGTGATCTATGTTGATTAGGTGTCCTAGGATCTCTTCTACGTCTATCATCTCCTCACCACTCGAATCCATAGTAAGACTTTCCACATTGTTTTCCAATTCATCCTCTAATTCTTCACCATGTTGTTTGATGACTACCATGGCTAGTGAAGCCAAATTTTCTTATCGGTTGGGAGTTTTTTGGTTCATCAACACATACTTTATTGTGTTTGGCAGGCTTGATAGGAGGATACAAAAATAAATGTTTGCTATTACGTCCATGTGAAATGGTCATTCCTCCCTCTCTACAATCAATTTTGGCTGCAACAGTAGCCAACCATGGTCATCCGAGAATTATTGGATAACTATCTTTAGGTGTGAGGGACTCAATTATTTGGAAATCTACTAAATATTCCCATTCATCCACCTTAACAAGAACATTTTCAATGACGCTCATGGGAATAGCTATGGATTGATTTTCCATCTGCAAGACTGTAGTTGTGGGACGTAAATCAGTAAGTCCCAACTTTTCCATCACATCAATAGTAATTACGTTAATGGCTGCTCCAAGGTACACCAAAGCATTAGGTATTGCCACCTCATTGACTGTTACTGTTACAAGTGGACTACCTAGATCATCATATTTTGAAGCAGTGGTCATCCCAACCAACAAGTTAGCTAGATAACCGTTTATGTGGACAGTATTTATTCGCTTTTCTTTCCTCCCTGTAGTTTTGATACACAACTATTTGATTAGCTAGTTCAACTCAAGAATCTCCTTGATCACTTGTAGCAAAGGGACTTCAATCTGTAACTGTTTAATTTCTTGTATCAATGCAATTTTGGTAGATGTGGTCATTTCTAGAGTATCTTTCATAGTGATTGGTTTTAGACGCTTTGGAAATGGTGCTTTGATTTTGTCTTTAGGAGTGAAATCCTTCAAAATTTTAGTTGGGGACTGACCCCCGTCCTCCTGAGGTAGGTCAAAAGCTCCAGGTGGAGATGGTGGGTTGGGCTTTTTTTTAGTAGCTTTTGGGGCTTGTTCTATGGATGTGGACATTGTTGTAGTTGTCTCAGTAGACTTCTTAATAGGTTCATCCATAATTTCTTCAATAGTCAGTTGTGAAAGTGTTTTTCCATACTTCAATTGCAAGTTTTCACTATGTATCACATTAAGTCCATTGATATTGTCCTATTCAATGGAATACACTGGAGTATTTGGGTGATTGTTCTTTGGGTTCGAAATGGGTTGCACCAGAAGTGGTGGTTGGTTAACTTGTTCCAGTTGGGTTGAGGTCTCTAGTTAGGGTTTGAATTTTGGCCATAGGAAAAATTCCCTCTAGTTCTTTGATTTACAACGTTGACTTCTTCCTCAATCGGGGGTGTTCTTTTCTTGGAATTCTTGATGGCATTCAAAAGCTCACATTGATCAATTTTGTCAACTTTTTCTAAAGGGCATATTCCCTTAGCAAATGTTTATTTTGGAACTTGGGGCAATAAATGAACAAAGTCTTAGGATTTTACGTTTTAGCCTATATGTCATCTAACATGGTGTTGAGTTGAACAAGAATGTTAGTCTTGAAGTTTTCCAACTCTTCACATAGTTTTCCTATTTCATTGGAACATTGAAAGAGGGTGGACTTCCAGATACTCCTTGAGTATGAGAGAAATTCTGACACAATTCAGTAATATTGTCAAGCCCCAATTGGGACACGTCTCCTTTTTCCATTAAATCCAAGCCCCTTCAAGCTTTGTTGTCGAGACCTTTAAGGAATAGGGTCTTCATAATATCAAGACTTATGACTTCTCCACCACATCGTTTAGATAAGAAGATAAACCTATTTAAGTAATCCTCTAGACTTTCATCCTCATTTTGCCTTATTTTGAGCAGTTCTTCTTTCCTATTGCTGATCCTACAATAACTTTGGTATTTCTCCAAAAATGTAGACTCCATTTCATCCCAAGAGGTTATCGACTGAGAAGCTCTAATCCCATAAACTGGCGCATGGCTGAGTCTTTCAGAGTGGAGGGGAAAAAATTTTGTTTTTGATTATCACTCTTGTAGTCATATGTCTGACACGACTTTAAACTCAAATAGAAATTGGTTAGGGTCCTTAGTAGACAAACCTCGAAAGGTTGGAGAGAAGGCTGGTGAGATATTTTTCATCATCGTATTGTAATCTACATCAATAGCAATAGGATAGGTGAATGTGCGTGGTGGTGGAGGGTTATTGTTGTTGTTGGTGGCACTTCTATGGTCACCCATGATGTTGAAAGGAATGTGGTCCTCTTGAAGGATTCACTCAATTGGCTGAGGCTTTGGAGTTTGCAAAGGAATACACTCCTCTACAACTATGTGTTCTCTTTTGGGGGTATGTGGGAAGGTCTCAAGATGACCCTGCTTAGTCAATTTCTCAGTAAGTTCTTGATATGAGTTTCCTTCCTCCCTACTTGTGGTTGGTACATTGATTGGGGTGGGGGGGTTTGGTATGAATCTCTTGTGGGGGTCTCATTTCCTAACCACGCAGAAAAGGAATCCAAAGGACTATTTTTGTTCCTAAAAGAGGTATTCAAGGTATCTCCTACTAACACTAGAAAAAGAAGGTCCCCAACAATGATGCCAAAAAGTGATAGATTGTCGTTAGGTCCTAACACTTTAGTTGATAAACACATTAATATATCGACCAGGTAGTGTCCAAAGGCTATATGCAATAGAAGACATCTTGACTATCTCTCTCTCGAGTTTCCTATATGTTGGACAACTGAAATAAAACTCTAAACTAAGAAGCCACTAAACTTAGAAAGTAGGAAATCATCTATTTAGAAAGCTTGAAATAACTAAACTAGAAAGCAGAAAACTATGAATCTAAAAAGCATAACAACTAAACTAGAAAGTATGGAAATAATTAAACTAAGAAATGTATAAATTGCTGAAGAAGTAAAGCTTGTAAAGAAACTAGGAAAGATTGATCTAATCAAAAGATAACAATCTAAATAACTAGCAGAAAATGATTTAACAATATGAAACAATTGAAAGAAGGTGCTCCTAAACTTTAGACACTGAACTCAAAGACTACAGGCTCAGCTACAACCTACAAGATTAGTCTTAACAGAATTACACACATGAAAATAGACTTCAATTCCAATTGTTATCTACTAAATCAAAGTACATAATTAAAAGTAAATACTTATCTATCTAATCTACAACCCCTCGAGTGGCCAACTCTAGGGTGCTCCTATGGCTAGCTCATATCACATACACTGGTAACTCCAAATTACTTCATTCAAAAAACTCCATTCACATTATTCAGTAATTCCAAAAATGGCGGGAACAACTCATTTTATTCATATGAAAAGTGTAGCTTAGAAAACATAATGAAATCATAACGATATTCTTCTGTATATTATCCTTTTCAACAGTTACATATTTATATGAGAGCAGCTAACAAAATCCTACTTTTCAGTTGGTAAAGTCTTCAACTGATTGTCAGCAACTAATAGACTTTAAAACCCATGACATGAAATATTAAAGAGGCTCGACATGAGCCATAAAAGTATTTGAAATTGAAAATAACAGACCTACAAAAATTTGATCCATCATGTATGCTCCTAAAGTTTTGATGCCCATTCACTTGTCTTCAATGATGCTGAAGTCTACATTAAAATCTCTTTGACTGGGATGGTAACCAATTGTGGAAGTTGACCTATGGAATGCTCAAAAACTAAACCATTAATTCAATGCAAATTAGCTTATTTCGACTAATTTCAAGAAATAAAGATCGTATGCTTATTCACAAAAAGAGAGAAATTACTTATCCTAAAGACAATTAATTGACAGGGTAAGGTTGGTTGAAAGGTGCAAGGTTAAGTATTTAGTCCATTATATTGATGAGGTTATTTTTACCTCATCAATTTGTCTAGGATAAGGGAAAGGAGGTGACTACATAAGAGCATGTCAAAATGATCAAGCCACTATTTTGGTCTTTTTACCTCCATGGGTAGTCAAAATAAAGTCTGAGCATGCGTGCACTTAGATTAATTTTTCCTAGGCTAAGCTAAAAATATTATCAATATCATTAAACTAGGACTACAAATCTATCATTATTTTATTGTGCAATAAAAATAATAACAAGAATAGAAATAACTACAACCATCACTACACTAGTGTATGGAGATAAATTTATGTGATGAGAGACTTTAGAGATGCCAAGAAGATAATATAATAGTGGAGAACGAAAGTAGATTGTAATACAACATAACAAAGAAAGGAAAATGAGTTTTTGTTCCCTTTCCAAGAAAGAGAGAAAGAACAACTAAGTTCTAAAATATCAATTATTCAAATATTTAAGAGACTTATAAGTATTAAGAAATGATAAAGTAGTTGAACTATTGCAAATACATCTATGATTGTTCAAAAAAAAGGTGAGGATTACTTCAATGAGAATGCAAAGAGATCAAAAGCATAAACGAATATAATAGAATGGAGTAAGAAACTTACAATGAAGATGTCCATATGCTCAAGAACAAAAATGTTGTCAAATGTTGGCATGTTATAAAGAAATAAAAGGAGATGGGAAATTAGAAAAAATATAGAAAACTTGTAGCCAAACCTATAATGGAGAATTAAAACTTAAGAAATTTCAAAATCCCAAAACATCCCTTGTTATTTTAGGCAAGGAAATCAAGAAAAGACAATTGCAAAGTTGGCAAATATTGCACACAAATATTACACCAAGATCAATTAAAAATGCATTTGGCAGAGGTGTAGGAAATGGGCATAGAATGTACTATAATAGAATAAAATTGTGACTACGTAGTTGTTCATGCAATTATATTTTTATCCTAAAATAATAGATTTCAAAATTATATAAAAAAAAACAAAATGTGAAATGGGTATTAAGAAATATTAGAAAAACTCCACATAAAACATAAGTACATATACAAATATCAAATTTTGGTATCTAGATTAGGGAAAAGGTTAGAGGACAGTTTAAAAAGTCTTAAAAACACACTATAAAAATTAACACTAAACTAATTATAATTTGTAATGTTAAAATTGTAGGGAATGCAATTTCAACATTACATGAATATGTGCCCGAAATATGGTGGTTGTGTATACTAATTTTGAAGGTTGATTTACCCTTAAAATTTTCCACTTCCTTAAAGTCTTGGCTATATTGAGTAAAATCTAATTTTATATTAATATAATTACTTTGTTAATTCTAATATTAACTTTAAAATAATACAATATATTTAAAACTTTTTTATCTTTTTAATTTTCTTTAAAATTTTCTGAATTTAAGATTAGTTTAATTTATTTAATTGAGTTTGAAATTGGCTTTGATCTATATAATGCATCATAATATTTAGATCACAAGACATTGAATTTTCTTTGACATCATCTTTAAATAAATATTTGTGGTGAATTTTCAAGGTTAATTTCAATAGTCATTCTTTGCATAGTCTAATATCATCAATCTCTAGGTTACTCAAGCATGTCAAGACATGACGATATAAATTTTGAGAAAATGATTCTCTTTAAGTGTAAACAATCTACTCCACTAAAGTTTGCATGTCAAATTATACATCAACAAGATGGAACACCATTATACTAAACTAGAAATCCTTTTGCTTTAGATGCAAAATGACACTCAAAATGCACGTACACATGGTTTACATATGCAACTCCTTGAAATGGATCAAACATCTTCCATATGCCACTTTAGAGGAGCTTCAATGGTGAACTTATTTCACATTGCTACTTCTCTTGATGGTGCTGCCAATAATTCTTTCAACATGAGTATACTTTAGCACTGTTAAGTCGATGCAAACTCTCTCATGGTAGTTCAGGTGGCACAAAACTTGTAATTATAATCATTGTTATCTACTGATGTATTACACTAGAATACAAATTGAACACAATCATTCTTAAATATCATCTAATTCAATAGTCAAACGTCAAATTTGATCAATAAAAATAAGACAAACATTCACCACTTCTTAATATGAATGAGACCTAAAATTGCCATTGACTCGTGTCCTGCCAGCATCACCAGTCACGAGAAAAAAGTTTACCAGACCCACTGCAGTTTATAGGGGGGCTACCCGATTTTTGCAGTCAAAAAAATGACTACTAAACCAAATGATATTTAATTAAAATGATTGAACACCAACATTTTATAAAACTGTTCTCTGCTTGGCTAGGAGGATGAATACTAGTTTTTTTGACAGTCCAACTTGCAAATAAAATGGAGGATATGACCGTCTCAGCACACATAGTACAACTTCAACAAGTTTGCAGATCAACTAGTTAGTTGATATTGTTTCCCTCTGGCCTTTCAAGCCCACGATATTGTTAGACACCAACAAAGTTGTCTGAAGGTGGAGAAAAAGGACGTTGGATATCATGATCTTCTGTCCTGGAAAATTTATAAGACCCTGTAAAATATTGCAGTTAATCCCTCTCTATACTTTGTTCGTTGCAGATGGGCGTTGAAGAGCAAGTGAAGAAACAAATGGCAGACAAAGCAGGTCCCTGGAAACTCAGAGAGAGTTAGAGGAGTACATGAACAAATTACTGGTAGAGATCAAGGAATTGACTGTCACGCAGAAGAGAATGTTGGGTTTTTGGCCCACATAAACGATGGTTTGGGCAATGTTATGAAACAGTAGGATCAGTTTCTGAGAGGAAGCAACTTGTAAAATCCATGACAAAGTACAATTAATTTAAATAAAGAGGTACAAAATATCAGAATAATAAATAGTGATTTAGAAAATCAAATATAAATGAAAGGTTTATTTAGTTTTTTTTTAGCAAAGATGAATTATGATTTTTAATGACTTAGTAAAATTTATTTGCAATCAATGATCTGAGAGCAGAATGTTCTTGATTTCTATGTAGGATTGGACTTATTTGTCGGTCAATCACATGGCTCTAGATCAATTCCACACAACACATATTTGAGCCCTAATGCGTGGTCATGATTTGGGAGACTTCAAACTTATGTTGTATGGCTCACTATGATTTCTACTCTTTGTTGATTTGTAAGGACTGATGGTATTTAGAATTGTTTTGAGGTTACTAAATTTTGAGGGTTCATGTTCTCCATCAACCCCCTTGAAAGGTCAACTTTACAATCTTGGCAAATGTTGGCAAACAACAAGGGGGCATGCAAGTGATCTAAGATGCTAATTATAATGCAATTATAATCCTTTTGGTGCACTAAGTCGAAATATTCCTATTGGATAAAAGTTTAGAGCTATACCGCCTTTTAGGCCAATAAAGGTGTTTTAGGTGAAATATTTTTTATTGACAAGGTTTTTACCGAAACCCTTTGTACCTTGTGCATCACCTATGTGGCATCAACACTTTTGACAAAAATATTCTTGCTTGAAATGCTCTCAATTGAAATGTTTTCAATTAAAACAAAAGAATGAAACCCAAAAAAACTATTTTTTGTTCATTTTTTAATGAAACTATAATTGGCCCAAATATCAACAATAAAAAATTCCTCTAGAGTTGATAGGATCATAAGATCATATGCAAGCTACCATAATTACAAACATGCAGCTCAACCACACACATAAATTGAATAATTATTCATAGGAGCAAGGAGGAAGATATAATGTGATAAACGAATTATAATGGAGTACATTAAATTGAATCTAAAATTAGTTATCAATGATTTTCATATAGAAAATAAGGTGAAACTATTTTGCATTAATTTTTTATTTATTTTTTAGTGAAACTAGGGTGATTTTAGCTTAATGTTTCTATTGGTGTGGATCTATGTGATGGTCACAAGAGTTTGGTGTATAATGATGACACTAGTGGATTGCTAATTTGCATTCTTCTACACTCCTTGAGCTCATTTTCTTTATGTAATCCTAAAGGCTAATGGACCTATGGATCTTTGTTTTGATCAATGTCTCTAGTGTGTTAGTAAAAATATCTATGAGCTCATTGTTATTGGTTGTAAAGTGTGTACAAGAAATCCTATGGGCCCATGAGTGTATGCTTATTTTTTTGTTGTCTAAGATTATATGATAAAAATGCGATGGAATATAGTTGTAGCATGCAATTAATGCAAATAACTTTTATTAGACCTTTTCACCGATTGGTGATAGCATGATGGGAGTTTGTGCATGCTTAAAAGATTGATTAGGTGGTTCCATGTATATCTAGGTGGCATTCATATAATGTTTTCTCTAAGTGCTAATTTGGTAGGAGCATCCATGTTTTGATACCACATTGGGATTCAAAGGCAATGGGACTAGTTCAATGTGCCCATAGTAGTTTCAAGTAATAGATCACTATGTTTGATATCTTTCATACGGATTTCTAAAAATTTAAAGGCCTATGGTGGTTTGTGTAGAAATGCAAACGGATAGTTTGGTAAGAATTATGTACAAGAGTTATTGTAAATTTAATGCATTGATGGTGGTTAAGCTCAAGGAGGCCTATATTGGCTAGTGTAGGCTTATAAATGTTTAATTTGATCCAATGACATTTGCTGACTTATTGGTATTGAAGTAGTAGATTGGAATTTAGTGAGAATTATAGGGTCCATATTTCTTTCCCATGTGGTTTGTAGAAAATGTGCATGTGAATCAAAATCAAGTCATGGACATGTTTCTTTGGATTTATTGGCATCCTAATCCCAGTGTATGCTTAGCTATACGGTATCCTTATGTGCATAATTTGACATGTTTTCCATTTATTTTGTGAGATATGTAGGTTCATAGGTTTGATTATATTTTCTAATTACTCTTAGAAAATCTAATCCTCACAATGAATTTAATCTTGATTATTAGAATGGCCTATTTACCTAGATATATGACAATTTTCATGCTCTCATATTTCTTGGGATTTGTAGGTGTCCACTATAGATTCATATTTCTTTGATCTCTTAAGGGTTTGGTCATTGAACCAATTTAGGCATTGGGTAGTCTTATGTTTATTCTAGGCAATCAACAAAAAATCATAGTGTATATGGTTGAGTCTTGTTATGTATGATTCTAAGGAATTGTACGATTGAAACCTCTCCATTGGAAAATTTCTCCATTGTTATCTAGAATCTACTTAGGGAGTCTTGTGAGTGTGTCACAATGTCTCTATAATCACATTTGTTTGATTGATTGTATCAAATTTTAGTTAGCATCACAATGCTATAAAATATTGCAAAGGATTTTTTAATAGTCTTGTCTTCAATATATATGGTATTTTCTTGATCAAAGATGGATCTTTGAAGTATGCATTCTTGTGTTATGTTTCTACTATTTACGATTTGGATGTATGTACAATTCTAGCTCTATTATAGGTTCATAAGTGTATCTCCCCTCCCCTTATAATTATGACTCTTTTTCTTAGCTAGATAGACACTAATCCTTTTGGCTAAATGATCAATCTCTCAATTTATTCATACATATTTTTTTATTTTGTTAGTTTAGTATTAGATTAGTACCTATGTTAAATAGGAACAAGACAACTGAGAGGGGGGGGTGAATCAGTTGTCACACAAATTCAACCTTAAAACTTTATCACTTATCAATTCTTCAACCACACTATTTTGTTATTATATATGAGCATGAAACACAAATAACAGAAAGTAAATCAACACAATGAACACCAATTTTTTACGTGGAAAACCCAATAAGGGAAAATCCACGGTGAGGGTTAACTCACACTATAGAGTATTTTCAAATAGGCTCACTGCCAAAAAGGACTCATTGTCCAAGTACAAAGGCTCACTACCTACAAAAAGGACTCACTGTCCAACAAGGAGGCTCACTACCTACACAAGATTATACAGAACCAAATAAGGATTTATAGCCAAAAATGAACTGGAAAGATGCACCTATCATGTGTTGATACAGTTTCGGAGATGCTCAGTATTCAAAATTTACACCCTTCATTCTTCGCTCACTTTCACATCAACTGCTACCTTTCTAATCACCCCTTCACATTCATTACTCACTCACTATTTCTTCTATCTCTTCTCTACTACTCAGTGCATCTCTTCAAAAACTGTCAATATATATACCCAATCTTCATCACAAGCATCAATTAGGTCGACCTAATTAGATGTAATTCATTTATAAAAGATATCAACTTGTCAGCCCAATAGATCAAAAAAGAATTCAAAATGAAATTTAACCATTAGCACTTTACATTATGTCAGCTCAGACCAAGAAATAGATCGCACATAAGTTTTCACATCATATCATAATTATCTTAACAAGTCGGTCAGAAATAGATTTCAACGCAACCAATAGAATAATGTCACTTCGTCGTACAAGCACCAGAGCATGAAATAACCTAAACATGCATGCCTTTAACATTCATAAGCAATTTCCCAAAACCGCAATTAGAAACTATCAACTGTGGAGAAATGCGGACTAGAATACTAGAGAGGCACCAAAAATACCAGATTCACCACTGGAGAAGATAATTTAGACATACACACTGGTTTAGAGTACCGGACCAAGCTACCAACATGGTGACATCAATGACAACATATAGATAACCTTCCAACAATCTCCCCCCTTGTCATTGATGGTAACATGTAAATAAAATTCTCTCTCCTTCAACTATCATTAGAACTTTCTACAACTCTCTTCCATTATCTCCAACTCTCTCCCCCTTTGACATCAATGGAAAAGGGTGCCAAAAATGAGAGTAAACATGGTGACATCAAAATTTCAAAAGATTTCCAAAAACTTCAAAAACTTCCAACAATCAAGAACTTTTAAGCATACAAAAATTAAGTGAAGATGACATTCTTCACCTGAAATACCTTCTTATACCTTTCCTTGAGAACTGGAAACAACTTCTTCCAGTTGAATGCAACAGACTCCAATCTTGTGCATGTGCATTCCAATAAACCCAACTGAGTAAAAGAAAGTGACCAATCTGTAATGGAACATTGTTTCTCAACATCTTCTGCATCAATAAGAATTTTGGAAAGATGCTCTAACTGGACTTCAACAATTTCTTTAAGAAGCCAGAAGGTCTTCATCACATCATCTCTTTGTCTTTGTGTAATGATTAGTTCAACCTTACCAACTCTTATTCTTTCCTTCCCTTCTTTATCTTCAAATGTATCAAAATTATTTCCAATGTTGTTCACTCCAGCTTCAATCGCTTCAATTCTGCTTCTGAAATTATCTACAACTGCAGGCCACCAAAGACAATACTTGTAAACATCTGAAATTTATTAAATACACTTATTTGTTTCCACAATAAATCCAAAAAGTCTCTTCTTAGCTTTTCCACATCTCCTTTCAACTAGGATTCCCATCTTACGTCCTTTTGGACCTTCAAGCAACATCCTTTCTTCAACAATCTCAATCATATTTTCTAGAGAAAAATGAAAAACAACAGATACTTCAAAACCTTTCTAAACTAGATAATCTACCAAAGCATCATCAATTTTTAGTTTGTCAATGGGCGAGGCAGCATTCCATACACTAGTACACAAACAACAATATAATTCTAAATAAACTACTAAAAATTGCATATAAATGACTAACTTTAGTCATGTGACTATTAGTGGTTTATTTGTAGTCATTTATAACACCACTAAATTTATGAGTAAACAATTTTAGTCATTTATTTAGTCATTGATTTTAGTCATTGATTTGGTCATTAATTTGGTCATTTATTTAGTCATATTTTTTAGTCATTAATTGTAGTCACGTGACTATTTTAGTGCTTTATTTGTAGTCATTTATAACACCACTAAATTTATGACTAAACTATTTTAGTCATTTATTTAGTCATTGATTTGGTCATTGATTTAGTCGTTAATTTAGTCATGGTATTCATTTATTTATTCATATATTTAGTCATTACTATAGTCATATATTTAGTCATTCATTTAGTCATATATTTAGTCATATATTTAATCATTAATTTAGTCATTAATTTAGTCATGTATTTAATCATTAATTTAGTCATTACTTTAGTCATATATTTAGTCATTACAAATCAAATCTAATTTAATTAATCCTCACAAATTTATACATATAAACTTCAAGTATCATAGATATTCAAATGTTAAAAAACACCATGAAATGAAGACTAAAATACTTGAACAACTATGATTTATCAGACACAAACACAAACAGATTGCAAATCAAGAGGAGCCACAACACAATATTTATGAGTGGAGAAAAAACCACTCTGAAAATTTACTTCATTAAGCCTCATTGGAAAATTAAAATATCATTGGTTACATTCAATGTCTTAGTGACGCTATACAACTTACAGGCACTATATAAACAAAATACTCCTATTTTCATATACTTATACTATTTTCCTCTTCCTTAACTACAGTCCTTTTGGAAGGGCAGCGACCTACTATAGGGGATTGACCCATTTAATCCCCTTTCAAATCCACAGCTTTCCTATCGCTATTGGTTTTGGCTCCTCCAAACTCTTCCTCGTTGGTATTCACCTTTCACTTCTCCAATTTGGAGCTGCAACCTAAAAATAAGGTTTCAAAATTTGCACATCAAAAACTCAGAAAAGTCAATATTACAAGAGAAAATCTATCATTATTTCTCTGCATGGTATTGTTTTATTAAGATAGCATGTTATTGAATAATTGATCTAATAGATGATTTCTGTATGAATGCAAGTATTCTTGTATATTCCACACCTTGTAAATTTTCCACAGGTTATATATAAAGGGAAACCTCCCCTAATGATTTTAACAAAAATTATAGGATGTTGCACTTACATGAAGTATGTCCATTAGGTCGAAAGCTTTTGTGACCTTCCCTCATGACATGTTCATTGCCATGACACTCAACCCTCCCTGTAATGTTATCAAATTTTTGGAACAACCTCATACCAGTTATAAAGCTAATTTGAATCATCAATGATAAAATAATAATAACAATAAATAAAGAGCTTGCCACCGAAATGATCATTAATCAGGAAGAGAAAAAAATCTAAGACTAAAGTTTAATACTAGAGGTTGATAATTTTTCAACTGATATGTGCCCATCTGGAAAACACCACCAAAAAACGTCAGGGCAAGTTCAGTCAACTGCATCTTTCACAACATCAGTTACAACAACAGTTACAAGTATTGAGAACAAAAGCCCTGTGATAGACTCAGATCAAGAATTTCAATTTATCAGTAGTTGCTCGAAATCAACTGAAATAGAAAACCATTTATACAAAGACAAAATGCAAAGAAAATAAGAATGTTACCTAGAATAGCATGGTGTAACTCATTAATATTTCTATGAAAAAAATAGTAGATACAAATTACAATGGATGGTACAACTACTGCAAGTATTTGATAATAGTTAACACCCTTCTTGAGCACTCGATCTATTTGTAACCTAAGATGATTCACTATGCTTTGGCTATCTTCTTGTTATATTCAAGCAACTAGAGAATATTTGTAGAATGTGCAACCTTGGTGTTAACATAGACCCAAAAATCAACTTCTAATAACATCTACAATCTGCACTTTCAAGGTGTAAAATTGGAAGTACATTCAAGTTGATCACTCTCTTTGAGACTAATACTAGTCATTTTTTGCAGCTGTTGGAACACATCGAAATTAAATAAATCAACTGAAAAAAGAATAAAACAACAACCTAACACAGCTGTGGATCAACAACACCCTAATAACTAGTGTAATTAGGGTACCTACAACCATTGATAGGTCCAAGATACTTAAAATAATTGATGTAAGTGTACTGAAATCTTTTGGTAACTCCCTCACAAGTAATGGTACATTCCAATCATCGATGTGGAAGATCTTAGTTGTTGTGTTTTGATATCATGTTAAACAATGATCTATGGATTGCAATATTGCAGGATATGCACAAAATGGATTTGTTGAAAAGGCTTTAGAAACTTTCAAGCAAATGCAATTGGTAGGTGTAAAGCCAGATTCCACAACCTTTTCTAGCATACTCCCTTCCTGTAATAAAACTCATCAAATGGTTTATTCTTAGCATCATAAAATTGAAAACAGATGATTAACCTGAAGCAAAGAAAACAATTAATAGCACAAAGTGAATGAGACGCAAAGAATTGTTACGATTAACATTTCACTTGGAAATTGGAATTGTTGTGCCACTTTCACAATAGATCAACATGTGATAAGGGGTTCTCCTCATAAAAGCTTCGAACACAACCATTCATGAAAGAATCTCAAAGCATTTCCCACAAATCACTACAAAAAATACATGGCGAATCCTTGCCATAAATCATGGATTTTGTGTTTTAGTAATGGACCATTTTTTTCTCAAGGCCACACCATTTTTTTGGAGACTGTAAGGAGTTGTGGATTCCTCTTGGTCAATTGAGAGTATGCTCCCATTTGAATTGAGACTAACCACCATATTTTACATTATCAAATGGACCACCACCTTTGCTCTCTCTAGGAGAGGAGACCAAGGAGCATTTTTTTAGTGTCATGTCTACCATGAAATCCATGGGAGGCACCAATTATTATATCATAGTTACCAAACTCAGACTTAACATAGACATTGGGATCAACCTCAAACTCAACATGGAAACTCGACACTAACTCAAAAATTTGAAAAAATCATGATATATAGAGTTTTTTAAGGTACATATTTTCCAATGCATTCCTCCCTAAATAAATTTTAAAAATTATAAAAACCTAATCAATTGCAAGCTAATTTGAGTACAAAATGCTTGAAAGAGATGCCATCTCATGGAATATGATGATTATGGGATATGAACAAAGCCATCTCATGGAATACGATGATTGCAGGATATGCACAAAATGGATTTGTTGAAAAGGCTTTAGAAACTTTCAAGCAAATGAAATTAGTAGGTGTGAAGCCAAATTCCACGACCTATGCCAGCATCCTCCTTTCTTGTGCCAAAATGGGAGCTTTGGAGCAAGGTTTGAACATCCATCAGAGCACAATAGATGGGGGATTTCTGTTAGATATTATGGTTGGAAATGCTCTATTAGACATGTATGCAAAATGTGGAAACGTACACAAGGCACACGAACTCTTTGATGGAATGCCTCAAAGTGATGTCATCTCGTGGAATGCAATAATTGCAGGATATGCACAAAATGGATTTGTTGAAAAGGCTTTAGAAACTTTCAAGAAAATGAAATTATAAGGTGTAAGGCTAGATTCCACAACCTTTTCTAGAATAGGAGATCATCGGAGAGAGTGATAAACATCGACAGGACTCAATGCATTGTCCCTCGATGCTCTGATAGTACTTAGTTGAAAAATTTGTCAGGAAGAGAATTTAATATCGGTGGGATTTGGCTCAATGTCTCCCCGATACAATGATATAAATCAATCTCCATCAGGGACACTATGATTTTTCAATGGGAGTCATTGGTAAGTTCCTCTAATGGGGTGAAAGGATAAGTCACAATGGAAAGGTAAAAATCCATCAAATAAAGAAACACCTATCGGTGGAATAGAGGAGCTAGTCCCACCGATAGCCCAAAAAGAATTAAAAGAGTAAAGCAGTGGCAAGAGAAGCATTAGAGAGACTCTCCAATATCAGTGGGAGTAATGTTGAAGTCTCACCGATTGCCTGACAACACTTGAATCGGAGAAAACTTCACATCTGATTGCAATTATTGTTGGATATGCACAAAATGGATTTGTTGAAAACGCTTTAGAAACTTTCAAGCAAATGCAATTGGAAGGTATAAATCCAAATTCTACAACCTTTTCCAGCATCTTTCCTTCCTGTTCCAAAATGGGGGCTTTGGAACAGGGTATGAACATCCATCAAAGCATAAATAATAGAGGAATTTTGTTAGATGTTGTAGTTGTAATTGTCCTAGTAGACATGTATGCAAAATGTGGAAGCATAGACAAGGCATGTGAACTGTTTGACAAAATGCCTGAAAGAGATGTCATCTCATGGAATACGATGTAGTGGGATATGCACAAAATGGATTTGCTGAAAAGGCTTTAGAAACTTTCAAGCAAATGCAATTAGCAGGTGTGAAGCCAAATTCCACAACCTATGCCAACATCCTCCCTGCCTATGCCAAAATGGGAACTTTGGAGCAGGGTATGAACATCCATCAGAGCATAATAGATGGGGGATTTTTGTTAGATATTATGGTTGGAAATGCTCTGTTAGACATGTATGAAAAATGTGGAAACGTACACAAGGCATGTGAACTCTTTGATGGAATTCCTCAAAGAGATGTCATCTCATGGAATGCAATAATTGTAGGATATGCAAAAAATGGATTTTGCAAGGATGCTTTCAAAATATTTGAATTAATGAAGCACTCTGAAACATATGATATGGCTTAACAATACAGAGAAAGACACAAATTCAAGCAGTTCTTACATAGCTCATGTGATACAACTAATAAAATATGATTGACCTTAACAAACTTACTTTCTACCTTCAAAACCTTATACTTAATTTGCAACATTCAAAACCTAAAGTAGATCTAGAAAATAATCACATGAAACGATGAAATAAACAATAAAGAATCCCTCTACACATAAAAAGCATATCTAGATACTTTTCTTCAAAGACCCCTATAAGACATTTGAATAATCTATGGGATATTTCAGTTTTGAAATTTAGGCTTCTTAAAGCCCTTTTTAGTCCTCAGTTTGATTTTGAGTTGGTCTTCAATTTTTGTTTTGAGAATTTAGTTAAGCTTGGAGCTCAAAAGCTATGCCATTCCCATCATGGCATCTTAGTAAAGAGTATGGTTGTGTGTCTATTCTCTGAAAGGGAGTGTGCACCAATTTGCAGAGGCTATAATAATAGTAAAATACCAATAGTCTCACTTTTGTCTCTCATGCATATTGTGTCCAAGTTATAAATTTACGTTGCTAACATGGTATAAGGATGAATGAAAACTCAAACTAGAACATGCTTTTGAAAAGTAAGTGAAGGGAATATGTTTGAGCCCTCTATCTACCCAGCAAAAAGGGAACCTTTTTGAAGTTAAGAAAGAATTAACCTCATTTCGGTTATGTGGGACATGATCTAGATGCAACGTGTAACTACCACAATGATGATTCATACCCGGCCTGCTAAGCACATTATCCATACAAACGTGGTTGTGCTAATGTTGGAAATACCTGTACAAGATTAGGTACAAATCCCTGGCACAATGGGTGGAATAAAAACCTCTAAGGCATGACCTATAAGTCTACAAGATCATTGCATTTCATCACTTTTGAATATGAGCAACTTGTTTAATATTTTTCATTTGCATTGACAATTTTCTAGTTTTGTTTCTCAATACCTCATCCTAGCTGGTTTATTTTCAATAGTTCATTTT
This sequence comes from Sequoia sempervirens, assembly GCA_007258455.2. Classification (NCBI taxonomy): domain Eukaryota; kingdom Viridiplantae; phylum Streptophyta; class Pinopsida; order Cupressales; family Cupressaceae; genus Sequoia; species Sequoia sempervirens. The sequence continues at coordinate 443,014,568 of VDFB02105785.1, read as the reverse complement.
TACACTCCCAATTAGTTAATGTAACTATCTATAATTGAAGTGTCATTGACATACTTTGTTCATTTGTGGACATTAATATAATTTATATGTTCCTTTGTCATCTTTCAAGGAAAAACCATGGTAAGCATTCAATAAATGATCTTAGCACCGTCATTAGATTTTGATGGAGGAGATATGTTAAAGTAGTAATGATGATAAGAAGGTAATCAGAAGCTCTACCTATCTTGCTTGATACATAATAGACTTAATATAAGGAATATCTAAAGACCAACATCTAAACATCTCAGTGTCTATATCAATATGTAATCTCAATTAACAGAGCTATAGAGTACATTAGAATATCACAGTATCTATAAATAGAAATTGTTATCCTTCAGAAGGTGGATGGATAGCTTATAGATTAACAGATACAACTGCCAAAAAACCTAAATGTATTTTAAAAACTAGCTCCTAATTGAGAAGAAATCATGTAAATAAATTGTACTTATTTTATAAGTGCTCAAATAGAACATTCAACAGTTAATTAAAGGGGCACATTACTTCTTCCATGAAGATTTTGTCACAAATACACACCTTTCCACAATCCTGAAACTACTATTGGAATGAGCACTTGAAACAAATTTAGACCAAAAGTTTGCAAATTTACATACCCTTCAGCACCTTCAACAGGTTCATTGATAAGTTGAAGAAAATCACCCTGGTGGTCTTGTATGAGCCTCATTAGCTGGGGATTTTGTTTTCTAAGTTCTTGAAGCATTGGTTGACAACCAAAAATTAGCCATATCAATAATATGTAGATAAAGCACATGTGGAGCTCAAACATGACATGATAGATTCAATAAACCTGTAAAATTTGGGGATTGGCTTGAACCATTGTGCATAGGGCTTGAAACTGAATGATGCAAGATATAATCAATAACAAAATTGAGATAGAAACCAATGTTGGAAATCCCACAAGCATTTAATACTGCTTAGAAACAAAATCTCAAACAATTTCATTGTCAATTAACTAAAAATTCAAGTTGTGAAGAGAAACAAAAGTTGCTTTGTTAAGTTTTTGATGCAAAACTACATTAACATATTATACCTGTTGGTTATTGCAAAGAAAGTCCAGTGCTCCACCTTCAGCTTCAACCCCAACACCCATGCCTGGAAAACCCTAAAGGAAAAAAGAAACAAGGTGAATATAGGATTGATGCATGACCACATTGCACAAGACCATACCCATCTTTTCCAAGGCCCAAAATCATACCTATGGAAAAATATTTAGTGGAGCGGCATTTGGCCCTCCGAAGGGAGGTGCAGTTTGTGATGGTGCAGTTGTTGAAACTTGTCTGGTTGGTAATTGATTTGAAGATGATGGTCGTGCAACAGGTATAGGAACTTCAGATGCCTCGAGGATACCCTACAATAGAATAGAAATTGGGAATGCATTATAGCCCAATATTCCATAAATAATTGAAAAAAGTTCCATCTTAACTAATACCAAAATCACATAGCATGTTGGCTACCATTTCCTTGTTTCTTCCCACTTCAATTCCAAGTGCAAACAAATAAATTTTTTAATTTCAAAACTTTATAATTATTTTTATAATAGTTCAAAATAGATCATAAGCTCACATTTACCAACTAGATTACATGATATTTGAAATAGAGCATGAAGCTCTGTGGGAAGGAAAAGAATACTGCAGAAAAAATATTTCAGCTTTTAGGCAACCAATGGTGCATAGAGATTACATGATATCACAAGGGAAAAAGAACACTTAGTGCACATAGGAAGTAGATAATGTAGCCCTAACTAGTGAAAATTTATGTGAAGTGATGGAGGACCAAAAAATACAGTTTCAGGAGTAGTTGGCTCAAAAAACCTAACTCATTGAAGTTGCAAAAGAAAAGTCGGTAGCCACAACAAAGGAAGTAGTACTGCACAAAGCTGAAGTGGACAATAGTACAAATGCCCATGATCAAGTCCAGAAGAAACTCATGGAAGTAGTTAACATGGTCAAAACCTCCAGGAAATGAGAAGTCACAACTACCCATCATTTGAAATAACAAATTGAAGAATTCTACAAGCTTTGGATGGCCATCCAACATACTTCCACTACACCTTCCATTTCAGTTGGAGTTGATGTGCCTCCAAGGACATCTCCTAACAAATTATTAAAAAAACTATGCATCAACACATAGTCATTGAGAGATTAATGACATTACCACATATCATTTACAAGATCATCAAGATACTCCACAAATCACTACAAACATTGCATACTAGTCCACTGCCACCACTGTGTATTTGCAAGGAGAAAACAATTAGAACAAAAGTAAACCACTGGCAATCTATGATGTTGAAGCTTCACACTTGTAAGTGACTAAGACCATATACATGCAAATCTTATTATCCAAGACATATCAATAAATGGAGGACTGTTAAAATTAGTCAAAGCATAGAGATGAAGAATAGTACTACTGAGATAAGTGACCATCACCACAAGAAAAAACACTATTCATAGCATCAATACTCTTTATTCATTTTCATGTACCATTAACTGAGATTTTTCCTCATCTAAACCCTTACCACATAGTGATTGAGAACATAGTGAATAAGAAGTAGAAGA
>VDFB02105785.1:442942682-443011853 GCA_007258455.2 Sequoia sempervirens | reverse complement strand
GTGACACTCTCCACCACCTTAACCTATAGGCCCTAATGCTTGTTAGGCACCTTGGTTCTCCTGGCCAACCCTACTATCATCTCCATTTCCCTAACCAAGCCAATCTTGGTACTCTCTCTACTATTCTCTCCTTAGCCCTTAATCTACCCTAAAGACTAACAACACCTCAACTCTCCATTAGACCTTGCAGGGGTATAGAGATGCCTTCAATAGTTTCCAACCATTCTCCTAGGGTTCCTAGAGGTTCACAACACTTCACCTTTTCATTGCTTTCACAAAACCTCATCTAGGGTTAAAAAGGCTACTAGCCCTTGAGCCCCAATTAGGTCTCCTAACCTGAGAAAAGTGGAAACCACTCCAAAAACCTCCAAATGACCTAGGATATTTTCTTGGGGTTTGTGTTTCCCATTCCCACACCTTGAATATTTTTGGGGTTTGGAGCCTGTACTATTCGTACACTACCCTTACTCAAAAATGGCCAAAAACTAGGGTTTATAAGCCTTTTCTAGGCTGCTTCCAAACTGTCAGAGTTTTCTCACACCAAATGGGTTGATGGAGCCTCCTCCTAACCACCAGGCCTTGCCAAGACTCTCAGCTAAATTCTCCAAAAGGAAATTTTCCAAAACCTTAGCACCCCTGCAAGTTATGTGCCTTGCACTCCTTGTCTTCCCTAGCTGGACTTTGCCTGGCTCGCCTAGGGAAATACTTTGCTAGAAACTCTTTCACATACACAAGCCCTAAAACCTACCATATGTACAAACATGGAGTCTAGGCAATGTTCCCAAAGGGTCGTACAGTTTGTACAGTGGGAAAGTGGTCTACCACTCCATTTCCTCAAAACTATCTGGTTTAGACCAACAACAGGGTAAAAGAAAACTATTTACAAATGGTGCTTGAAAATTGAATAAGGAGCTAATTAATGTTACACAATACTTGTATGCTAAAAACACTACATCCTACAATCAAAACAGTAGTAGTTCTAATCCATTAAATCTCTATTAAGATGCAAAAATCAGAAATTGTAGCACAGAACACTGTCTTCCTTCAATTTCACAAAATTTCACTACAACATCAACACTTCCAACCCTGTTCCATGGTTGAAGCACACCTTAAATAGGCTCCAAAAATAGTTAAGCTCTTTTTGTCGAACCTATTGATGACCTAATGGCAAAAATTATAAAATCCACTGTGTTTTTCAACCTTTGCCAACTTTTTAAAACTCAACAAGATGAGCTTCTAAACTTATTCATCTCTTCACAACTTCTTTCCTAGAGATAAAAAAAACCTCTAAGCTATCTTCACAATGGTCAACATGACCTTTATGAAAACAAAAAAAAATTATCCTTCTAGATTTCCTATTTACCTAATGAAACTGCTTGTTGTTCCTTAGATGCTCCTGCACCATTCTCCCCCTCTGCCCAAACACTAAGGAATGGAAGGAGAGATCAATGACAGGTCAATACCAAACTTCTTGAACTGATCTTATTGTACCCATGTGGCTTCTAATTTATGCTTGTTCTTCCACTTGACAAGGTGCTCCATGTACACCTTATGCCTTGTAGATTTTTGCACTCTTGACTCCAAGATATTCTCTGCCTGAGGCGTGTCCTGACTAGGTAAGGATATATTGATAATGTCCTTGAAGATATCCTTACTATTTTGATCCACATCATTGACTGACCCCTTGTACTTGATCAAGTCAACTATATTGAAAACTGGAGAAATCCCTAGATCTGCTGGTAACTCCACCTTGTATGCATTTTTTTCGTACTTGGCCAATACCTTACATGGACCCACTCTCTTCATCTTCAATTTGGTTGATGTACCCTTCTACAACCTTGACTTGTTAAGGTGGGCCATGGCATAGTCTCCTACTGCAAATTGCACATCCTTCCTTGAGAGATCTACCTTCTCCTTCAACTTTTGTGTAGCCTCGGTGACTGTCTTCTTCACCTGCTCCTGAATCTCTTTCATGGTTTGACTAAATTCCTTTGCATGTCCACTTCTATGTTCCATAGCTCCAAGATCTTTGAGCTCACATATGCCTCTTGGGTGCATCCCATACACAACTTCAAAAGGACTCTTCCCTGTGGTCTGGTTCACACTATCATTGTAAGCATACTCAGCTTGTGAGATAACCATATCCCATGTCTATCCATACTCCTTAGTTAGGAACCTTAGAAGGTTACCTAGCACCCTGTTAACCACCTCTATTTGACCATCGGTCTAAGGATAGTAAGCTGATCCAAATGATAGGTTGGTACCCAATCTACTCCATAGAGTCTTCCAAAAGTGACTCATGAACTTCACATCCCTCTCTGAAACAATGCTCAAAGGCAATCCACGAATCCTTAAAACTTCCTTGAAGAAGAGATGAGCTATGCAACTAGCATCGTGAGTAGTTTTTCAAGGGATTAAATGACTCATTTTTCTAAATTTGTCCACTACTACATAGACACTATCAAAACTAGTCTTGGTCTTAGGAAGGCCTACCACAAAATCCATGCTTACACACTCCCATGGTCTGTTAGGAATGGGTAGGGGTTGATATAGACCAGCATTACTAGCTCCTATCTTAGCTTTCATACACACAACACATTGTTCCACATACTTTCTAACATCTCATGCCAAATTAGGCCAGTAATAGAATCTTTGCACTAGTTTTAAAGTCTTGTTGATGCCAAAACGTCCACTAAGACTTCCATTATGCTTTTCCTGAATGATATTTTCCCTCATTGACCCTCTTGGAACACATAATTGATTTCCTTTAAACAATAACCCACTTTTCAATGTATTCTCTAAGTATTGGCTATGGAAATGGTTCTCAAAGTTAGAACATACTTTATAGATCTCTGAAAAGTCTGCATCTTCCCCATAGAGATCTTTGAAATTGTCAATCCATATGCTCTTCACTTGTATCTCCTGTACTGTCAACAACCTCCTACTCAATGCATCTGCTACTTTGTTTAGTTGTCCCTTTTTGTGCTTGATGGTGAAGGTAAAATCTTGGATGTATTCCATCCATTTCAAATGCCTATTTCTCAACTTCTCTTGAGTGTTGATATAGCTAAGTGCCTGATTGTCGGTAAAGACTACAAATTCCTTGGGTAGAAGGTAATGTCTCCACTTCCTAAGTGACTAAACCAAAGCATAAAGTTCTAAGTCATAAGTGGAATACCTCTTATTTGCTTCATTGAGCTTCTCACTAAAGAAGGCTATAGGAGTACCCTCTTGACTTAGCACTCCTCCTACTACCACTCCACTTGCATCACATTCAACAGTGAACAATTTGTCAAAACTAGGTAATAAGAGAATTGGTTGAGTTTCCACCTCTTGTTTCAGTTTCTCAAACCCTTTCTCAGCTTCTTGAGTCCACACAAACTTAGTTTTTAAACCACCCTTGATTGTATCTAGGACTGGTGCACATATACCACTAAAGTTCCTTATGGATTTTTTGTAGAACTAAGCTAGTCCATGGAAACTTCTTACCTCAGTCCCTATGGTTGGTGTAGGCCAGTTTAGGATAGCTTCCACCTTACTTGGATCCATCTTCAATGATCCTTTGGACACTACAAAACCCAAATATACAAGCTCTTGCTTAAAGAACTCACACTTCTCTAGATTGATTGCCACCTTCTCTTCTTGCAGTCTTCTAAGAACCATCTCCACATGCTTTAGATGTTCTACTACTGTCTTGCTAAAGATGAATATATCATCAAGATACACTACCACAAATATCCCTATAAAGTTTTTAAGCACTTCATTCATGAGCCTCATGAATGTGCTAGGAGCATTAGAGAGGCCAAATGGCATAACTCTCCATTCATATAACCCATCATTTGTCTTAAATGTTGTCTTCCACTCATCACCAACCTTAATTCTAATCTGATGGTATCCACTCTTGAGATCCAACTTTGTGTAGTATTGAGCTCCTCCAAGACAATCCATTAAGTCTTCAATTCTAGGAATAGGGAACCTATACCTAATGGTGATCCTATTTATTGCTCTAGAATCAGTGCATAACCTCCATTTGCATCCTTTCTTCATTGCTAAAACCACTGGTACTACACATGGGCTGATGCTCTTCCAAATCAAGCCTTGATCCAATAACTCCTACAATTGCCTAGCTACTTCTAGGTTCTAATTTGGTGTAAGCTTGAATGCTTCTTTGTTTGGTAATGAAGCCCCTGGTATGAAGTCAATCTAATGACTAATGGCTCTTTGTGGAGGTAGGGTTGCTGGTGTTCCATCACTCACTATGTCCTTATACTTCTCAAGCAAATTTTGGGTTGCTTCTGGTATGACTGTTTTCTCAATCTTGTTCTCTTCTTTAGGATGCAACATAACCACATATTCTTCACTCCCTTGATGTAGGTTATTAAGGAACTCTTTACCACTACTCAACAAGACAATAGGTGTGTTTGACTGTCCTTCTTCCTCATCTAACAGTGACTGAAACTTAAATGTCTTCCCATCCCTCTTGAAATAAATGGTGTTCTCTTTCCCATCATATATGGCACTTCTGTCATACTGCCATGGTCTTCCCAATAGTAGATGGCATGCATCCATGGGTAACACATCACAAACTAACTTTTCCTTGTACCCTCCAATGGAAAACTCCACTATTACTTGCTCATTCACTAAAACACTTTTCCTTTTGTTTAGCCATGTGACCTTGTAGGGGTTAGTGTGGGGTACCTTCACCAATTTCAGTTTCATTACTACCTCCTCTGAGATTGTATTGTTTGTTGAACCTGAATCTACTATGACCTTGCATACTTTACCAAGTATCTTGCACCTTCCTCTAAATAGAGCTCTTCTCTGTTTTGGCTCTTCCTTGACCGGTTGTCTGATCAAAACTCTACTGAACATCAGATTCTCTCCCACCTCAGATTCAATGTGATTGACCTCAGATGACTTAGGACTCATGGTGTCCTCTTTTGCATAAGCCACTCTCTTCTCATTGCTTGATGAAGATGCTTTCTCTGGGCACCTATAAGCTGGATGTCCAACTTGACCACAATGGTAGCATTTCATGTTTGCAAAGTATGAATTGCTCCTGCTTGCTCCTCTTCCTCTATTTGAACCTCCTTGAGGACCTCTGCCTCTATTATATCCTCCTCTAGAAGATGTTTCACCTCCATGCTCTGTGAGTTTAGACTCTTCGCTCTATGAGTTTAGACTCTCCTTGGTTTCTTTGCTTAGTTCCTCTACCTTGGTAGCCACCTCACTGTCCTCTTTGATCTCTTTGATCTCTACCTTTGCCTCTACCCTTAGAAGCTTGGTATTGCTTCCTCTTGCTTCTTTCCTCAATCTTTATGGCCAATTGATAGCATTGGTGCACTGTCTTGGGACTTAGAAGAGTCATCTCCTCTTGAATGTTCCACTTCAAACCATTAAGGTATCTAGCCACCTTGAGACTCTCATCCTCTATCACATTAGACCTCATACAAAGTTTTTGGAACACCTCAGTATAAGTGTTAACATCTTGGTCTCTTTGCCTCAAACTTTGTCTTTTCTTGTGTAACTGAATCTCATAGTCATCTGGCATGTATGCTTCTCTTACTTTGGCAACTATACCCTTCCAAGTAGTTATAGGTTGCTTTCCTTCCTTTTCCCTCTCTGTCTGAATGAACTTCCACCATGTCAAGGTAGAACCTCTTAGTCTTGATTTGGCCACCTTCAACTTCTGTGCCTCAGTGACCCCATCACATTCAAAATGGTTTTCCATTCCCTCTATCCAATCAATAACTAAATAAACTTCCATTTTTCCACTAAATAGTGGTATGCCTTCAAGTGCCTTCCCACTCAAAGCCTTCAATGCCTTCAAGAAAGGCTCCTCTTTCAAAATAGGGTTAGGTTCAGGGGTCTTGTCTTCCTCTGCAACCTCTTCTTCCTTTGGTATCCGTCCTTCAAATTGCACGCTCCTCACTGCTTGCTCAAGTTGGGCTATTCTTTCCCTCAATAGCTTATTGTCTTCCTCCTACTCTTCAACCCTCTTGGCCAATTTTACATTTGTCACCATGATGGAAGAATCACTAGACTCAACCTCAGACATACAAGATTCTTCCCAAATCTTTTACTGGCTCTAATACCAATCTGATAGGGTAGGGTTCGATGGAACACTCATTGTTCCATGCTCTAGGTCTCACCTTGGTGAACCCCTTTGGTGACACTCTCCACCACCTTAACCTATAGGCCCTAATGCTTGTTAGGCACCTTGGTTCTCCTGGCCAACCCTACTATCATCTCCATTTCCCTAACCAAGCCAATCTTGGTACTCTCTCTACTATTCTCTCCTTAGCCCTTAATCTACCCTAAAGACTAACAACACCTCAACTCTCCATTAGACCTTGCAGGGGTATAGAGATGCCTTCAATAGTTTCCAACCATTCTCCTAGGGTTCCTAGAGGTTCACAACACTTCACCTTTTCATTGCTTTCACAAAACCTCATCTAGGGTTAAAAAGGCTACTAGCCCTTGAGCCCCAATTAGGTCTCCTAACCTGAGAAAAGTGGAAACCACTCCAAAAACCTCCAAATGAACTAGGATATTTTCTTGGGGTTTGTGTTTCCCATGCCCAAACCTTGAATATTTTTTGGGTTTGGAGCATGTGCTGTCCGTACACTGCCCTTACTCAAAAATGGCCAAAAACTAGGGTTTATAAGCCTTTTCCAGGATGCTTCCAAACTGTCAGAGTTTTTTCACACCAAATGGGTTGATGGAGCCTCCTCCTGACCACTAGTCCTTGCCAAGAATCTCAGCTGAATTCTCCAAAAGGAAATTTTTCAAAACCTTAGCACTCCTGCAAGTTATGTGCCTTGCACTCCTTGTCTTCCCTAGCCAGACTCTGCCTGGCTCGCCTAGGGAAAGACTTTGCTAGCAGCTCCTGCACACACACAAGCCCTAAAACCTACCATATGTACAAACATGGAGTCTAGGCAATGTTCCCAAAGGGCCGTACAATTTGTACGGTGGGAAAGTTGTCTAGCACTCCATTTCCTCAAAACTGTCTGGTTTAGACCAGCAATAGGGTAAAAGAAAAATATTTACAAATGGTGCTTGAAAATATAACAAGGAGCTAATTAATTTTACACAATACTTGTATGCTAACAACACTACATGCTACAATTAAAACAATAGCAGTTCTAATCCATTAAATCTCTATTAAGATGCAAAAATCAAAAATTGTAGCACAGAATGTTGTCTTCCTTCAATTTCACAAAATTTTAGTACAACATCAATGCTTCCAACCCTGTTCCATGGTCAAAGCACACCTTAAATTGGCTCCAAAAATAGTTAAGCTCTTTTTTTCAAACCTATTGATGACCTAATGGCAAAAATTATAAAATCCACTGTGTTTTTCAACCTTTGCCAACTTTTTAAAACTCAGCAAGATGAGCTTCTAAACTTATTCATCTCTTCACAACTTCTTTCCTAGAGATAAAAAAAACCTCTAAGCTATCTTCACAATGGTCAACATGACCTTTATGAAAACAAAACAAAATTATCCTTCTAGATTTCCTATTTACCTAATGAAACTACCTGTTGTTCCTTAGGTGCTCCTGCACCAGATTTCTTTTGGACTAAGCCTATGGGACCTATGAAACCTCATGAGGACTTCTTTTTCAAATCCTACCAAAATTTCAAGGTGAAATGCATAGAAAAACTTTCCCTTCAAAACATGCCCCAACCCTCGACCAAGCCTACCATCCTTGATGAAACCATGATTGAACCAAAAGACATTCCAAACAACCAAGATCAATCTAAGACAGAACCTTCACCTATTTCCTACAAAAGACCAAGAGACAACGAAAACAATCCTGTCACACCTCCTAGAATAAAAAAAGTTTACAAAGTCAAAGAGAAAGTGGTGGAACAACCTCATGTGGGTCCTTCTATTCCTCCCCTTAGGGAAGAAAAGAAACCTATGGTTGATCAACCCACTCCTACACAAATGCAACTTGAAAACCAAACTAAAAGAAACAAAGGTGCTAGAGAGTGTAGGTGTAGACATCACATTCTTGCTCAAAGGTTAAATGATGATATAAATAAAGAAAATCAAGATCCAAACTTGACTGAAGCAATGCATGACGAGTCTCACCTTCATCAAAACAAAAAAATTCCTATACAACAACCACAACAAGAGCTAAACCCTTCCTTGGAAATTATCATCTGGCCTCCTATTGTGATTAATTTAGATGATGATCAGGAGATTAGTAAAATTGACGAGGAAGTGAATAATGAATTGAATACATTGTTTTCCTCTTCCATGAGATTAAATGAAAATTTTCCTAAGAAGAGTGTTGAACCTAGTAATGACCTTAGTTCAACACTTGCAATTGTCCCTTTGGCTAGTTTTTTGCCTTCAACATACAATGAATATGATTGGGATGTGAACAACCTGATTTAGGTTGATTCACATGTGCCTTACTAGTCTTTTTCATTATTTCCTTTTCATTGTCTTTTGTGTGATTGCATGTGCGGGATGTGTCCCCCTGTACTATTTTGTTTGATGTTCTTGCTCTTTATGATATTTTTCTATTCATACCTTCATTCTTCTCTGTCATAACTATTTTATCTTTTCTTTATCTTTTTTTTCCATTTGTCTTTTGTTTTCCTTTTGGGGATGGCACAAGGCATCGAGACATTCATGTCTCTTCCATGTTGACCCAAAAGCTTTTCCTTTATCTTTTTCCATATGTATTGTGTTTTCCTTTTGGGGATGACACAAGGAATTGAGACATTCATGTCTCTTCCATGTTGAACCAAAAGCTTTTTATTTTATCTTTTTCCATTTATCTTGTGTTTTCCTTTTGGGGATGACACAAGGCATCGAGAAATTCTTGTCTCTTCCATGTTGACCTAAAAGGTTTTTCTTTGTTTTTTCTCTCTTTGTTCATTCTTATGGTTCTATGAGTATTTGGGGAATGATGAAAGTTTTGAGCTCTCTAAAAACATTGTAGCAAGAACATATTGACCCCAAATCCATAGATCCCTCATGTGTTTGGAGTTTCATTTTGGGGGAAACCCCTCTCTTTTATTTTGCATGACATAGCTTTATTTGGAAACATATGACTTGGCATAGGGATTTATAGATAAGCTCTCATGTCCTCTTTATTGTTAGAATTTATCATTTTCTACTTTAAATTAATTGCTCACAACATGGTGTTTAAAAATTTCTTTAAATTGGGGGCATACATTGGCATTATTCTTTTGCATTTCTTTTTTTTCATGGTGAAGTCTTCTTGCTTCATGCAATGCGTTTTCCACTTTGTTGATGACATTGGATGTGATTTCCTTCAAGAGTTTCATCTCTCTTAGCATATTATATTCCTCTTAGTGGCTTGATGCAACACACTGCATCCTCTAAGTTGTGAATATTCTATTCTTTGATTGGTCCACTCTTGGAGACATTAGGCACAATGTTCCCTAAGTTAAAGACCTTACATGAATTAAGCAAGACTCCTTTGAATGTTCCCTATTTTGCACTTACAATTTCAGTTATATGGCCGCCTTACATAACACACTTTGCATGCATGTGGATCCATCTTGTTTGTTCATGAGTTCCAAGCATACGAAGCTTTTCTTGCCTCATGAAGCTCAAAGTTCATTTTTGTGTGGCACCTTATCGAAGTTACCAAGAGATATAACTTTGGTATGGTTTGATGAGAACCTAATCTAAGGAATGACTTTCCCTTAGCCACTCACATGTGTGTGAGCACATACCAGCCATGTGTGTATGTGTCTCACCTCTTTTAGATACTCACCCAACAAATGACCTAGAGTTCCATTGCCTTAGAGTGAGCATGCATTTTTAGAAAAACAACCTAGATCTAATCCACATTGTGTTGGATAAACGATCAAAGCTTGATCCATCTCCCTCTTTTGTTTTTTTTCCTTTCTCTTTGTCTTTGGTAGTGTATGCTTATGCCTTGTTGCTCCTTACATAATTTTCATGTGAGTTCTTTTGTGCCTATGTTGGTTTGTCCTAAGACCTTGGTCCTGGGGGCTTGCGCAACCCTCTTGATCATAGTTGTCTTATCTTACTAGCATTGGTACATTTGGACCTCTCTTAGTGTGCATTGGTCTACTTTATTGGGACTTGGAAGCAAGTTCCTCCTCTCACTAAAGTGGGGGCTAGATATAATAATGAAAAAAGTACTCCCTAATATGTCCTTCATTTAGTGTTGTAATATGTCTAACATATTCACATTAGGTCTTTGGCCCTTGCAAACTAAATGAGCTTAATTGGTACCTTATTTGGAGTGTGATAAAATTTTGTAACACATTTTCACACTTTTCTAGGGTTTTCATAAATAATTGGGCTTCTTTATGCTTTAATTGGCCTTATTTTGCATCCACAAGCATCATTTAATACATCTTTTTGAGGATAATCCTAACATAAATCAATATCCAATCATAATTAAGGTGTTTTTAGGTTGTGTGGCCCAAATTTAGTTATCTAGGACTCACATGCCACCTTGGTGTATGAGTTCCACCTAGGGTTTTGGGTCTTGATCTAGATTTTACACCTTTCTAAGATTTTTTTAAAATGGTCCCATAATTTATACCTAATAGGATTTATATGCCACCTTGGGCGTATGAGTCTTGTGTGACCCAAAATTAAAATTGATTCAAATTCTTGGCGGGATTTTATCCTCCTAGATCTGATGTTGGCTTGCAGTGTTGTAATTTTGAGAAATTAGGCATAATCAAGTATAAAGACATGTTTCTTTCACTCATTTTACACCTAGCAAGTTGAATGACCACTCTTATAGCAAGTTTGAGTTCACAAGAGCATTCAAGTGTTTATAAGAACATTCAAGAGATGATTATCAAGTGTTTTAGAGCATAATTCAAGTGTCAAGCATCATGTCAAAGTCTTCATGCATCATGTTTGTTTTTGATCTAACATTTGTGATGTAGGGTTTCATGATTCAAGCTAGCATTTAATTCAAGATCTATCATATTCAAGAAAGATTCAAGATCCACATCCATTGGAGCCATTTCATACATGTTTGCAACACTTTATTGTTAGGGTTTGGTGAGTTGTAACATTATTTTTTGTTCATTCATCATTCTTTTTTCCTATTTCATTTCATTTCAAGGTTTGATTACCAAAATGAGGTTTTGACCAAGGAAAACCCCTTTCTACTAACAAAAATCATTTCCCCCTCTCTTTAGTGTGTGATTTGCAGGTTTAGGTTGAAGAAACATTGAAGAAAAAGTTTGGAAAAAGTTGTCAAAGTGTTCAAAGTTTTCAAGGTTGTCTCCTTTCATTGAAGATCATTGTAATAATTCTACAAGTTGCAAATTAGGGTTTCAGATCCAAAAATCAATTGGAAAGGATAGAGAAAACATTGAAGAGTAGATTCAAATTTTTAAGTTTCAGAAAATCCTAACTAGAGTGATAGATAAGTTCTGGCATATGAGTCCTAGTATAGGTCATTTTCCATATTTTTCCAATTCCAAGCACCCTTTTGTCAAATTTTAGTTTCTACCCAAAAACCTTAATCTGGGACTAAATCGCCTAGATTGGTGTATGAGTCCCAACATGATTTAAGATTAGTGTTTTCAGCATTTCAAAGCTCCATTCAGTCTTCTTCAAATTTCTAGGTGCACACATTTCATCTCTCAACTTTTTGTTATATTTTGCATGCTTTTCTAGGTCATTTAGTGAAAGATTGCATTACATTAGGTTTAAGCATTTGGATTTGCATTTCATTTGTATTTCCAAGCCCTAGCTTGGCAGTGAACCCCTCTTTAGTTTATAATCAAACCCTATGACAACCCTATTTCAAGATCTCTTTCTCCTTTGCATACTTGAGATTGAGATCTCTAAGGTTTCCCTTCAATGAAATGATTGGGAGATGTGTTTGCTCTATGTCCTAAACCATAAGAAAGAAAATCCATTTTTAGTTATTTCAATAATGTTATAATGTAATTATTTATTTATTATGTGGTACATCTAGGGAATCTAGGGGTGTGTGCATCACATGGGTCTAGCATTCTTGGGGCCACTTTATGTGTTGTATGTAACATTGGTTTAAATATTTAATGTGGGGTTACACATGGGAATAATATTTATGTTAGCAACACAAGGGAAGACAACTAAGAGGGGGGGTGAATTAGTTGTCACAAAAATTAAAATTATTAAACTTATTAGACTTATTCTTAGATCGGATATATAAACATGAAATCATAAATCATCACCACATCAACAACACACATAACACCAAGATTTTTACGTGGAAACCCTGTTAGGGGAAAAACCACGGTGGAGGTTAGTCCACAAGATTATACCCTGTTAAAATTATAAAAAAATAATAAATGGGAATTCACATGCATTCAGGCACACTACCTAGAGCTCACCACTCAAATACAACAAGGCTTACTACCCAAAGGAAGACACATTGTCTTACAAAAATATTCGGATTACATCAGTAAGATTTTGAACCGAGAAAATAGCATCTGCTAATGCCTGATTATAGTTCTGGCTAAGCACATGAACACTTATTCACACTTTTCTCACTCATCTTCATACTCTACTTCTACCGTCAAATGATTAATACATTATTCACACATCTCATGCCTTCAAATGGAATAAAAAATCGCTCATATATATCTGCAACCAAGGATAACATCATCTACATGTTAGTTTCAACAAAATATAAAATGTGTACAAATTTTTGGCCCAAAACATAAATAATTATCAATGTGAATCAGCCAAAGTCAGCCACAACATAATAAAGACCCAAAACAACATCCTTGAAAATGAAACACTTCAAACAATTATTCCTCGAAGATCCACAACATGCTACAATCACCCTATCGGCCACGAACATGAAAAACATGAACACACAAAAGAAAATAACCAATCATGAGCACAACAATCAATGTGGATGTGAAACAAAGATATAGCACAATCTAGAAACATCCATGAGCATCGTGAATCACCACAGAAGCATCCACAACAACTCATATTACTAGAATCACATTAACCTTTTTTAGAAACACCAATTGAAGCGACAGAAAAACTGTCAGAACACAACTGCTCATAACTTGATTAAATCTTCATGTGGATCTCTAAAACTTAACATAGATAGATATACTCGACAACAAACCCTTTAATCCACAAACTCTGATCATCAATAGACTGAGCTAGCCAACATATTGAACTTCATTGCACCATTGACAACCTACAACTTATTTCATTACAATTTTCTCAATATCCTCGACATATACAACCTTTAATAACATTAATGCTAATAGTGTTGACATCAATGACAACCACATATCAGCAACATCCAACAATCTCCCCCTTTGGCATTGATGGCAACACATGATGTGAAAAACACCATTAATGCAACCCTCTCTTAGCACTTTCTCCCCCTTAGATTTTGACCCTTTTCTCCTCAACTCTTTCACATGACTCTTCTCCCCACAAATTTTTTTGCATGACTCTTCTCCCCCTTTGACATCAATGACAAAGATACATGTCAACAACATCCAAAAATATGACAAAGATAATGTGTGTCTTTCTCCACACAAGCTCTGAACCACATATCTGAACATCTGACTACTCCCCCTGAGTAGTAGCCATCACAACATCAATCTAGATCAAGATATGACTATGAAATGCACAAACGGATGCAATTCAATGCATCTTAATTTTGATTAGGAGGGGTAATCACCCCTAGCTTCCCTCTAAGATACTCTAAAGTATCCTTAGGAAACAGTTTGGTAAAGATATCTGCAATTTTTTCCTTAGTAGGCACATACTCCAATCTGACTTCCTTTTCACTCACCTTCTCTCTCAAAATGTGAAACTTGATAGATATATGCTCGTTCTTTGAATGCAACACCGCATTCTTAGAAATTTTAATTGCACTTGAATTATCATAGAATATAGCAATAGGCTCATCATATACAACTCTAATATCTTTCAACATCTACTTCATCCATAATACTTGAGTACAATTGTTAGCAGCAACAATGTATTTTTCCTTTGTATTAGCTAAAGAAATGGCATTCTGCTTCTTACTTAACCATGAAATCATCTTCTTTCCCAAGAAAAATACACCACCACTAGTACTATTTATATCATTCACATCTCTTGCCCAATTAGCATTAGTAAAAGTACTCAAAGTAAGGTCACCATCTTTAGGATACCACAGGCCAAGATCAATTGTCCCCTTCAAGTATATGAAAATACTCTTCATAGATATCACATGAGATTCCTTAGGATCAGCTTGAAATCTTGCAACAATGCATACGGCATTCATGATATCAAGTCTAGTTTGAGTCAAGTAGAGAAATCCACCAATCATTGATCTGTATCTAGTTTGATTTTCTTAGGTGAATCATTATCTTGTGTCAACTTACATCTGGTCACCATAGGTGTACCAACTGGCTTTGAATCTTCCATACCAAACTTATTTAGCAATTTTTTCACATACTTGGACTGAGACATAAAGATCCCTTTATCTAGCTAAGTAATTTGCAATCCCAAAAAGAATTTTAGTTCTCCAATCATAGACATCTCAAACTCACTTTGCATCTCATCAAAAAACTTCATGCACAAACTATCATCTCCTCCAAAAATGATATTATCAACAAAGACCTCAACAATAAAATCTTTATCATGATCAATCTTGAAATATAGATTACTATCAACAATACCTTTGCTAAATCCAATCTTCAACAAATACTTGTCCAATCTGGCATACCATGCTCTTGGGGCTTTCTTGAGTCCATACAATTATTTCTTCAATCGAAAAACCATATCTCCATGATTAGTCAATTGAAATCCATTAGGTTGCTCAACATACACTTCTTCTTCTAGTTCACCATTTATAAATGTTGACTTGACATCCATCTGATAAAGGTTGAAGTTTTTGTAAGCAACATAAGCAAGAAATGGTCTCATAGCTTCAATCCTAGCAATAGGGGAAAAAGTTTCTTCAAAGTCAATTCCTTCCATATGAGAATATCCTTTACACACTAGTCTTGCTTTGTTTCTAACTGTAGACATCTAATTTGACCACTTCCATATGATCAAAGACGTCTCCTTATTCATCCAGTTGCTTATCCCCTCTATTGATATTAATTAAAACATTTGTTTAATTAATATCTTGCATCTTACATAGGGTTCATAAAGTATTTAATTTAATAAATACTTTACCCCTCTTCCTCCCCTAAATTAAATAAATACACCATTTTATTTAATTTAGTCATATTCCCCTCTTGGAATTAAAATTCATTTTTTTTAATTCCTCTTTTCTCTCTCATTGTCACATCCTCCAACTTTTGCAAGTTGGTCCCTAATCCATCTTAACTTCTTCATCTTCCCCTAATTAACTATGGTTAACATATGCAAACCCCTAATCATTATTAGGGTCACATCCTCCATAATCTCTCACTTGCTTCTAATAAGTCATTAGTCCATCTAACTAAGTACTTGCACAACCTTAATCATATGGTTAGTCCAACCTAATCCCCTTCCCATTTATGGCATGTGTCCTTAAATCAACCTTATTAAAGGCTTTCTCCTTTTGGGCAAGGCATCTCCATTGATCCCATGTAAATTTTTAATTCACATTTAATCCCCCAATGCACTCAAAAGGAATTTTTAATTCCTTCACTCCTTCCCACATGTCCTCTCTTTATTCTTTATTTTTTCCCATCTCCCCATGAGAATATTTGAGGAATTTTTAATTCCTCACATGTCCTCTCACCCACATGGGGACAAGGAACTCATTTATGAGGAGATCTTGTCCAATCCCAAGGTACTTTGTACCTCCCTCCATGTCATGTACCATCCTTCCACCTCATGTCCACTTCACCTTTTAGGGCAATATCACATGCCACATGTCAAGATGTGAGGGCTTGTGAGTTCTCAACTCACCTTGGCCCTACATCTTGATCATTGGTGGCTCAATCTTGGCCATCCGTTTCCCTAGAGATTTCCAAAATCTCTATAAATACCCACTCTTTTCTCTCATTTTGGGAGAGATCATTTTTGCTAGCCAAACTCTTGCAATTTTATTTCTCAATCTACACTTAGCCATTTTCATGCTTTCATCCATTTCCATCCATCCTCACATCATCATCTAGTTTGCATATCTTTTCATCCAAGGAGCATACACATCAAAGATCGAAGGGCCAACCAAAGGATCGATTCGCACAAGGTATAAAGTTCCATTTGTTGTTTTTATCTTGTGTTGATTCCAACTTAGGCTAGTCTTGAGGTGTAGGTTGTTTTGGTGTTTATTTGCACTCTTTAGTTTGCTGCTCATTTTCTAACACATATATTTGACCTATCACATTTTTGGCATGCCCGGTGGGACCCACAAACGGGTCTCTTTGTTTCACGTTTGCTATTTTTTGCATTTTTGCAGGTTTGGGTTACAGAGTGACAGACCTGACTTTCCAGTGGCAGACCTGACCCTCTGGTGGCAGCCTGACCTTCCGGTGGTGGACCTAACCCTGCGGTGGTGGACCTGACCCTCCGATGGCGGACTTGACCTTCGGGTGGTAGACCTGACCCTGCGGTGGAGGAATTGACCTTTCGGTGGTGGACCTAACCCTGTGGTGGCAGACCTGACCCTCCGGTGGCGAACCTGACCTTTCGGTGGTGGACCTGACCCTCTAGTGGCGGACTTGACCTACCTTGGCAGACCTGACCTCTCGAAGGTGAAATTTCAAGTTTTTACCAATTGTCCTTTGGTAAATTAGGCACATAGTTTAATTAGAGGGGTCAACAAACCTTGTTTGGCATGCTTGTGGAAGGCTATTTGACGTATCCAATCCCCTTGCGCCATTTGGCAATCTTGGGTGACAACAAATCGTAGCTTTCCAAGTCCTTTGAGTCACCCCATTTTCATTTTCTTAGTGGGACCTGCATGGGGATTTCATCACCCCAAGGGACGATTCCAACCATGCGTACCGGCGGGGTATATAAAGGGGGGGAGCGAAAGTTGTACCTCAATCCAACCACGTTGTAATTGGTGAAGTGTCCAGATGACGTGAAGAGTTGGTCCAAGCCTTTAGTATCTCGCTAAGGTTCCCGACTCACACTTGTAATGGGTTGGTGTTCAAGGTTTGGGCCTCACGTACTGGGTGTATATCGCGGACTCCTTAGCAACCATGTTCATCCTAGAGTAGAAAACTTTGTTGGCCATACCCGTTTCTACTAATCTTAGGGTTGTGCTGTTTGAATTTTCTTTTTCATGCAAAACCAGTCATTATCAGTTTGGCCAAATCTTTTCATGTTTGCTATATTTTGGGTCCTTTTCCTTACTTGTCCACCAAAAACATCAAGCTTAAAACTTATCCTTTGACAGACCTAATCACATGCTGTGGCAGATCTGACCTTATGCTGTGGCAGACCTGACCACATGTTGTGGTAGACCTGACCTTATGCTATGGCGGACCTGACCACATGCTATGGTGGACCTGACCTTATGTTGTGGCGGACCTGACCTTATGTTGTGGTGGACCTGACCTTTGGCCAGCCTATATTATCATTTGGCATCCCTTGTCTCTCTGTTTTGAACATCAATACGACCATTCAACATCCTAAACGAACATCTAAACGTCTATTCTGAGTCTTCATCCCCTGGTTTTGAGAGTCATTCATTCTGAGCACTCTTTTGCTTGTTTTGAGAGTCATTCATCTGTCCTGAGATGCTTCCCATTCATCCTGAATCTTCTTTCATCTTTGATCTCCTCTATTCCATATAAGCCCCATTGGAGTAGTCATCCAAGTTGACCTAGGTGTTCATCCCTAATCATAATCATCATAACTGACTTAGGATTGCTATCCGTCTTAAGTTAGCCATCCTTTCCGACCCAATCAATCTGCTTCTATCTCAAGTTGGATTTGGTGTCGTTATCATACATCCACCCGTCAATCAATACCTAGTGTTACCAAGGATCCTTCTTAAACTCGGTTATGGATTTCGGTCTTTATCATACTTATCATCAAAGCAATCCTAATCATCAGATTGATCCAACCCCCACATCATCAAATCTATTCGGATCAAAATCCAAAATCTAGATTAATCCAGTGTCTACCAATCAATCCGATCCAATTTCATCAAATCAATCCACGTCGGTCTGAATAATCATCATCAGCTAATCTCCCATCCAATAGAATCAATCATCTAGGTCTTTCCAATATCTTGATCCATCTCATCATCTTGCATGCCTGTTCAGACTCGATCACAGGCAAAGAAGATGGCCGACCAACAAGCCCAGAATGCCCAATCAAACAACCCTCAAGATCCCAACAACACAATGAACATTTCATCAGATCCTAATTATGGTGCTAACATCCCTCACGATCCCCACAATGGTACCTCATCACAATCCAACGTGGATGTTCAAAACACGTCACCACCTGGGGAGGAAAACATAGCTGATCAACCTGAGCTTGCATTCGAGGAACACTTCAGTAACCCTGTTAATGCTCAAATGACAGAACACCTTCTTGAAAAACATGGCAACAAAATCTTGGCTCACTTGATTGACAAAGGTGTCAAGCTGCCGTCAGGTTTCGACTTATCCAAGTACGGCACCTCCACACCTAATGCACCCCAAGGTTCATATGACATCCCAAGTAGCTCATACGTCCCCAATGCTCCTTCCGTAGAAGGTTGGCATCAACCTGAATTCGGCAACGCTGTTCTGTATCCCATTGGCAATCCCACGCATCCCGTCATCTCGATCACAGGGACACTCCAAACCACTAACCCAAATGACCCTTTTGCTTATGGCATGCCCCAAAACATCTCACAATCGCAACCACTAATGCTACCGGCACCACCCCCCTCAAATCTGCCCCCTGTCAATACTGGGGGCAGCCCTTTCGCTTCCTTGCCTCCACCTCCTAGGGCTACGAATCCTCCACCATCGTCATTCATACCCCAACAATCTCCCCAATCCAACATACCTCCACAAAATACATCCCAATCTTATGCTCCCACTAATGCTCAACACCCCCCCCGCAAAACATCTCAACCACACCTCGACCTAAACAACAACCATTGGTCAATCCTTTATTCTCAACACAACCACCACTACATCAATTGCAAGGCAATCAACCTCGGCCTTCAGCCCCGACTATATCTCCATTCCTTGCATCCATATTATGCCTGCAAGCGCAACCACCACATAACATCCCATCTCGCCCACCATAACTGCCAAAAATGCATCAACAACCACCCCATCATTACAATTATTATAACCAGCAACAATATCAACAACAACCATCTTATGTGGCATCGCAACAGTCACATCAGCACCCCCAATATCCACAAACTAATCAACAAAACCTTCTCCATACTTCCCAACAGTACGCCACCCATAACTACCCAACCAATCCATATAACGCCTCGCAACAACAACCTCTTTATCAACAAGGTCCCTTGGCGTATCAACAAGGGATACTGCCTCCTCATTATCCATACAACCATCCCCAAGCATCATCTCAGAATCCACAATCACCCTACCATCAATACCCATCCAACACACCGGCCAGTGCAGACATACTAGAAATCAAAGCCGCTCTGAAAGATCTTCAGGCAAGGACTAGCAAACAATCATTCAAGTTTGAAGATATATGCCCATATCCGTTTGATCCCTCCATCTCATTGATTCCCTTCCCCAAACATTTTGAAATGCCAAAGTTTGACAAATATAAGGGGAATAAAGATCCTAAGGCCCACTTATAGGAGTTTTACTCCCAATGTCAAGAAGTTATCCACAATGACAACTATCTCTTGCGCCTGTTCCCTTGGAGTCTGGCAAGCAATGTTCTAGGGTGATTCGTGACCCTCGAAAAGGGATCCATAAAATCTTTTGCAGACCTGTCAGAAAATTTTGTCTCCTACTTCTCCTTCAATTTGGAGAAAGATACTAATACCTTGGATCTCCTCAAAGAGAAACAGCGTGAAGGGGAAACCTTTACTAACTACCTCCAAAGGTGGTGTGCCCTAGCAAGCCGAATGAAAACCTCTTTGAAAGAAAAGGACATGGTCACCCTCTTCGTGGAGAACTCTCATCCTGACATGGCTCATAACTTTAGATTACATTGTGTCACCACTTTTGCGGAGGTAGTAGAGAAGGGACCCATCCTTGAGCATTCCCTTGTTGCCAAGGGGCATGTCAAAATATATAATCAAGATAAGGAAAGGTCATTCAACGACAAGCCACGTTTTTGGAACAAGAACAAAAATGTAGTAAATGATGGTGTTACTGATACTAAACATGTCCATGTAGCTAACACATCCCAAAGACAGCAGCAATCCATACCTAATGCCATATCTATACCGCAAGGGACACCCCGTCCTCCCCAATAGTCCAATCAAAATAACCAAGGGAACACTAAACGCCAGTATGCTCAACTAGGAGAACCTTTGAGCGTTGTCTTCAATAAACTGTTACAGATCAACTATCCAATCACGTACCCTGTCACCAAGCCACTCGACGAATCCAAACCTAAGCCCGCATGGTTTAGGGAAAATGAATATTGTGAGTTCCATAAAATCAAAGGACACTCTTTGAATAAGTGTCAGGGTCTGAAAAACTACGTCCAAGATCTCATAGATTGAGGTGATAGCAAGGTTGACCCCAGTCAAGCTCCGTCGTCCAATGCCCAATTGCAAATATATCAAAATGCCTTTCCAAACCATAATCAAGGCCCGAGCACCTCTAACAGTAACCCTCAAAATAATAGCACATATAACATGAGCTATAAGAATGTACCCCTCAATTACGAGGGTATTATTCATTACATTGAGTAGGTAGAACCTCGTGTATCCATGATACATGTCAAACCTAAAGACCCTCAATGTGTTGTTACTACACGACGAACTCGCATCACTGTCCCTGTAGCCTCTGCACCTGCCAATCAACTCCTATAAGCTCTTAGTACAACATCCTTGATCACTTAAGAAAGACCCCTGCTCATATATCCATTTTGGATTTGCTTAAGTCTTCCCCGGTACATCAAGAAATCCTCAATAGAGCACTGCAAGAAACCCATGTGCCAAATGATATCGACCCCACACAATTCCAAGCTTTGGTGGGACACTTGGCTTTGTCTCATCACCTACACTTCAGCCAAAATGATATGCCAAACATCAATGTCAATCATAATTGCCCCTTACATATCAAAGTCGTGGTTCCTTGCCATAAAATAAAAAGAGTCTTGGTAGATAATGGCTCTGCCCTCAATTTGTGTACTTTGAAATTCATAAAATAGGTGGGGTATAATCAAGCGGACTTAAGTAACCAGATCATCACAATCAAAGCCTATGATAATGCAAAAAGGAATTCAGAAGGGATTATCAATCTTCCTATCCAGGTGGGACCTGTGGTTCAATACATTACTTGTCATGTCCTTGATTTGGACTTGCCATATAATCTCCTCCTCGGCCATCCATGGCTCCATGCTATGCAAGACATCCCCTCCACATACCATTAGTGCCTAAAATTCCCAGTCAACGGACAAGAGGTCACCATCTATGCTGATCCCCAACCATTTGAATATTTTCGCGCTTTAGAAGCATCATTTCCCCATTTACATTATTTTCCTAGGGTTGAAATGGGGGCATCCCAGTCATCATCCACTAATCCACCCTCCATCGCGATAACCTCCCCATCTTCTGCCACCAATCCTACAGTCACTAAAGTCCAGATCATTAACAAAGGGTGTGGCGAGTACGAAATGCATACTGCTCTTAATGTAGCAACCATGCCACCATCACCACACGAGTATGGTCAACCTTCGCACGCTACTCCAAAGGAAGACAAGACTATCACCTTCAGTGGTAGAAACATCCCTACCACCATTTTTCAGGTCCCCAAGTGTCAAGATAGATGCACCAGAAGAAGACATAAGCCAATGGGTCTACCGAGAAGAGCCCGAACCAGAAACTCCTCTAAAGGAATATTTTCAAGAAAAGTACCCCTGGCCGACAAAGTTTGTGGAAAAACATAACTATCAAGGTAGGGGCCTAGGTAAAGAAGAGCAAGGGTAGTTACAACCTATTGATACGTCACAGCTACCAAAAAACATAGGCATTGGGTATGACAGAAAGTAGAAAGGCCCTGAAACATCGTCTAATACTTCCAATGGTGTCTCCGTGGACAATGGCTCATTGGAAGACATACCCGAGGAGGAATCCATCATATGTGCATACGATGATGTTGATCATGCAGATCTATCATCCATGTTCGAATGTTTATCCGTCTACACTATTAGCCTATCCCTTTGTCACCCTGAGCTTATTGAATGGGACCTCCGTAATAGCACACCTATCAATATGTTTGCGGATACATATGTCAACCTTATGGGGTTGGGGGAGGATGAACACTCCAGTTGCAAAGATAAGAATAAGAAAATTAAAAAGCGACCATCTAGTGAAAACCTCCTTGAGGCACTTCCTGACCTTGAAAAAGTAAAAATAAAGGACACATTTGATGGCGAAAACCTCGAAGAGGCACTGGACAATGGATATGTTCATCTTCCCCTTATGGGAACTCAGTTATTTTCCCGATCATCTATTCTAATTGAAGAAACTCAAGAAGTTAATTTGGGAACTGTTGAAAGTCCTAAAATCGCCTATGTAGCTAAGTCACTCTCAGAGCAATAGTATCCAGTCATCGTGCAGCTACTCCAAGAGGGAATCATTAACTTTGCTTGGTCATACTCAGACATGCCAGGCTTAGACCCCGCCTTAGTAGTTCATCACTTAGACATTCTCCTAGACGCCAAGCCTGTCAAACAAAAGCTCCACAAGATGCATCCGCAGGTCGCATTATTGGTCAAGAAGGAATTGAAGAAGTTACTAGAGGCAGGTTTTGTCAGACCGATTGACTACTCTGAGTGGATCTCCAATATAGTCCCAGTTGCCAAACCAAATGGAGACATTCGGGTCTGCACGGACTTTAGGGATCTTAACAAAGCCTGCCCAAAAGATGACTTCCCCCTGCCTAACATTGACATGTTGGTCAACCTAATAGCAGGACATGAGATGTTATCCCTTATGGATGACTTCTTTGGTTATAATCAGATTCAAATTGCACCTGAGGACCAACATAAGACCGCCTTCACAATGCCTTGGGGCACTTTCTGTTACAATGTTATGCCCTTTGGTCTCAAAAATGCGGGGGCAACGTATCAGAGGGCAATGACGGTCATCTTCCATGACCTCATACATATCATCATGGAAGATTATGTCAACGACCTATTAGGGAAATCCAGAACACGAGCAGAACATCCTGCCATCCTGAAAAAGATATTTGAGTGGTTAGAGCATTACAAGTTGCGGCTAAATCCAAAAAAGTATGTCTTTGGGGTCACATCAGGGAAGTTGTTGGGTTTCATAGTCTCTCACAGGGGCATTGAGGTTGATCCTGCCAAGGTAAAGGCTATCCTGGACGTGCCACCTCCACGCAATCTAAAATAGTTAAGAAGCCTCCAAGGGAAGATGCAGTCCATCTGTCGATTCATAGCCCAGCTAGCAGATAAGTGTCAGCCATTCACTCATCTTCTGAAGAAATATTCCACCTTCTGATGGAACTAGCAGTGTCAGATGGGTTTTGATAAAATTAAGGAATATTTAGCTCATCCGCCGATCTTGATGCCACCTATTCTGAGATAACCCCTCCTACTTTACATCTCTGCCACTTCAGTCACATTGGGGGCATTGTTGGCACAACATGATGAATCATCGAAAGAGAGGGTGATCTACTACATCAGTCGGACATTGGTCGGCTACGAATTAAACTACTCCCCCATGGAAAAATCCTGCCTTGCGATCGTATTCAGTACACAGAAATTATGACATTACATGCTCAGTCATCCAGTTAAATTAATCACCAAAATCGATGCATTGAAGTATTTGTTATCTAGAACCACTATGATTGGCTGCATGGCCAAGTGGGTCATGCTCCTAAGTGAATTCGACATAGAATATGTGGACTACAAGGCTATTAAAGGATAGATAATTGCAGATCAGTTAGCAGAAGCTCCTTTAGTTGATGCTCATCCATTGATCACATAATTCCCTGATGAAGAAGTCTTCTCCATTGATGAGACTGCTATGTGGACACTATATTTTGATGGGTCATATACACATAATGGATCGAGGGAAAGAATTTTATTAGTTACCCCTCAAGGTGACTACATTCCAAAGTCATTCAAGATAGCATTCCCATGTACCAACAATATGGCAGAATACGAAGCTCTCCTCACCAGCCTCAAAATTGCAAAGCAGTGGCACATAACTCATTTGAAAGTCTTTGGTGATTCTTTGCTAGTCATTAGACAAGTTAATGATGAGTTCCTAACCAAGGATGATAAGCTATTACACTACAAGTGCATGGTGGATGATTTCAAGAAATATTTCACCTCTATACAGTTTGAACAAATTCCTAAGGTACGAAACAAAGCAGCTGATGCAATGGCCACTATTGGTTCCCTGCTTGACATGCCTAAAGACCACACAGAATGTGAGTTCATTTTGGAACAACTTTTAATCCCAGAATATGATATCCCCGAGACTGACATGGTGTGTGACATTGTGGGTCCCACTTCCCCATGGTACCAGGACATCTACACCTACCTCCACGATAATATTATACCCCCAGACCTTACACGTAATCAATGCAAATCCTTCGTTCATTGCTCTTCCTGATACGTCATCATCGATGATACGCTTTATCATCACGGGTATGATGGAATCCTCCTTAGATGTCTGAATGAGACCGAAGCCCATGCTACACTAATGGAGGTACATGGCGGTGTCTATGGAGCTCATTCAAATGGTATGGCTCTGGCCAAAAGGATCCTACGAGCTGGGTACTATTGGCCTACATTGGAACATGATGCTTACGAGTTTATGAGGAAGTGTCTTCCATGCCAACAACATGCAGATTTGATTCATGCCCCAGCACAAGATCTTCATCCCCTCCTTGCACCATGGCCATTTTCTCAATGGGGTTTCGACTTGATTGGCAAGATTTACCCACCATCATTCGATGGCCATACATTCATCATTACCGCTATTGAGTATTTCACCAAGTGGGTGGAAGCAATGCCTCTTTCATAGATCACTGGTACTCATATTTCTAAATTCATCATCTACCATATTCTCTGTAAATATGGTATCCCATCCACCATCCTCTCTGATAATGGAAAACTTTTTAAAAACCAAGCCATGAAACACCTCTGTGACACCTTCCATATCCACCATCATTGGTCAATGCCTTATTACCCCCAGGTAATGGTCAGGCAGAAGCAACCAATAAAACCCTTATCCATATCCTCAAAAAGGTTGTCAATAACACTAGATTAGATTGGCACCTCCATATTCATCCTGCCCTCTAGGCATATCGCACATCCATCCACACCCCG
Organism: Sequoia sempervirens; assembly: GCA_007258455.2. Lineage (NCBI taxonomy): Eukaryota > Viridiplantae > Streptophyta > Pinopsida > Cupressales > Cupressaceae > Sequoia > Sequoia sempervirens. The sequence goes on along the minus strand of VDFB02105785.1, from coordinate 442,986,424 downwards.
ACAAGGGCCACCCCCTACTCTTTAGTGTATGGTGCTGAAGCCGTCTTTCCAATCGAAGTTGAACTTCCATCATTGAGGATTTCTCTGAAGAATCTTATCAGTGAAGAAGAAGCTCGAGTTGCATGGCTTGCATAGCTGGAATTACTGGATGAACGAAGAATAAAATCCTATGATCATCTGCAAGCATACCAAAATCGCCTCAAACGTAATTACAATAAAAATTTTTGTCCTCGACAATTCTAGGTGGGCGAGCTTGTTCTTAAGGAGAACCAGCGCACTCAGCAAGATCGAGACAAGAAAGGAAAATTTGAGGCAAATTGGTTGGGACCTTATATCATAGCTGCTAAATATGGATCTGGGGCATACAGATTGACTACTCTTGAAGGAGAACCCCCTGACGAACCCATCAATATCATGCATCTAAAGAAGTTTTACACCTAAATCCCCAAGTTATCCAAAAAAATCAAAAAATCAAAAAATCAATTAAAAATAGTAAAGAAAAATAAGTTTGTCCTATGGTGAAAACCACCTCTTGGTGGCGCCTTGGATAGGTATGGATGGTGAAAACTTGGTAGCAGGCGTCATCCATAGAGGCCTTAATCATTATCTACTGGACATCCTAGTTATTTTATACTTTCAGCTGCGCTATTGTCCTCCCCATCTCATCCTAGGCCGCTTGGTATATATTGATTGAGCATTGGATGACCCATCTGGACTGTTCCCCATCCTGAGCTTTTCAATATCCCACTTTGAGCTTAAATTGTTCATTCCTTTTGTCGATCAGTCTGTGTCATCATGTAGGATCATCCATCGTGTCAGTCTTCACCTAGATCATATCCTGTTGTGTCTGTCAGTCGAACTACGTTGCCCCTGCGTTGTCACGTAGGCAAGGTTGATCATTTGATTCACCCCCCGACATTTGTCCATCATCATCGGTCATCATTGTCTTCTTTTCACCTTATCCATGGTCTTTTCTGGAACTACGAGGGCTCTACGCTTTCACGTAGGCAAGGCTAATCTATGATTGGCCCCCAAGCCCCTAGGTTTGTAGGTTGTGTCGGTCTTTTGTGTTTCATCATCAAGTTATGCCCACATCTAACTAGTTCTTAATAAACAAAATTCCCTCATGTTACACGATCTTGTCCTTGGATAACATCCTGCATCAACCAGATCATTCTATTTTAGCATCCATCTCTGGTCTCAACAAGATGAATCCTTCCTAGCAGACCTCATCAATCCCATCCATCACCTTGATCCTATGGCAAAGGACATGTTGTCTTGATTGTGATATTTTGATGCATTTGACTTTTGTTTATCATTTGGGTTCCTTACCATCACTTGTTAGGGTCGCCTTGGTCCACCATACCATGGCGTGCCTTGACTTGCTGACATGGAGGCACACCTTGATCATTTGTTTTGACTGTTGTCTTCTCAGTTGTCCCTCGTAAGACCCACCAAGATCTCTAAGGTCTTGTGTTACGCTTGGGCAACTTTGTGTATTTGTGGTTATCTCAACACTGGGCCCGATCGAGGTCATCGCGACTTCAGGATGTTGGGATAACCTTCTTGTTTGCTGTGTTTGTTTCATGCGTAGAATAATCATTTTCCTTGATCCTCCATATCAAGGTACTTGGTGTCCAACGCTATAGTAAAAATCAATGCTCCAAGGATGGAAAAATCTCATTTTCTTTGCATTTTCATCACTTCACATGCATCCTTCATTTCCATCATAACCATTACCATGACTTATGATTTTGGTTGTGCAAGTACTCTCATTCCTTTTCCTCTTGGGTCCTCTTCCTCTCAGGATATTAATATTCTTTTTTAGAAAATGCACTCTTCCATACGCCTATCGCCTATCCGCATTCTCATGAAGCTCTTTATTGACACTTAAGTACATTACAAACATTTACCTTTCATTCATATTCCACATAAACATGTGCATCCATAAATCATAAATCATAAAATCATTTACATAAATCGTCCATCCACATGTGCATCCATAAATCATAAATCATAAAAGCATTTACATAAACCGTCCATCCACATGTGCATCCATAAATCATAATCATAAAAACATACATAAATCGTCCATCCATATAAACATGTGCATCACAAAATCATAATCATAAAAAACATACATAAATCATCTATCCACATAAAAAACTGTACATCCATCATCATAATCATAATGACATACATGTGCATCCATAAAACATAATCATAAAGCATAAATCATCCATCTATATAAACATGTGTATATATATGAAACCACATCATAAGTCATCCCATATAGTCGCATAAAAGAAATATCATGCCTAGTGTCAATAAAGGCCCTCGCATAATCAAAATAATAAACATCCTCTCATAATACAATGCATCTGACCAAATAAGATACAAAATCCAGAGATGTCGACCACCTCTGACCTCTGGCGACGTGAACAAAACATCCATCCTGTATCTGCCAAAAAAAATCAATGTCCTGCATCTGCCCACTCTACTGTGAGCTGCCCACATCTGATCTCTGTGGAGAGTCAGGTACTAGCCCTCTGTGCACTAGAGTCCCCTGGTACTCACGGGTGGGAGTCCCCTGGTAATCGCCATATGGAGACAGAGTCCGTCGATAGTCGCTTAAACCCCTGGTGCATGTTCCTAATGACTGGGACGGCCCTGGTGGCTGTGGGGCTTCACTGATGTAGCGTGTCATGCACTGCGCTGGATCTAGAAAAACTTGCTCATATACACCCCTCCAATAGCTAGCCTACTACATGAACTCATCCCTCTGCCCGGCTATCAGTCTCGCGGCATTCCGCTCATGCCTATACCGATCCCGATCTGCACTGATAGCCTACCACTCCTGTACCCAGGCCTCCTGAGCTAGTATCAACTGTTGTATCTGCTCTGAGCCTCTATCCCTCTCTGCCTGCAATGCTTGTAACTATGTGTGTAGCTCCTGAAAATCTATCCCTGACCCTCCCCCGTCAACCAGCCCCCTCTGCAACTGAGTCTGTGCTGCATTCCTCTTGCCTTGTAGTGTCTGCATCTGCAACTCTGTAGCATCCCTCTCCCTTTGTGCAGCCTGTCCCCGCACCACCATTGCATCTCTATCCTTCTACAAAGCCTGCAATCTCAGCTCAGCTCCATCCCACTCTCATCGCAAGCTAGATGCCTGCGATGTCCCTGTATCTCTCTCTCTGCGAAGAAACTATACCTCTGTCTCGGGCACCTGCCTCTCACTTTGTGCTACCTGGACTTGCACCTGTAATACATCCCTCCCTACCTCCAACACCTCCACTTGTGCCTACGCCACATCTCTCTCTGCCTCCATTGTGCGCGCTCTATCCCTAAGCTTAGCTAGCTCCCTCTGCACACTCTCTGCATCCACTACATCCCCTGTCCCCCTACTAACAACCTGTTGTGTCGCCCCCTCTCCCACCAAACCCAATCCCTCCATCTCCATCATCTGACTCTGCACCTCCACCCATAATCTCTCCACCTCAGCCCACAGATCCACAACCTCATTGCGGCTCTCACCTCTCTCCTGCACCAATCTCCTCTCCTGCTCTGATACTAGCTTAACTAGCTCCATGTAGTCTCTCTCACCCTGAGCGAATCGGGCCCGCCACTCATCCCTCTCCGCCTCTACTCCGATCTGCTATGCTTCTATCTCCTGCACTCACTGCTCGCTCTGTCGTAGTCTCTCCACTGTCTCTCTCAGTACGGCCCTCGGATCCTCCCCTGTGGGTGGTACTGCTGCCAGCGGTGCTACATCATTCACATCTGAATCGACCTCCATCTCTCATGGATGGTACCCCTCACTCTCTACTGATAGCTTCATCTCATCCACATCTATCACCCCGGGGGCTCCCTACTGCGGCTGTCCTCCTCTGGCTCCATATGTCCCCTGCCCCTCCTCCCCTCCAGCTGTCTCCCATCCCCCCTGCCCTCCTAAGTCTCTGTCCATCTCCTCTCTGACTCCATCTGCCTCTTGTCCTCCGATGGCCCTGGCTATCTCCTATCCCCCCTGCCCCCCTAAGTCTCCGTCCATCTTCTCTCTGACTCCGTCTGCCTCATGTCCTCTGGTAGCCCTGGCTATCTCCTATCTAACCTCATCCCCTCTGGCCCCACTGGCCTCGCCCTGTGTACCCTGTGGCTCTCCTCCTCGAACTCTCAACCTCCTCTCCTGTCGACCCCGTCCTCGGGCTCTCGGCCTCCTCTCCACCACCTCCTCAGCCTCCGCCTCTCCCCCCTCTACTCCATCTCCTCCCAGGTCTCTCCACTAGCATCTCCTCCTCTGGCCTCCTATCACCCGCTCCTGTGCCCCTCGTCGTCCTCTGTATTCTCTCAGAAGTCTCTGTAAACTAAATGCTCGCAATCGCCTCTCGTCCTCTGATCCAAATCCTTGTGCCTCCTTGATCGGCACCGCTGGTATAATCCACTCGGGCGAATGTCGCCCAAACCACTCATCATACCACCATGTCGTCCCTGCGTCTCACAACCCCTCTCACCTATCAGGATAGGGTCTAAACAATAGTCCCTCAATTTCACTCCATACGCTGTGCAAATTTAGCGTGGCTCCCCATGGCCGCTCTCGCGTCTATCGTACAAATGACACTCGGTCTGCTGGAATATCCTATCTCACTCTGAACTACCTCGTCACCTAATCTGATCGATGCAACTCCACTACTCGTGGCCTGCTCCCAATCATGTAACATTGTGTAAAGAAGTAACCACTATGCAACCCTTCCTCCCTCGACCACCCTCTAAATCGCCGCATCATGTATGGCCTCCACAATATATCCACTGCCCGCACCTTATCAAACTGTCTCCTCCACACGTTTACCTCCTGCATCTCTCGGTACCGCAGTATCGCCCCTGCCTCTGCTCCCCACCACCATGCTACGAGCTCCCTGTCATCATGCTCACCAACTCTCACTATAATCGGCCTGGCAACACAGATATGCTCCCAGGCCCACACCTATAGTAGTGTGACGTTTGCCACACTCAACTGTCTCCTATAACAAATCACGTGCATGTCTTGATACAACTGTGCTAACATGCAAGTCTCCCAAGCGAATTGTCCCTCCCGGCCCTTGATGATGTGACAGATCACCTCGACCATCCTCATGTGAAGAAACCAACCACTCCGATCTGGCAGAAGTATACCGCTAATCAACCCTACCAGGTACAGTGATAGTACCGGTACCCTACACGCCACCATCATATCCACATCCAACTGACCTCGTTGCACATGTAGCTCGTCACTACCAAAAACAATGTGCACCGACTCATCCAATGCCTCATCCTCTAACGAATACTCACTAATTGGGAGCCCTGATATCGGGAGCCTCAGGATCCACCACACATCCTCCAGTGTCACCATCATCTCCCCTGTCGATAGGTGAAAGGTCGACGTCGCCGAATCCCATCGCTCTATCAATGCTGACAACATGGCCCCATGGGCCTTGATCATTGGATATGTTAGCATATGCAGTAGTCCTGCCTCTACTAGTCTCTGGTGATCCTCCCCGGTCATCCTCGCTATGCATCTCCTCAACACCTCCGATCATCTCTCTCGCACCCGCAAAATCCCTGTTTTTTGCATACACGCATTAATTTTTTATCATTTTCATTTCCCTTTGTCATTCTCCGGTTTCCCATCCCTGTCATTATTTCCCCCCCTCTGTCGCCCTGTCCCCCCCATCCACCCTCGGCGGTCCCACCTCGGGGGACCCGCCTCTGCGGCGGCGGGACCGCCTGGCGGCAGACTGTCTGCCGCCAGCTGACCTGCCGTGCGGGCACTCAGTTGGGCCATGCAGGGGAGTTCCCCGCGGTGGTGTCCCCTCTCCCCTGTGGCAGCAGACCCGCTTCCACGGGCGGCGGACCTCTGCCTCAGCCTATGGGTGTGTCCGCTTACGGCGGCGGACCTGCCCCTCACGGCGGCGGACCCGTCCGCTGTGGCAGGCAGACCCACCCCCGCGGCGGTGGACCTGTCCACCCGCACGTGGTGGCCGCCCAATGTGCCCCCTGGTGCGAATCCCAAAAAATCAAAAAAATATTCCAAATCTACCTCCTACCCATTTTTCTTCCCGCCCTCCCGGACAAAACCCATGTTTTCATTTTTCCAAAACATTTGCATAAATGACTCAAAATTAAAAGTTAGGTTTTGGACTAACCTGGCGTGGTACAGTACGGTGGGTGAAGAATATCAGCCTCTCGTTCGCCCGATGGATGATGTCACTATCGTACTCCGGCATCGTGCCCGATCTCTCTCACCTCCTCCTCTTCTTCTCCTCCTTCTCCACACTTGCCAACTGTCACAATGATAAAAGGTAATTCTCTAATTACCTTTTATTACCTTTTCCCTCCTTTTTCAAATTAAAGTCTTTTTTTTTCTTTTTTTATCACAAATTCCTTCAACTAATTCATCCAGCCTCTTTCTTCCTGGGGCCGCCATTCACACACCATTTACCCGATTGACCTGTCCACCTGCAGCGGTGGACCCGCCCCCGCGGTGGTGGACCCATCCACGTGGCAGCCACCCAATGTGCCCCCGGCATGAATCCCAAAAAATCAAAAAAATCTTCCAAATCCACCTCCTACCCATTTTTCTTCCCGCCCTCCCAGACAAAACCCATGTTTTCATTTTTCCAAAACATTTGCATAAATGACTCAAAATTAAAAGTTAGGTTTTGGACTAACCTGGCGTGGTACGACACGATGGGTGAAGAATATCCACCTCTCATCTGCCTGATGGATGATGTCACTATCATTCTCCGACATCGTGTCCGATCTCTCTCGCCTCCTCTTCTTCTTCTCCTCCTTCTCCACACTTGCCAGCTGTCACAATGATAAAAGGTAATTCTCCAATTACCTTTTATGACCTTTTCTCTCCTTTTTCAAATTAAAGTCTTTTTTTTTCTTTTTTTATCACAAATTCCTCCAACTAATTCATCCAGTCTCTTTCTTCTTGGGGCGGCCATTCGCACATTGTTTACCCGATTGACTCTGTTCAAACGCCATTCTTCTCATTTTTCTGTGCTCTTTCCAACAACATATACCACTCATTACTTTCGAGAAGTTGACCGGGACCCCTTTTCCTCCCCCGTTCGCCTTCTCAAGAGGGTATACTGTACCATCCTCTCCTAACCCGTCACTCTAAGCCTACCTTCACTGGACTGGGGCATCCTCTCCACATTTCCTCCGTTTCGGGCAGCTCACACGTATTCCCCCATGCTGGGGCACCTCCTTTCTGATCTCTTCTTCTATAGCGTCATCTGCATTCTATTTTTCTTCGAAACCCTATTATCCTAATAGTATTTTGAAGAGGGGAAAAATGTAGACATCTAATTTGACCACTTCCATATGATCAAAGACGTCTCCTTATTCATCCAGTTGCTTATCCCCTCTATTGATATTAATTAAATCATTTGTTTAATTAATATCTTGCATCTTACATAGGGTTCATAAAGTATTTAATTTAATAAATACTTTACCCCTCTTCCTCCCCTAAATTAAATAAATACACCATTTTATTTAATTTAGTCATATTCCCCTCTTGGAATTAAAATTCATTTTTTTTAATTCCTCTTTTCTCTCTCATTATCACATCCTCCAACTTTTGCAAGTTGGTCCCTAATCCATCTTAACTTCATCTTCCCCTAATTAATTATGATTAACATATGCACACCCCTAATCATTATTAGGGTCACATCCTCCATAATCTCCCACTTGCTTCTAATAAGTCATTAGTGCATCTAACTAAGTACTTGCACAACCTTAATCATATGGTTAGTCCAACCTAATCCCTTTCCCATTTATGGCATGTGTCCTTAAGTCAACCTTATTAAAGGCTTTCTCCTTTTGGGCAAGACATCTCCATTCCCCATGTGAATTTTTAATTCACATTTAATCCCCCAATGCACTCAAAATGAATTTTTAATTCCTTCACTCCTTCCCACATGTCCTCTCTTTATTCTTTATTCTTTCCCATCTCCCCATGAGAATATTTGAGGAATTTTTAATTCCTCACATGTCCTCTCACCCACATGGGGACAAGGACCTCCTTTATGAGGAGATCTTGTCCAATCCCAAGGTACTTTGTACCTCCCTCCATGTCATGTACCATCTTTCCACCTCATGTGCACTTCACCTTTTAGGGCAATATCACATGCCACATGTCAAGATGTGAGGGCTTGTGAGTTCTCAACTCACCTTGGCCCTACATCTTGATCATTGGTGGCTCAATCTTGGCCATCCATTTCCCTAGAGATTTTCAAAATCTCTATAAATACTCCCTCTTTTCTCTCATTTTGGGAGAAATCATTTTTGCTAGCCAAACTCTTGCAATTTTATTTCTCAATCTACACTTAGCCATTTTCATGCTTTCATCCATTTCCATCCATCCTCACATCATCATCTGATTTGCATATCTTGCCATCCAAGGAGCATACACATCAAAGATCGAAGGGCCAACCAAAGGATCGATTCGCACAAGATATAAAGTTCCATTTGTTGTTTTTATCTTGTGTTGATTCCAACTTAGGCTAGTCTTGAGGTGTAGGTTGTTTTGGTGTTTATTTGCACTCTCTAGTTTGCTGCTCGTTTTCTAACGCATATATTCAACCTATCACACTAACAACTTCACCTTGCTCATTTATTTTGTTCTAAAATACCCATTTAGTTCCAATTAAATTTTTGTCCCTAGGTCTAGGAACAAGAATCCATGTATCATTCTTTGCAATTTCCAGTAGTTCTTATTTCATTTCTTCCACCCAATGTTCATCTTTCCATTCTTCATTTACATTATTAGGCTCAATTTTTTAGAGAAAACAATATGCTTCTCCAATTCTTCTCCTGGTTTGAACACCTTTGTTCTTATCACCAATAATCTGACCTTCTGAATGATTTAGTCTTACATACCTTGGAGTCTTAGGATGTTCTTGAACTTCAGGCTCTTGTGATCTCACTTCTACAATTTTGCTAATTCATTCCTCTTGACTTTCCTAATTCACCGGAATGATCTAAACTTGATTTGAAGTCTAAACTTTCTTTCCTTTATTTGAAATATCATTCTAATCCTCTAAATCATATCCACAAGTTTTGGATGGTCTAACTATATCTTCATCAACCTTGACATTGGAACTTTCAACTACTTTCCTCAATCTCTTATTGTAGCACCAGTAGGCCTTTATTTTAGCAAAATAACCAAGAAAGATTCCTTCATCACTCCTAGCATCAAAATTTCCTATATCTTGACCTCTTTTGATAAAGCATTTACTCCCAAATATATTGAAGTATCTAACAGTAGGCTTATGACCATACCATAGTATCTTTGTGTGCTACATTTCCTTCCAACATCATAGTCCTAGTAGCTTCTTCAATTGTGTTGTTCTTCCTTTCAACAACTCCATTTTGTTGAGGGGTTTGCAGGACAAATAATTGTCTCTTTATCCCTTGCTCTTCACTTAAAGAATTAAACTTACTGGAAGTGAATTCACCACCTCTATCTGATCTCAGACATTTAATCTTCAGACTTGTCTCTATCTCAACCATAGCCTTGAAAATATTTAATTTCTCTAGAGCTTCAAATTTTTCCCTTAAGAAAGTAACGCACATAATTCTAGAATAATGATCAATAAGTAACATGAAATACTTGTATCCTTGTAAACTTCTAACTCTAGAAGGACCACACAAGTCAGTATGCACAAGCTCCAACACTTCATTTGAACAATGTTGTTTGCTTCGAAATGAAACTCTAGTTTGCTTCCCTAATTGACATTCCTTGCATATGGTATTAGTAGGTTTTATCAACTTAGGAAGATCTCTCATAGCCTGAGTAGAAATTATCTTGATAATATTGTCAAAGTTTACATGACACATTCTCCTATGCCACAACCAACTTTCATTAACTTGAGCAATCATACAACTTTTACTAGTAGCATTCAAATGAAAGATATTACCTTGTGTTTTTGTAACAGAAGCAAACACATTTCTAGAACTCCACAATATTCTACACTTTCCATTCTTGAATTGAATATTTTATCCGTTGTCAACCATCTTTCCAACACTTAAGAGATTATGCTTCAAACCTTCCACATATAGAACATCATCAGTATTATGCTTACCATCAATCCAAATGGATCTTCTGCCACGGACTACACCAACTTTGCCATCACCAAATATTACAACACCACCATCATACTTTTCCAAGCTCGCAAATTTACTTTTATCACCTGTCATGTGATGAGAGCAACCACTGTCAATCACCATTCATATTTTTCTTCAATTTGGACAACTAGGGCTTTCTCCATATTTGTGCAACTAGTAGATTCAGTAGGCACCAAATCATTTTCCTTGATAGCAATAAATACCCATTCATCCTCATTTGCATTCCCTTTATCAGATTCATCATCTGTCACACCTTCATCAATAGCATAATAACACTTTCTTTGAAATACAGGCTTGTTAGGTCTTGGCTTAGGAACTCTTTCCAAACACCTTGATGCAAAATGACCTATCTTATGTTGGTGTAATTAATTATTAATTACACTTTGCATAAGTTTACTTAGGCATATTTAATCCTTAAGTTTTAGGCTTTGATCTTTATCTTATCGAGCTATCTTGTTGCTCAAGATAAGATTAGGTTTAGGTATCTTTGCTTTTATAAAGCAAATAATCTTTTGTAATTAATTGGTCTTTTCGAATATATCAAATTGCATGTTTTTATGCAAATCTTTGCTTTTTCGTTTTCCTCTTCTGTGGAAGGTAATTTTCAGGTTTGCAATTAGATCTTGGTTTTCTAACATGGTATCAGAGCCTCAATTCGCAGCCCCTTCTCAGCATTTTTGGAGGAACACAGTGCAGAGCTTGTTCGAGGTCCCTCAAGGGTTTCAATCCTTGAGCGCATTTATGCAGCATCTTGGATCAGATCGGGGTTTTTCGTTGGATTCAAAGCGCTGGAAAAAGTCAAAAATGACTTTCATTTTATTGATTTTCATCACCATTTTCCAGATCTGCGAGGGTTGTAAGATCGGTGATTTATCTGTTAGATCTGGGGGTCGCCTAATTTTCAGAGCACTTTGGGCCCAAACGGACCTCGCCGTTAGATTCACAGCACCCAAAAACCCCCATTTTCATATAAAATTTATCCGATTTGGACACTGTCGACCGAAGAAGCAAAAAATTTTTGCCCAAGGGCCGTACGGCCCCCAGGCATAGTTTTCAAGGCACGCAGTCCAAGAAAAAATAAAAAAAATAATTAAAAAATCATTTTTTTTAGGGAAAACTGGCGCTCCCTATTCAAATTCTCAGCCCCGCCCGGCGGCCACCAGTGGCCACCGCCGGACCACCGCCGCCCGCCTCCTGCACCCATCCGCTGCTATGTTAAGCCCCCTGTGCCGAGCCCACGGTCATGTGAAGAACCGGGTGCCCCCAGACTCAGCCTCGCCGGTCGTTCACAGTGCCCGCACGCCTGGTCATATTGGCGACCAGGGGTTGTGCCCCAGGAGCCAGCCGCCAGCCCCCTAGTCCGCCCATGCGACCAGGGGCCCCTTTTTTTTAGCCCCTAAGGGCTTCTGGAGGTTGAATCGCACCCTTTTGGAGCACTTTCATGGAAATGGGCATATCTTGGGCATACGACGTCCTTTTTTTGTAAACGAGATATCGTCGAAAAGCTGTTTCAACACTCTATGCAATGGTGCTAGTGAGATTTTCTGGTTTTGCATTTTTGATTTTTTTTCAGCCTCGGAAGTCAGATGTTTCCTTTTTCACTCTGGGACGCATATCTTTTGACTCGCTTATCCAATTTTTTGTGATTTTCATGGCATTGAAAACCTGGTTTCGGCCTCTATATAGATCTGAGGTCATTTATAGAAAATCTATAACTTTTATTATGCATGCATTCATTTTTGTTACATGTGTTAGGTTTACATTTTCTCTCATGTTTCTATAGTTTTGCATTATCTCCTTATGCAATCATTGGGTATTGTAATAACAAAATGATATAAAGTTCCAGTAAGGGGGGTTCTTGCATCCATCTTTCATATTGGTGACAACTCACATGAGTTTGTCTGGTTTCCTGTTGTCTCCTTTCAACCTCTTTCTTGCTTAGCTGGATACATCTTTGGTTTGCTTTGGTTCACACTTCACAGTGAGATTTTATGGTTCTTGATCCTCATTGGTTCAGATCTTTCCATTTGAAGGCCATGTTTTTATGGTGAATGTTCTAGAATCTTGATGGTACTCGTCCTATGGGCAGTTTTATTTTCAGTTTAGCATTGGCTTCAAGACACAACTTCTAGATTTGTCACCATTATGGGTCCATTCATCCTTTCATCTACTGTTGTTCACAGATTCCAGAGTTGATCCAGTATGAGAGTTTCCAGTGTTCCTTGGCATTGGGTCTACTGTTGCATTTGTGATTTTGTTTGGTATTTTGCAAATAGAACTATCTTTCCTTGCTTGCCGGATTTGGGGTTCCAGTGTTGCTTCATCAGAGTTCTTCCAGTGATTCTTCGCAGCAGTTCATCTCACTGAGGGGGGTTTCTCTCTCTTTACATTTTTACATGAGTACCTCATTAGGCCTAGTTGTCGGGACTCATATTTGCATAATAATTTGCTTCTCCCTAAGTTGCACTTATGGGGGGGTGTTGGTGTAATTAATTATTAATTACACTTTGCATAAGTTTACTTAGGCATATTTAATCCCTAAGTTTTAGGCTTTGATCTTTATCTTATCGAGCTATCTTGTTGCTCAAGACAAGATTAGGTTTAGGTATCTTTGCTTTTATAAAGAAAATAATATTTTGTAATTAATTGGTCTTTTCGAATATATCAAATTGCATGTTTTTATGCAAATCTCTGCTTTTTTCGTTTCCTCTTTTGTGGAAGGTAATTTTCAGGTTTGCAATCAGATCTTGGTTTTCTAACATCTTATTGCAAGAAAAACATTTAATAGGAAATTCCCCTTTATACTTACCTTCTCCTCTAGCTTCCCTTTTGACAATAAGTGCTTCAAGCTCGTCTAGTTTTCTCTCCTCTTCTTCAATCTCTCTCATTTCCTCCTCATACTTGAATACCTTTCTAGAAGAACTTTCACTTGGATCATATCTTTTCTTATCTTTCCCAAAAATAGTAGCTTTGAATGCATATTTTGTCTTAGGAAGAGAATCACCAAACTCACTTAACTCAAAAGCAATAAGCTTACCAATCAACATCTTTGGTTGCATTTGTCACAATCTAGATCTCCTCAATAGCAGTAGCTTTGACTTTGTATGTAGCACACAAAGATCTGAGCACTTTAGCAACAATCTCGGATTCTTCCAATGCTCCACCAACACATCTGATACTACACACAAGTTCATTCACTCTTTGCATGAAAGAAGTAATGTTCTCATCATCACCCATTCTCAACATTTCATATTTCCCTTTTAGGCTTTGTAGCTTAGCAATCTTCACATGTGCATCACCTTCATAAAAAGTTTCCAACTTTTTCCAGATCTCATAAGAAGTCTTCAAATTCATCACATTTGTCATTTTGGAATCAGCTAAAGCACTCAACAATGCTTCCTTAGCCCTGATATTGTACTTGACATCCTTAATCTCAGCAGAAGTAGAAGGACCATTCTGTGGGATGATATATCTATTCTTTGTAATTGTCCAATAAGGTTCACCAATGCATCTTAGATGACACTCCATTCGAATCTTCCACAAAGAATATTTTTTTCCATCAAATCTTGGACTATCCTTCTTATATGTTGTCATCCCAGGTCACCTTAAGCTATTAAACTTCTTCTAAGGAACCTATTTTGATACCAATTTTTGGCAACATAAGGGTAGACAACTGAGAGGGGGATTGAATCAGTTGTCACGGAAATTAAACTTATTAGACTTAATCTTAGATTTGATATATAAACATGAAAGCATAAACCATCACCACATCAGCAACATACATAACACCAATATTTTTTACATGGAAACCCTTTTAGGGGAAAAACCACAGTGGAGGTTAGTCCACAAGATTATACCCTATTAAAAGTATAAAAGAATAATAAATAGGACTGCACATGCATTCAGGCACATTGCCTAGATCTCACTGCTCAAATACAACAAGGCTTACTGCCCAAAGGAAGACACATTATCTTCCAAAAACATTCGGATTACATCCACAAGATTTTGAACTGAGAAAATAGCATCTGCTAATGCCTAATTACAGTGCCAGTTAAGCCCATGAACACTTCTTCACACTCTGCTTCTACCTTTGAATGATTAGGAAATTATTCACACATCTCATGCCTTCAAATGGAATAAACAATCGCTCATATATATCCAAAACCAGGCATAACATCATCTACATGTCGACTTCAACAAAATATAAAATGTGTACAAACTGTTGGCCCAAAACATAAATAATTATCAATGCGAATCAACCAAAGTTGGCCACAACATAGTGAAGACCCAAAACAACATCCTTGAACACAAAAAAATTGAAACAATTATTCCTCAAAGATCCACAACACACTACAATCACCCTATCGGCCACGACATGAAAAACATGAACACGCAAAAGAAAATCACCAATCATGAGCACAATGATCAATGAAAGTGTGCAACAAAGATATAGCATGATCTAGAAGCATCCATGAGCATCATGAATCACCACATAAGCATCCACAACAACTCATATTACTAGAATCACATTAACCTTTTTCAAGAATACGAGCTGAAGTGACAGAAAAACTGTCAAAACACAACTACTCATAACTCGATCAAATCTTCATACGGATCTCTAAAACTTAACATGGATAAACTAGATATACTTGAAAACAAACCCTTTAATCCAAAATCTCTGATCATCAATATACTGAGCTAGCCAACATACTGAACTTCACTGCACCACTGACAACCTACAACTTATTTCATTACAATTTTCTCAATATCCTCGACATATATAGCCTTTAATAACATTAATGCTAATAGTGTTGACATCAATGACAACCACATATTAGCAACATCCAACAATTTAATATTTGGAAAACTCACTACCAATGTTAAATTAGGGGTTAATTTTTTTAAATCTCATGGTATTATTCACATGGTTTTATGTAATACCACTTGGTGGTTTTGTGTGAGCTTGTTTCTACAAAAGAAAATACATGGGTAGCTATCTAAGGTTGGATAACTTGGCTATTTTGGCTAAGAGGTTGAGAGAATCTCTTGTTGGCATTTGTGAGGGTTGAATCCTAGCATGGGATGTGTGGTTACATGCTTGTTCACATGGAGTGCTTGTAGAGTTGCTTGATGTTTCAAAGGTATTCATGAAAGAATCTAAGATGTATTGGAATCTTTATTATTGAATAATACATGAGTGAGATGCTTTTGGAGGCTAGGTTTTTCCCTCTTAATGGTTTTGTGTGAGCTTGTTTCTACAAAAGAAAATACATGGGTAGTTGTCTAAGGTTGGATAGCTTGGCTATTTTTGCTAAGGGGTTGAGAGCATCTCTTGTTAGCATTTGTGAGGGTTGAAGCATGGCATGAGATGTGTGGTTACATGCTTGTTCACATGGAGTGCTTGTAGAGTTGCTTGATGTTTCAAAGGTATTCATGGAAGAATCTAAAGATGTATTGCAATCTTTATTGTTGAATAATATATGAGTGAGATGATTTTGGAGGCTAGGTTTTTCCCTCTTAAGGGTTTTTCCAGGGTACATCTTGTGTCATCTTTGATGGTATATTGTCTATTCTTTTGCATATGGATTCTTAATACTTGTTTGTATATATTTCTCTATTTGTCTTAAATGGAAATTATCTTGGGTGGATGCATATTTCCTTTCATTTGGTATCAAATCCATGGTTGTGGTTTGTATAACCCGTGTTGGAGTATATCTAGTGCATAGTTGAATCTAGGGATTGAATGCAAAAAATGAAGACATTATAAGATATGAGGGTTTTGTGTAGGTTGTTTTTGTAGATTTAGGGTTTTAGGGTAATAGATTTGTGGTTTTTTTCTATGGATCTAAGGTCATGAATCTTTGTTGGAAAAAGGGTTTTTATGGATGTTTGTAATGAGGTTTTTGTAGGGGAAATGTTGCAGATGACCCCTTGGGACAAAGAAAACCTCACCATTGGATCTAGGAGGCTTGAGACATGAAGATTGACATAAAATTTGACCTATTTTGATTACAAGAAAAAAATGCAATTTTTTTTGCCCAATGGCCCCTCGGCCATACAACTGTCAAATTTTGTTGGTCAAAAAATAAATTGAAAAAAGAAAATTGTGGTATTATTAAATGTTTTCTTGAAAAAATATTTTTAAAAAATTGCTAGATTTTTTATAAAATTAATAAAAAAATGCCAGTCCCACCAATAGCCCTATTGGTTGCCAACAGTGGGCCACCCTAGCAAGGAGTGGTTGGAGGCCCCCTGTCAGGGGTGTTAATTTTTTTTATATACTGCCAATTATAAATTAAAATTTTGCCATTGATTTTTTTTTTAAAACTTTGAAATATGAAATTAAACTAGAATCTATAATATTTTGGGTTTGGAGGAGAAGGGGGCAATGTTGCTCAAGTGGGGTAGCTCCCACCAATGGGCCACCCAAGCACCACTAGCTTGCAATTTATTACTTAAATTAGGAAACTTTTTCTAGGGGGCATAACTTCCCTCCAAGTTGTTCATTTTCCAACTTCTTATACTTGTTGGAGAGGTGGTTCCAAGTTCTATGTTGTGGTATAAGTGGTTTTTCCAGATTTTATAATTTTGATAGTGATTTTCTTGTTGGAAGTCAGATGCTCTTTTTTAGGGTTAGAGAGATCATAATTTGTGCATATGGAGTCATATTTTGGACTTCTTATAGTCGACACAAAGTTTGTTCAGAGTAGTAGACATTGGATAAGGTTTGTAGATATTTTGAAATCATTTATTTACTATTATTTCCATCTGAGATGTTTATGGGTTACTTTGACTATGGTGATTTTGTGAGCTTATGGCTATTTAAATCTTAGTGATTTGATGTTGGATTCACTGTATACTCACATGTACATCTTTGATAACCCTCATTTGACATGGTTATTAGTATATTGTTGGGTTTTTATGTTGCATTGTTGTATCTGCAAGTTGTACAGTGTTGTAGGAAGTCTATACTTATACCTTACATATATGACTTGGATGTGGGTTGTCTATTCCCATAGATACTTCAGTGTTGATACATATTTAGATTGGTGGCTTGGTTTAGTCACTTGGTTTGTTGGTTTGGTTGTCATGTTGGGGAAGAGAGATGGTATTACTAGGTGCATTCATGATGTGAGACCTATGTAGTTGACTATGTGATGCAGACATGTGCGACACGATTGAATTGTGTTGCCAGTATATTTGGTGGTGATCATAGTGTCATGGATGTTCCTTGTTCTTTGTGGATTTTGGCATGACATGATTGTTATGCAGGTGATTTTTTCATGGTATTGGATTGGTTCCTTATTTAGTTTGTGGTGGTGTATCTTGTTGGCTTCATGAGGATCATGGCCTTGGTTGATCTTCATTAAGGAGGTTGTTATCACGATGTTATGGATAGCTTGGTTACACAATTTAGTGGGAGCTTGTGATAGGGATGGTTTGGTGGTTTTGTATCTTCTTGGTTTTAAGATCATCGTTTGTACTCTTCCCTTTGGGAGCTCATGGTGTTGATTTCTTTGATTGTGTTGGGGACATGGAGGATCTTCATTTAGAGGATAGTTATCATGTTTACATGGAGAGATCGATATCACAGTTTAGTGGGAGCTTATGGAGATGATGTGGATTCATCACTTGGTGATGGATGATCTTTTGCAGTGTTTGTTGGTGTCATGGATGGACTCTTAGATTATGTTTCTTCTATGCAGTTAGGGTTCTTTGACATCTTGGGTTTCATTGATAGGATATGGTTATCTTCATGTGGTATGGAGATGTTGACATCTTAGTTAGCCATGGAGGACTCCTTAGTCTTTGGTTGAGGTGTCATGATTTGTCTTTTGACATGTGATCCTTGTTTTGATAGGATGGTTTTGTATTATTTCATGTTGTACTCTTGATTATGTGTTTAGAGTGTTGGCATGATACAGGTACATGATATGTTCATTTGAGAATATGATCTTCTTTGAAGGAGATGTAATATCATGATGCCATGATGGGTTGCTGATTTTATAGATGTGCATTTAGGAATTTGACTTTGATCTTGGTTGGTTCTCTTGGTATTGAGTAAATTGATCATTTTATCAAGAGCTTCATGGTGGTTCTATGTTGCATTTGGATTTTGGCACAAATTTATCAGTTATAGGTGCTCATGGATACTAGGATAAATAGGTGAGGCTAGGAGATCTCTTGTGAGTAGAGACATGTGTTGAGACAGTTACTCATTGATGAGGTTTCAGCTAGAAGTCCAAGGAGCATACACCTTTGTTGGATGTGAGTTCAACATGGACCTATGAGGAGATTTTTCTTGGATGATTCATGATGACTTGGATATCTTGGAGGATCATTCTCATTCCCCACTCTTGGTCTACTCGGTGGTTTATCATTTGAGGTATTGCCCATTGTTACTTTTAGATGCATTATGTTTTATGCTTTATCTTCTCATGCATATGGATCTTGAGCTATGGTTTTTTAGTTTTGGAGGGTTCATTTGAGGGATGTTGGAATGATTATATCCTTATACATTGTGAGATTATTCATTGATTTTGATTTTAGGAGATGTTATTGGGCTTATTTCCATAATTTGGAATAGATTTGGTTTGATCTTCCTTTGGTTTGAGATGCATACATTTTGGTTATGGTTAGATGTGGATAGTGTTATTATCTTTGGGGTTTTACAAAGGATATCATACTTATCATAGCTTAGCATTTAGAGGTGTGTGTAGAAGGACATGCTATAGGTTTTGATTTGCACGCTATCTCTTCGATCTTATTCTTCCTTCTAGAATTTTGTATTCACATTACATTGGATTTGAGATCTTGTGTGGAGCTAGGGTGATCACTATGTTTGGGCTTATGTGTGTTCATTTTTATTTTGTGACAACATGGTTGTTCCTTTACCTCTTTCCTTTGTTGAGTGTTGAGAACTTGGGAAAGCTATAGAGACTTCTGATGAGTGTTGTATTGCAACATATTGGTTTACAGGATTTGCATATATTTATGGATGTTCCTTGGTAATACATGATGTTGGTTACACTTCTATGTGTTTATTTTGGTGGATCTTGGATGCCTTGATTATTTTCAGATTTTACATTGTGTATGTAGTGGGAGTTCTTAGATGTGTATGTTCATTGTATGACATGTTTGGCACTTGGAGCTTGTGATTGCATGTTATGGGTTATATATGTTGATGGCATGAGATTCACTTATTATTATTAGTATACCTTTGAGGTATGGATAGTTGGATGTGTTAGCATTTTTTGTCGGTGTTATTTTTATTTATGGTGATTTTATCTTGACAACTACTGATACATACTTGTTATGTTTGGATTGAATGTTTGTGTATTGGGATATCAGTTAGAGATATGACTTATGCTTCTTTGTGATAGATTGTGTGGATTCTCTTTAAATGGCTTCTTATCTTTGTGCATTGGCATGATAAATTATGAGAGAATTCATGTTTGAGGTGGTGGTCACCTTTATTCTTGTTGCAGGTATCTTGATGGAATACATGGAGAAATTTGATTCATTAATGGTATATGTGGCTAGAGGGATCGTTCCCTTGTTCATGTTTGAGTTTACTTGTTTACCCCTTATGCAATAAATACAACAAGTGGGAAAATTTTAGGAAAAGGTGTGGTGTCCACCTTGCATAATGTTATAATGTAATTATTTATTATGTGGTGCACGTTGGGAATCTAGTGGTGCATGCATCACATGGGTCTAGCATTCTTGGGGTCACTTTATGTGTTGTATGTAACATTAATTTAAATATTTAATGTGGGGTTACACATGAGAATAATATTTAATATTGGGAAATCTCACTACCAATATTAAAAGAGGGGCTAATGGTTTTGTAAGCTCATGGTATTAGTCACATGGTTTTATGTAACACCATTTGGTGGTTTTCTGTGAGCTTGTTTCTATAAAATCAAACACATGGGTAGTTGTCTATATTGGATAGCTTGGATATTTTGGCTAAGGGGTTGAGAGAATATCTTGTTAGCATTTGTGAGGGTTGAAGCATGCCATGGGATGTGTGGTTACATGCCTTTTCACATGGAGTGCTTGTAGAGGGCTTGGTGTTTCAAAGGTATTCATGGAAGACTCTGAAGTTGTATTGTAATCTTTATTTCTGAATAATACATGCATGATGGATGCTTTTGGAGGCTAGGTTTTCCCTCTTGAGGGTTTTCCCAGGGCATATCTTGTGTCATCTTTGATGGTATGTTGTCTATTCTTTTGCATATAGATCTTGAATACTTGTTTGCATAGATTTCTCTATTTCGGTTATGTGGAAATTATCTTGGGTGGATGCATATTTCCTTTCAGGGAGGTGGAATGGAAATATGTAGGAGGGGTTTTGTAGAAATTTCAAGAGAATGTAGTGGTACAAGAAGGGATAAATCACTATCATATGTCTAAAATTAAGTGGCATTATCATAAACCCTTTGTATAAAGATGGAAATAGAGGTAAGTAAAGAGAAAAATATTTCCATGGTGGGATATAGAAATATTGACTATAATGTGCACTCATTACAATAATATTAATCTAATTAATATTAAAATAAGAAAGTACTTAGGAAGGAAAGGAACATGGAACCTAGTTTTGATGATTGTGGTTTAGATGTTAGATGACTAATGTAGAGTAGAAAAAGGATGTAGAAAAAAGAAACATTGTTACAAAAAAGTACAACTAAATGATATGAATGCACACATCTAATATGACAAAATAATCATATTAGGGCCTATATAACTATTCAAGTGCTCATTGTGCTAAAAAAATGACTAGTACATATAAAAGTTGCATGTCCATAAAATAAAATAAAATGCATGATAACAATAGGTAGATTAAATTTACATTTGTAATAACGAAATATTATGTACTAAAAATAATTTGAAATCAATTTAATTTATACATCATAAAGAAAGAGCTAGGTTCTATATAGATAAAAATGAATTAAAATACTTAATTTTTTATTACATTTAATAAAAAGAAAGTTTACAATATTGAATGTTTAAGGAATTTAGAACAAGATTAAAGAAGATATCGAAATTGAAGCAATAGAGTATTCTTGATGAAATCATAGTTTCAAACTAAATCACAAGTACAATATGGTCCTACAATTGTGTAATCATCTAGAGCTCATAAAAGAATAAAATAGGTTATGCTATAATAGAAATACCTACACATAGAGATAATGAAAATATATAATATAGAAAATAGAGTGACTAGATGTTATAGAGTAATAACAAATAAATTTTAACAAAACATAATTTAAAATAATAATATAAATGACAAGGAAGAATAAGAAATATGAAACAACTACATGAAAATTTTGATCTAAATAAGAAGTTCCATGAAATAATTTGTGATAGGTTGTCATTAGGTCCTAACATTTTAGTTGATAAACTCATTAATATATCGATAGGGTGGTGTCCAAAGGCTATATGTAATAGAAGACATCTTGACTATCTCTCTCTTGGGTTTCCTAGATGTTGGACAACTGAAATAAAACTCTAAACTAAGAAGCCACTAAACTTAGAAAGCGGGAAATCATTTATTTAGAAAGCTTGAAAAAACTAAACTAGAAATAAGAAAACTATGAATCTAAAAAGCATAAAAACTAAACTAGAAAGTATGGAAATAATTAAACTAAGAAATGTATAAATTGATGAAGAAGTAAAGCTTGTAAAGAAACTAGGAAACATTGATCTAATCAAAAGATAAAAATCTAAATAACTAGAAGAAAAGTATTTAACAATCTGAAACAACTAAAAGAAGGTGCTCCTGAACTTTATACACTGAACTCAAAGACTACAGACTCATCTACAACCTATAGGATTAGTCTTAACAAAATTACACACATGAAAATAGACTTCAATTCTAATTGTTATCTACTAAATGAAAGTACAAAATTAAAAGTAAAATACTTATCTATCTAATCTACAACCCCTCGAGTGGCCAGCTCTCGGGTGCTCCTATGGCTAGCTCAGATCACATACACTGGTAACTCCAAATTACTTCATTCAAAGAACTCCATTCACATTATTCAGTAATTCCAAAAATAGCAAGAACAAATCATTTTATTCATATGAAAAGTGTAGCTTAGAAACATAGTGACAACATAAGGATATTCTTCTGTATATTATCGTTTTCAATAATTACATATTTATATGAGAGCAGCTAACAAAAACCTACTTTTCAGCTGGTAAAGTCTTCAACTGATTTTCAGCAACTAACAGACTTTAAAACCCATGACATGAAATATTAAAGAGACTTGACACGAGCCATAAAATTATTTAAAAATGAAAATAACAGAACTAAAAACACTTGGTCCATCATGTATGCTCCTAAAGTTCTAACACCCATTCACTTTTCTTTAATGATGTTGAAGTCTGCGTTAAAACCTCTTTGACTAGGATGGTAATAAATTATGGAATTTGACTAGTGGAATGCTCAAAAACTAAACCATTAAGTTAGCACAAATTGAGAATTTTTTATCTATATATTATTTATCATCAGGGTCATGTGGCTGATTATGGCGAATTCTAAGTAACTTCCATCTTAGGAGTTGTTCATTAAGGAACATAGAGTACAACCTAGATGGTCTTCTACAAGCCAACAATAAGTCTTTGATTTCGCAAGCATCCTATTTACCTTTATATGCTTTGTGAAACTATTCTTCTAACAATACTAACTCTTTTTTCAACCTATTATTTTCAAATTCTACATCCCTTAGGAAATATCATCTCTCCATCCATTTCATCAATAATGGAGGGATATGTACCTAGAACCATTCTAAAATAGTTGGTTCAGTTTGTGTCCCCTTGGATTCCATTATTGGCTTAGTGTCACATTCCTGAAAATCCTACTCTAACTCCACACTTCTACTCATAGAAGCATTAAGTTCAACTTCTTACCTATTTCTTTCTTCTTCAAAAGCATTGAAAATTTGCATAAAATTATTTTTCAAACCTTGAATGTGCTTATCTTTTTCAGACAAATCAACCATATGCTACTTGCTTTATTGATTCCATTGCTAGATTTGGTACTGCAATTGCTCAATGAGCCTATCTTTTTGCTCTATTTGCATTGTCAATTTTGCAAATTCTTGATCCCTTTTATTTACAATTACAACATGTGCCTCAATTTATTCTTGTTGCTGGGTGATTTGTTCTTCATTACTTTGTAACCTGGATTTTAATTGAACAATTTATGTTTTCAATTTATCTAATTCCTCCTCTTTCTAACCAAATTTTGTATCCCCTGTTTCCATAGAGAAAGATGGGTTGGGAATTTCCATGTCAGTATGAGGCACATTTTCCTCGGTATCAAGTACATTTTCAATTCTGTCAAGAAAACGGGAGAGTCCCCCCACAGGTTCATCATCAATCTCCACATGATGTGGCAACTGTACTTTTTCCTCTTCCTATTCCTTTGAATATGGTGTTCTCTTTCCCTCATCCTTAGGGGATTGATCAACCTACTTTTCTATTTCACTTATTTCCTCACTACCAGGCTGAATTTCAGTATCCACTGCCCTTGTTCGAGTCCTGGCCTTTTTCTTTTTGGAAGTACTTCCTATGTCATATGGGTCTGGTTTTGCTAGATTTTGCAAACAACCTCTTACTTCTCTGTAGAGTAGGGGTTGTTTGAAAAGTGACTTTAGTCTGCTTCTTCCTCTTGCGAGGAGGCTCTTCTTCTTCTCCAAAGTGCACAATTTCCACATCCCCTGACTATCTTGGGGTTTCTAACACATTCAACAAAGTTTTCAGCACATCGCCACAAGGAGCCGTTGAGGTCTATTGGGATTCAGGAGCACCTAAGGCCTTAGAGGAGGGTTCTTCTAAAAAATGTTCTTTTTGTTTAGAGGAATCACCCTCTTCAAGTGGTCTTTCAAACTCCACTTCTTCAAATTTTCACGTAAACTTTTGCCACTTATTTTTTGTCTTTTTGCAAAAAATGATACTTGCATATCAACTTTATAAGGTCATGATGTTTAAGGGGCCCTGTTCCAACCTTATATTTTTTTCCATCATGGAGATAACTGAATGACACAAAAAGGCTGGAAAATTAACCCTAAGAGAAGGGTCCTCAATTCCATGGTGCAAATGAATTAGCAGACGGAAAGGGGGTCCCACTACCATAGTTATTTGTCCTTCACAGGTGAAATATTTTATTATCCAAGCTATGATAGTTCTCCAAGGTTCTGGAATGGACCTTCTATGGAAACCTTTGTTTTTTCCCCTGGTACTTATGGCGATTATGGGTTGAGGTTCCCCCTCCCTATGAAATAACTTTACTAGCCTTTGGTAGGTAACATTGGTAGTTTCATTCAAATCAATTCCTCTATTTTTTGAAACTAGAAAGACGAGAAATGATTTTTGGACTTACCTGGAAATGCTTACCATGCACCATGGTCTGTCCATCTACAAAATTCTCAATGAATTCTTTTACCAGCTGCTCTGTATATCCCGCAAACTTTTTCATGAATTTCAGCCACCCAACTTTTTGAAATAGAACCGCAATATTGCTCAATGCCAACAATTGAGCTATTGAGGCTGGTTTAGACTTTTTCTTGGCCCCTCCCATTTTTCCTTCCCTTGACACTTAGCCAAATTATGTGGAGCTCTGTAATACTTTCCTTGCTCAAATTAACTAAATAGCTGATGAAAAGGGACACAATTTTGATATAACCAATGGAAGAGCAATTAATCGCCTTATTTGAGTCCTTACTCAGTAATCATGACAATTTTTCATGGGAAATTATGCAACCATTACTATACTTTTAGCAATCATGTGATGGCACAAGTTTCAAAATTGAGAGAGAGAATGGTTCATGCCAATTAATTAATCTTTATTCAAAATAATTACTAACTTTAAATAAATAAACTTGTACACGCCTTACGTCTTGTCATTAAATTGAGCATCACCCACTTTTTCTAACATAATCGGATAGTTACATGATTTGGCAAGGGTGGTGGCGGGTAATTATTACATGGATGGGATGGTTTAAATGATGGCAAAAATTGTTATGACAAAAAGGGTTGTCATAATAATTTCATTTATTACAAAAATATTTGATATGATACGGTGAAATGACAATTAGGGAGTGGATCTAGAGGTGGAAGGAAAATTAAATGATGGGAATGTGTAGAACTTAGAAAAAATCAAAATACTTAAAAAAAAAAAGAGTTTGCAAAATCTAGGGAATTGCCAAAAAATGCAGCTGAGGTGGAAGGAGAAAAAGTTTTGGAGCATCATGGAGAGATTTCATTAGAACACAGTAGCAAGATTGAAGATTCTGGAGCATCGTCGAAATATGCAACTAGAGCAACAACAAAAAAAATTGGAGCATCGTCGAAAGATGCAGCCGAAGCAACAACCAAAAATTTCCAGAGCATCGCCAAAAGATGTAGTCGAAGCAACAACCAAAATTTCTAGAGCATCACTGAATAATGTGGTCAGAGCAACAACCAAAAATTTTCAGAGCATCGCCAAAAGATGCAGCCAAAGAAACTGAACAAGTTCTAGAGCATCGCTGAAAGATGCCACCAAAAGGAAGAAACAACATAATTCTAGAGCATTGTTGGAAGATGTCACCTGAAGGAAGAAACAACAAAATTTCAGAGCATCACTGGAAGATCTAATCAGAAGAAAGAAGAGGAATGTGAAATTTTATCCTTTGACTTCCTGAAGCATCATTGAGTGATGCATAAAAATGTGGGATCAGAACAAGGAACGACACAAGTCACTTATACAAGTTCTAGAGTATAGCAGTGACAAGTTCCAAAGTATCGCAACAACTGAGTCAACAAGTTTTGAAGCATTGCAACAAGGTGCACCAAAATTTGTGTTTACCAAAAATGAAGTCTTGCAAAATATAGACAAAATTTAGCTAAATCCAAATGATGAAGTTGATGAAGAAATTGAAAGAAACATTCTAAAATGAAGTAAATTCACACACTCTTTTTTTTTTTACATTTATTATGGGAAAAACTATATTGAATCTTCCATAGTAGACTCAATGCACTAGATTTCTCCCTACATTTCTACCATTTTTGTAATTTTTTCTCTATTAACGGGATTATGGTAGACACGTAATTGGTTTCCATTAACTAGGAGAGTTTGGGTATCACCATCTTGATGGGTTTCAACTAAACCAAACCATTGGAAAATACCTCATAAATTTCATATGATCCAATTCAATGTGTTATGAGCTTTCCCCGGTGATCCTTGTATCTAGAATCGAACAATAATGCCCAATACCCATTATGGAATTATCTCTTCTTGATATGTTTATCATGCCAAACCTTGCATTATTGTTGCACTAGTTCAGTTTGATGGATGTTGTCCAAACGGATTTCATCCAATTCACTAATTTGTAAAACTCTCTCTATCTGGGCTCATTTAAGATCTATACCCAACTCCATGGCTGTCCTAAGAGTTTAGAGTTCAAATTCAATGGGCAAGAGGGGTTTCTTCCCAAAAACTAACTCACATGGACTATACCCAGTAGTTAATTTCTAAGCGGTGTTATAAGCCCAAACAGCTTCAAGTAGTTTCTGAGCCTAGTCTTTCCTCCCTGATGAAACATTTTTTGTTAAAATGTTTTCTAATTCCCTGTTAGTGACTTCAACCTGTCCATTCGCCTAAGGGTGGTAAGGTGAGGACTTCTTATGGCTCACTTGGAAATGATTTGTGAAGGCTAATAAAACTTTAGACATAAACTGGGGGCCCTGATTTGTGACAACTGTTCTAGGGGCTCCAAATCTGAGGAAAAGTCTATTGTAAAGGAAATCAGCTATTTGTTCCTCCCTAGCAACGTGTAGGGCTTTCATTTCTACCCACTTAGTCAAGTAGTCGGTATAGACCAAAATGTACTCTTTTCCTTGCAAAGGAGGGTCTATAGGGCTGATAAAATCCAATCCCCATTTTTCAAATGGTTCAAGGACTACCTAAGGCTATAGGGGAATTTCATTGGATGCAATTGGTCTTCCTACCCTTTGGCATTCATCACATCTGCAAACATATTTCTTGATGTCATTATGCATAGAAGGCCAGTAGTATCATGCTCCCAAAATCTTGTGAGTTGTCCTTTTAGCAAAATAATGCCCTCCAAAAGGATCATCATGATAGGCTCTAAGGATACTATAGGTCTCATTTTCCCTAACACAACATCGTAGCACCATATCAAGCCCACATTGAAATAGGATCCCATTAATCCATTTGAAGGGGGCACTTTCTCTAACAAGGTTTTTCTTCTGTTTTGATGAAAAATGAGGTGGTACTTCTACAACTTGGCCAAGTATTTTGCAATATCAGCAAACCAAGGGGTTTTAGTATAGATGGTGAACAAATTTTCATTTGGGAACTCATCCTATATTGGAGCACAATCACCATCATGTTTAATCCGGGATAAGAAATCTACAACTACATTGGACTTCCCTAGTTTGTCAATAATTGTTACGTTGAATTCCTAGAGAAGAAGCAACCACCTAATTATTCTGGCATTTAATATAGGTTTATTCATAAGGTACTTGATGGATGAGTGATTTGTGTATACTGTGACTTTGTATCACATGATATAATGTTGAAATTTCTTGATTGCGTGAACTACAACCAAGAATTCTTTCTTTGTTGTGGTATAATTCCTTTCATCTGTTGGAGTCAAATTCTTACTAATGAAATATATGGAATATTTTCCCCCATTCTCATCTTCTTTCCTTAAAACTACTCTAATGGTATCATCAGATGCATTAGTATAGATATGGAATGGAAGGTTCCAATTAGGTCAAAAAAGGACAAGAGTAGAAATGAGTTTCTCTTTGATGATTTCAAATGATGACTGGCACTGAGGTGTCCAGATGAACTCTACATTCTTCTGAAGAAGGGAAAACATAGGGGCTACGATTTTGCTAAAATATCTATGAATCTTTCATAGTATCTAGCATGCCCTAAGAAAATTTTGACATTAGTTTGGGTTTTTGGGGTCTCGAGTTGTTGTATTACTTCAATTTTCTTAGGATCGACCTTAATCCCTTCAGTTGAAATATGGTGTCCCAACACTATTCCTTGTTTTTCCATTAAAAATTTCTCATGGCTTAGGGACAAATGATGATCCTCACATCGCTTCAACACCTTGTCTATATTTTGGAGAACCTCATCAAAGGTTGAACCATATATAGTGAATTCGTCCATATAAACTTCCACACACTCTTTCACCAACCCAACAAATATAGCCAGGATAGCTCTTTGAAATGTTGCAGGAGCATTACATAGCCCAAAAGGAAGAACCCAATATGAAAATTTCCCCCAAGGGTAGGTAAAGGTCATCTTATCTTGGTATTTTTCTGCTACCTGTATCTGGTTGTAGCCACTAAATCCGTCCAAAAATGAAAAATATTTCCTCCCAGCCAAGTTATCCAACACCTAGTCTACAAATGGTAGAGGGAAATAATCTCTATGTGTTTCTTTGTTAAGTTCCCTGTAGTCTACACACACTCTCCACTTTCCATTTTTGTTTGGGACCACAACCAAGGGTGACACACATTTTCTATCAGAAATCGGATAAATAAACCCTACTTGTAGGAGTTTCTTAATTTTAGTTTTAATGATGTCTTTCAGAGCAAGATCAAGTCTTCGTTGTGGTTGGAAAACAAGTTGAAAACCCTTAGTATAGATATGATGAGTACAAACATTGAGGTGTATTCCTCTCATATCTGTATAGTCCCAAGTGAAAGCTTTAGATCTATTCACTAAGGTGTCAAACAATTTGTGTTCTTCTGGCTTAGTCAACCAACTGTTAATGTTCAAAGTTTTTCTTGGCAACAACATAATGGTTTTGACTCTTGGATAGTTGGATGTGACAATATACATGGGATTTATCAAGGTGTTAAGAGGACAACTATAAGGTATGGTTTTATGAAGCTTGGCAATGTTTGCAAAGAAATGGTGCATTTTTGGAAATAAGTTTGTCAAAGAAAAAGACAATCAAATGAAACTGGCATTATCAAATTATGTGTGATCTATGTTGATTAGGTATCCTAGGATCTCTTCTACGTCTGTCATCTCCTCACCACTCAAATCCATAGTAAAACTTTCCACATTGTTTTCCAATTCATCCTCTAATTCTTCACCATGTTGTTTGATGACTACCATGGCTAGTGAAGCCAAATTTTCCTATCCGTTGGGAGTTTTTTTGGTTCATCAACACATACTTTATTGTGTTTGGTAGGCTTGATAGGAGGATACAAAAATAAATGTTTGCTATTAGGTCCATGTGAAATGGTCATTCCTCCCTCTCTACAATCAATTTTGGCTGCAACAGTAGCCAACCATGGTCGTCCGAGAATTATTGGATAACTATCTTTAGGTGTGAGGGACTCAATTATTTGAAAATCTACTAAATATTCCCATTCATCCACCTTAACAAGAACATTTTCAATGACGCTCATGGGAATAGCTATGGATTGATTTTCCATCTGCAAGACTATAGTTGTGGGACGTAAATCAGTAAGTCCCAACTTTTCCATCACATCAATAGTAATTACGTTAATGGCTGCTCCAAGGTACACCAAAGCATTAGGTATTGCCACCTCATTGACTGTTACTATTACAAGTGGACTATCTAGATCGTCATATTTTGAAGCAGTGGTCATCCCAACGAACAAGTTAGCTAGATAACTGTTTATGTGGATATTATTTATTCACTTTGCTTTCCTCCCCAGAGTTTTGATACACAACTATTTGATTAGCTAGTTCAACTCAAGAATCTCCTTGATCACTTGTAGCAAAGGGACTTCAATCTATAACTGTTTAATTTCTTGTATCAATGCAATTTTGGTAGATGTGGCCATTTCTAGAGTATCTTTCATAGTGATTGGTTTTAGACGCTTTGGAAATGGTGCTTTGATTTTGTCTTTAGGAGTGAAATCCTTCAAAATTTTAGTTGGGGACTGACCCCCCTCCTCCTGAGGTAGGTCAAAAGCTCCAGGTGGAGATGGTGGTTTGGGCTTTTTTTGAGTAGCTTTTGGGGCTTGTTCTATGGATGTGGACATTGTTGTAGTTGTCTCAGTAGACTTCTTAATAGGTTCATCCATAATTTCTTCAATAGTCTGTTGTGAAAGTGTTTTTCCATACTTCAATTGCAAGTTTTCACTATGTATCATGTTAAGTCCATTGATATTGTCCTATTCAATGGAATACACTGGAGTATTTGGGTGATTGTTCTTTGGGTTCGAAATGGGTTGCACCAGAAGTGGTGGTTGGTTAACTTGTTCCAGTTGGGTTGAGGTCTCTAGTTAGGGTTTAAATTTTGGCCATAGGAAAAATTCCCTCCAGTTCTTTGATTTACAACGTTGACTTCTTCCTCAACCAGGGGTGTTCTTTCTTGGAATTCTTGATGGCATTCAAAAGCTCACATTGATCAATTTTGTCAACTTTTTCTAAAGGGCATATTCCCTTAGCAAATGTTTATTTTGGAACTTGGGGAAAAAAATGGATAAAGTCTTAGGATTTTGTGTTTTAGCCTATATGTCGTCTAGCGTGGTGTTGAGCTAAACAAGAATGTTAGTCTTGAAGTTTTCCAACTCTTCACATAGTTTTCCTATTTCATTGGAACATTGAAAGAGGGTGGACTTCCAGATACTCCTTGAGTATGAGATAAATTCTAACACAATTCAGTAATATTGTCAAGCCCCAGTTGGGACACATCTCCTTTTCCCATTAAATCCAAGCTCCTTCAAGCTTTGTTGTTGAGACCTTTAAGGAATAGGGTCTTCATAATATCAAGACTTATGACTTCTCCACCACATCGTTTAGATAAGAAGATAAACCTATTTAGGTAATCCTCTAGACTTTCATCCTCATTTTTCCTTATTTTGAGCAATTCTTCTTTCCTATTGTTGATCCTATAGTAACTTTGGTATTTCTCCAAAAATGTAGACTCCATTTCATCCCAAGAGGTTATCGACTGAGAAGCTCTAATCCCATAAATTGGCGCATGGCTGAGTCTTTCAGAGTGGAGGGGAAAAACTTTAGTTTTTGATTATCACTCTTGTAGTCATATGTCTGACACGACTTTAAACTCAAATAGAAATTGGTTTGGGTCCTTAGTAGACAAACCTCGAAAGGTTGGAGAGAAGGCTGGTGAGATATTTTTCATCGTCGTATTGTCATCTACATCAATAGCAATAGGATAGGTGAATGTGCGTGGTGGTGGAGGGTTATTGTTGTTGTTGGTGGCACTTCTATGGTCACCCATGATGTTGAAAGGAATGTGGTCCTCTTGAAGGATTTGCTCAATTGGCTGAGGCTTTGGAGTTTGCAAAGGAATACACTCCTCTACAACTATGTGTTCTCTTTTGGGGTAATGTGGGAAGATCTCAGGATGACCCTTCTCAGTCAATTTCTCAGTAAGTTCTTGATATGAGTTTCCTTCCTCCCTACTTGTGGTTGGTACATTGATTGGGGTGGGGAGGTTTGGTATGAATCTCTTGTGGGGGTCTTGTTTCCTGACCATGCAGAAAAGGAATCCAAAGGACTATTTTTGTTCCTAAAAGAGGTATTCAAGGTATCTCCTACTAACACTAGAAAAAGAAGGTCCCCAACAATGACGCCAAAAAGTGATAGATTTTCGTTAGGTCCTAACACTTTAGTTGATAAACACATTAATATATCGACCAGGTAGTGTCCAAAGGCTATATGCAATAGAAGATATCTTGACTGTCTCTCTCTCGAGTTTCCTATATGTTGGACAACTGAAATAAAACTATAAACTAAGAAGCCACTAAACTTAGAAAGTAGGAAATCATCTATTTAGAAAGCTTGAAATAACTAAACTAGAAAGCAAAAAACTATGAATCTAAAAAGCATAGCAACTAAACTAGAAAGTATGGAAATAATTAAACTAAGAAATGTATAAATTGCTAAAGAAGTAAAGCTTGTAAAGAAACTAGGAAAGATTGATCTAATCAAAAGATAACAATCTAAATAACTAGCAGAAAATGATTTAACAATATGAAACAATTGAAAGAAGGTGCTCCTAAACTTTAGACACTAAACTCAAAGACTACAGGCTCAGCTACAACCTACAAGATTAGTCTTAACAGAATTACACACATGAAAATAAACTTCAATTCCAATTGTTATCTACTAAATCAAAGTACATAATTAAAAGTAAATACTTATCTATCTAATCTACAACCCCTCGAGTGGCCAACTCTCGGGTGCTCCTATGGCTAGCTCAGATCACATACACTGGTAACTCCAAATTAATTCATTCAAAGAACTCCATTCACATTATTTAGTAATTCCAAAAATGGTGGGAACAACTCATTTTATTCATATGAAAAGTGTAGCTTAGAAAACATAATAAAATCATAACGATATTCTTTTGTATATTATCCTTTTCAACAGTTACATATTTATATGAGAGCAGCTAACAAAATCCTACTTTTCAGTTGGTAAAGTCTTCAACTGATTGTCAGCAACTAATAGACTTTAAAACCCATGACATGAAATATTAAAGAGGCTCGACATGAGCCATAAAAGTCTTTGAAACTGAAAATAACAAAACTACAAAAATTCAATCCATCATGTATGCTCCTAAAGTTTTGATGCCCATTCACTTGTCTTCAATGATGCTGAAGTCTACATTAAAACCTCTTTGACTGGGATGGTAACCAATAGTGGAAGTTGACCTATGGAATGCTCAAAAACTAAACCATTAAGTCAATGCAAATTAGCTTATTTCAACTAATTTCAAGAAATAAAGATTGTATGCTTATTCACAAAAAGAGAGAAATTACTTATCCTAAAGACAATTAATTGACAGGGTAAGGTTGGTTGAAAGGTGCAAGGTTAAGTATTTAGTCCATTATATCGATGAGGTTATTTTTACCTCATCAATTTGTCTAGGATAAGGGAAAGGAGGTGACTACATAAGAGCATGTCAAAATGGTCAAGCCACTATTTTGGACTTTTTACCTCCATGGGTAGTCAAAATAAAGTCTGAGCATGCGTGCACTTAGATTAATTTTTCCTAGGCTAAGCTAAAAATATTATCAATAACATTAAACTAGGACTACAAATCTATCATTGTTTTATTGTGCAATAAAAATAATAACAAGAATAGAAATAACTACAACCATCACTACACTAGTGTATGGAGATAAATTTATGTGATGAGAGACTTTAGAGATGCCAAGAAGATAATATAATAGTGGAGAACGAAAGTAGATTGTAATACAACATAACAAAGAAAGGAAAATGAGTTTTTGTTCCCTTTCCAAGAAAGAGAGAAAGAACAACTAAGTTCTAAAATATCAATTATTCAAATATTTAAGAGACTTATAAGTATTAAGAAATGATAAAGTAGTTGAACTATTGCAAATACATCTATGATTGTTCAAAAAAAAGGTGAGGATTACTTCAATGAGAATGCAAAGAGATCAAAAGCATAAACGAATATAATAGAATGGAGTAAGAAACTTACAATGAAGATGTCCATATGCTCAAGAACAAAAATGTTGTCAAATGTTGGCATGTTATAAAGAAATAAAAGGAGATGGGAAATTAGAAAAAATATAGAAAACTTGTAGCCAAACCTATAATGGAGAATTAAAACTTAAGAAATTTCAAAATCCCAAAACATCCCTTGTTATTTTAGGCAAGGAAATCAAGAAAAGACAATTGCAAAGTTGGCAAATATTGCACACAAATATTACACCAAGATCAATTAAAAATGCATTTGGCAGAGGTGTAGGAAGTGGACATAGAATGTACTATAATAGAATAAAATTGTGACTACGTAGTTGTTCATGCAATTATATTTTTATCCTAAAATAATAGATTTCAAAATTATATAAAACAAAACAAAATGTGAAATGGGTATTAAGAAATATTACAAAAACTCCACATAAAACATAAGTACATATACAAATATCAAATTTTGGTATCTAGATTAGGGAAAAGGTTAGAGGACAGTTTAAAAAGTCTTAAAAACACACTATAAAAATTAACACTAAACTAATTATAATTTGTAGTGTTAAAATTGTAGGGAATGCAATTTCAACATTACATGAATATGTGCCCGAAATATGGTGGTTGTGTATATTAATTTTGAAGGTTGATTTACCCTTAAAATTTTCCACTTCCTTAAAGTCTTGGCTATATGATGAGTAATTGAATGAAATCTAATTTTATATTAATATAATTACTTTGTTAATTCTAATATTAACTTAAAAATAATACAAGATATTTAAAACTTTTTTATCTTTTTAATTTTCTTTGAAATTTTCTGAATTTAAGATTAGTTTAATTTATTTAATTAAATTTGAAATTGGCTTTGATCTATATAATGCGTCATAATATTTAGATCACAAGACATTGAATTTTCTTTGATATCATCTTTAAATAAATATTTGTGGTGAATTTTCAAGGTTAATTTCAATAGTCGTTCTTTGTATAGTCTAATATCATCAATCTCTAGGTTACTCAAGCATGTCAAGACATGACGATATAAATTTTGAGATGGATCAAACATCTTCCATATGCCACTTTCAGGGAGCTTCAATGGTGAACTTATTTCACATTGCTACTTCTCTTGATGGTGCTGCCAATAAATCTTTCAACATGAGTATACTTTAGCACTGTTAAGTCGATGCAAACTCTCTCATGGTAGTTCATTGAACACAATCATTGTTATCTACTGATGTATTATACTAGAATACAAATTGAACACAATCATTCTTAAATATCATCTAATTCAATAGTCAAACGTCAAATTTGATCAATAAAAATAAGACAAACATTCATCACTTCTTAATATGAATGAGACCTAAAATTACCATTGACTCGTGTCCTGCCAGCATCACCAGTCACATGAAAAAAGTTTACCAGACCCACTGCAGTTTATAGGGGGCTACCCGATTTTTGCAGTTAAAAAAGGACTACTAAACCAAATGATATTTAATTAAAATGATTGAACACCAACATTTTATAAAACTGTTCTCTGCTTGGCTAGGAGGATGAATACTAGTTTTTTTGACAGTCCAACTTGAAAATAAAATGGAGGATATGACTGTCTCAGCACACATAATACAACTTCAACAAGTTTGCAGATCAACTAGTTAGTTGATATTGTTTCCCTCTGCCCTTTCAAGCCCACGATATTGTCAGACACCAACAAAGTTGTCTGAAGGTGGAGAAAAAGGACGTTGGATATCATGATCTTCTGTCCTGGAAAATTTATAAGACCCTGTAAAATATTGCAGTTAATCCCTCTCTGTACTTTGTTCGTTGCAGATGGGCGTTGAAGAGCAAGTGAAGAAACAAATGGCAGACAAAGCAGGTCCCTGGAAACTCAGAGAGAGTTGGAGGAGTACATGAACAAATTACTGGTAGAGATCAAGGAATTGACTGTCACGCAGAAGAGAATGTTGGGTTTTTGGCCCACATAAACGATGGTTTGGGCAATGTTATGAAACAGTAGGATCAGTTTCTGAGAGGAAGCAACCTGTAAAATCCATGACAAAGTACAATTAATTTAAATAAAGAGGTATAAAATATCAGAATAATAAATAGTAATTTAGAAAATCAAATATAAATGAAAGGTTTATTGAGTTTTTTAGCAAAGATGAATTATGATTTTTAATGGCTTAGTAAAATTTATTTGCAATCAATGATCTGAGAGCAGAATGTTCTTGATTTCTATGTAGGATTGGACTTATTTGTCGGTCAATCACATGGCTCTAGATCAATTCCAAACAACACATATTTGAGCCCTAATGCGTGGTCATGATTTGGGAGAGTTCAAACTTATGTTGTATGGCTCACTATGATTTCTACTCTTTGTTGATTTGTAAGGACTGATGGTATTTAGAATTGTTTTGAGGTTACTAAATTTTGAGGGTTCATGTTCTCCATCAACTCCCTTGAAAGGTCAACTTTACAATCTTGACAAATGTTGGCAAACAACAAGGGGGCATGCAAGTGATCTAAGATGCTAATTATAATGCAACTATAATCCTTTTGGTGCACTAAGTCAAAATATTTCTATTGGATAAAAGTTTAGAGCTATACCACCTTTTAGGCCAATAAAGGTGTTTTAGGTGAAATATTTTTTATTGACAAAGTTTTTATCGAAACCCTTTGTACCTTGTGCATCACCTATGTGGCATCAACACTTTTGACAAAAATATTCTTGCTTGAAATGCTCTCAATTGAAATGTTTTCAATCAAAAATATTTCAATTAAAACAAAAGAATGAAACCCAAAAAAACTATTTTTTGTTCATTTTTTAATGAAACTATAATTGGCCCGAATATCAACATTAAAAAATTCCTCTAGAGTTCATAGGATCATAAGATCATATGCAAGCTACCATAATTACAAACATGCAGCTCAACCACACACATAAATTGAATAATTATTCATAGGAGCAAGGAGGAAGATAGAGTGTGATAAACGAATTATAATGGAGTACATTAAATTGAATCTAAAATTAGTTATCAATGATTTTCATATAGAGAATAAGGTGAAACTATTTAACATTAATTTTTATTTATTTTTTAGTGAAACTAGGGTGATTTTAGCTTAATGTTTCTATTGGTGTGGATCTATGTGATGGTCACAAGAGTTTGGTGTATAATGATGACACTAGTGGATTGCTAAATTGCATTCTTCTACACTCCTTGAGCTCATTTTCTTTATGTAATCCTAAAGGCTAATGGACCTATGGATATTTTTTTTGATCAATGTCTCTAGTGTCTTAGTAAAAATATCTATGAGCTCATTGTTATTGGTTGTAAAGTGTGTACAAGAAATCCTATGGGCCCATGAGTGTATGCTTATTTTTTTGTTGTATAAGATTATATGATAAAAATGAGATGGAATATAGTTGTAGCATGCAATAAATGCAAATAACTTTTATTAGACCTTTCCAGCAATTGGTGATAGCATGATGGGAGTTTGTGCGTGCTTAAAAGATTGATTAGGTGGTTCCATGTATATCTAGGTGGAATTCATATAATGTTTTCTCTAAGTGCTAATTTGGTAGGAGCATCCATGTTTTGATACCACATTGGGATTCAAAGGCAATAGGACTAGTTCAAGGTGCCCGTAGTAATTTCAAGTACTAGATCACTATGTTTGATATCCTTCATATGGATTGCTAAAAATTTAAAGGCCTATGGTGGTTTGTGTAGAAATGAAAACAGGTAGTTTGGTAAGAATTATGTACAAGAGTTATTGTAAATTTAATGCATTGATGGTGGTTAAGCTCAATGAGGCCTATAGTGGCTAGTGTAGGCTTATAAATGTTTAATTTGATCCAATGAATGTTGACTTAATGGTATTGAAGTAGTAGATTGGAATTTAGTGAGAATTATAGGGTCCATATTTCTTTCCCATGTGGTTTGTAGAAAATGTGCATGTGAATCAAAATCAAGTCATGGACATGTTTCTTTGGATTTATTGGCATCCTAATCCCAATGCATGCTTAGCTATAGGGTATCCTTATGTGCATAATTTGACATGTTTTCCATTTATTTTGTGAGATATGTAGGTTCATAGGTTTGATTAGATTTTCTAATTACTCTTATAAAATCTAATCCTCACAATGAATTTAATCTTGATTATTAGAATGGCCTATTTACCTAGATATATGACAATTGTCATGCTCTCATGTTTCTTGGGATTTGTAGGTGTCCACTATAGAT
Source organism: Sequoia sempervirens (assembly GCA_007258455.2). NCBI lineage: Eukaryota > Viridiplantae > Streptophyta > Pinopsida > Cupressales > Cupressaceae > Sequoia > Sequoia sempervirens. The sequence goes on along the minus strand of VDFB02105785.1, from coordinate 442,948,534 downwards.
TCATATTGCTTTGATCTCTTAAGGGTTTGGTCATTGAACCAATTTAGGCATTGGGTAGTCTTATGTTTATTCTAGGGAATCAACAAAAAATCATAGTGTATATGGTTGAGTCTTGTTATGTATGATTCTAAGGAATTGTACGATTGAAACCTCTCCATTGGAAAATTTCTCCATTTTTATCTAGAATCTACTTAGGGAGTCTTGTGAGTGTGTCACAATGTCTCTATAATCACATTTGTTTGATTGATTGTATCAAATTTTAATTAGCATCACAATGCTATAAAATATTGCAAAGGATTTTTCAATAGTCTTGTCTTCAATATATATGGGATTTTCTTGATCAAAGATGGATCTTTGAAGTATGCATTCTTGTGTTATGTTTCTACTATTTACAAATTGGATGTATGTACAATTCTAGCTCTGTTATAGGTTCATAAGTGTATCTCCCCTCCCCTTATAATTATGACTCTTTTTCTTAGCTAGATAGACACTAATCCTTTTGGCTAAATGATCAATCTCTCAATTTATTCATACATATTTTTTTATTTTGTTAGTTTAGGATTAGATTAGTGCCTATGTTAAATAGGCACAAGACAACTAAGAGAGGGGGGTGAATTAGTTGTCACACAAATTCAAACTTAAAAATTTATCACTTATCAATTCTTCAACCACACTATTTTGTTATTAAATATGAGCATGAAACACAAATAACATAAAGTAAATCAACATGATGAACACCATTTTTTTACGTGGAAAACCCAATAAGGGAAAAACCACGGTGAGGGTTAACTCACACTATATAGTATTTTCAAACAAGCTCACTACCAAAAAGGACTCACTGTCCAAGTACAAAGGCTTGCTGCCTACAAAAAGGACTCACTATCCAACAAGGAGGCTCACTACCTACACAAGATTATATAGAACCGAATAAGGATTTATAGCCAAAAATGAACTGGAAAGATGCACCTATCATGTGCTGATACAGTTTCGGAGATGCTCAATATTCAAACTTTACACCCTTCATTCTTCGCTCACTTTCACATCAACTGCTACCTTTCTGATCACCCCTTCACATTCATTACTCCCTCACTATTTCTTCTATCTCTTCTCTACTATTCTCTGCATCTCTTCAAAAATTATCAATATATATACCCGATCTTCATCATAAGCATCAATTAGGTCGGCCTAATTAGATGCAATTCATTTATAAAATATATCAACTTGTCAGCCCAATATATCAAAAATATTTTCAAAATGAAATTTAACCGTTAGCACTTTACATTATGTTGGCTCGGACCAAGAAATAGATCGCACAAAAGTTTTCATATCATATCATAATTATCTTAACAAGTCAGCCAGAAATAGATTTCAATGTAATCAATAGAATAATGTCACTTTGTCGTATGAGCACTAGAGCATGAAATAACCTAATCATGCATGCCTTTAACATTCATAAGCAATTTCCCAAAAACACAATAAAAAATTGTCAATTGTGGAGAAATGCGGACTAGAATACTGGAGAGGCACCAAAAATACCGGATTCACCACTAGAGAAGATAAGTCAAACATACACACCATTTTAGAGTATCGGACCAAGCTACCAACATGGTGACATCAATGATAACATATAGATAAGCTTCCAACAATCTCCCCCCTTGTCATTGATGGCAGCATGTAAACAAAATTCTCTCTCCTTCAACTATCATTACAACTTTCTACAACTCTCTCCCATTATCTCCAACTCTTTCCGCCTTTGACATCAATGGAAAAGGGTGCCAATAACGAGTGTAAACATGCTGACATTAAAATTTCAAAAGATTTCCAAAAACTTTAAAAACTTCCAACAATCGAGAACTTTTAAGCATACATAAATTAAGTGAAGATGGCATTCTTCACCTGAAATACCTTCTTATACCTTTCCTTGAGAACTGGAAACAACTTCTTCTAGTTGAATGCAGCAAACTCCAATCTTGTGCATGTACATTCCAATAAACCCAACTAAGTAAAATAAGGTGACCAATCTGTAATGGAACATTGTTTCTCAACATCTTCTACATCAATGAGAATTCTGGAAAGATGCTCTAACCAGACTTCAACAATTTCTTTAAGAAGCCAAAAGGTCTTCATCACATCATATCTTTGTCTTTGTGTAATGATTAGTTCAACTTGTAGTTCACCAACTCTTATTCTTTGCTTCCCCTCTTTATCTTCAAATATATCAAAATTCTTTCCAATGTTGTTATCTTTAGCTTCAATCGCTTCAATTCTACTTCTAAAATTATCTACAACTGCAGGCCACCAAAGACAATACTTGTAAACATCTAAAATTTCTTTAATACACTTCTTTGTTTCCACAATAAATCCATACAGTCTCTACTTAGCTTTTCCACATCTCCTTTCAACCAGGATTCCCATCTTATGTCCTTCTGGACCTTCAAGCAACATCCTTTCTTCAACAATCTCAATCATATTTTCTAGAAAAAATCAGAAACAACAAATAATTGAACACCTTTCTGAAGTAGATAATCTACGAGAGTATCATCAATTTTCAATTTGTCAATGGGCGAGGCAACATTCCATACACTAGTACACAAACAACAATATAATTCTAAATTATAAACTACTAAAAATTGCATATAAATGACTAACTTTAGTCATGTGACTATTAGTGGTTTATTTGTAGTCATTTATAACACCACTAAATTTATGACTAAACAATTTTAGTCATTTATTTAGTCATTGATTTTAGTCATTGATTTGGTCATTGATTTGGTCATTGATTTAGTCATTGATTTAGTCATTTATTTAGTCATATTTTTTAGTCATTAATTTTAGTCACGTGACTATTTTAGTGGTTTATTTGTAGTCATTTATAACACCACTAAATTTATGACTAAACTATTTTAGTCATTTATTTAGTCATTGATTTGGTCATTGATTTAGTCGTTAATTTAGTCATTTATTTAGACATGGTAGTGATTTGTTTAGTCATATATTTAGTCATTAATTTAGTCATTGATTGTTGTTAACTGGTCATTTATTTAGTCATGGTATTCATTTATTTAGTCATATATTTAGTCATTACTTTAGTCATATATTTATTCATTCATTTAGTCATATATTTAGTCATATATTTAATCATTAATTTAGTCATGTATTTAGTCATGTATTTAGTCATATATTTAGTCATTACAAATCAAATCTAACTTAATTAATCCTCACAAATTTATACATATAAACATCAAGTATCATAGATATTCAAATGTTAAAAAACACCATGAAATGAAGACTAAAATGCTTGAACAAATATGATTGATTAGACACAAACACAAACAGATTACAAATCAAGAGGAGCCACAACACAGTATTTATGAGTGGAGAAAAACCACTCTAAAAATTTACTTCATTAAGCCTCATTGGCAAATTAAAATCTCATTGGTTATATTCAATGTCTTAATGACATTGTACAACTTACAAACACTATATAAACATAATACTCCTATTTTCATATACTTATACTATTTTCCCCTTCCTTAACTGCAGTCCTTTTGGAAGGGCAGCGACCTACTATAGGGGCTTAACCCATTTAATCCCCTTGCAAATTCACAGCTTTCCTACTGCTATTGGTTTTGACTCCTCCAAACTCTTCCTTGCTAGTATTCACCTTTCACTTCTCCAATTTGGAGCTGCAACCTGAAAATACTAAGGTTTCAAAATTTGCACATCAAAAACTCAGAAAAGTCAATATTACGAGAAAAAATCTATCATTATTTCTCTGCATGGTGTTGTTTTATTAAGATAGCATGTTATTGAATAATTGATCTAATAGATGATTTCTGTATGAATGCAAGTATTCCTGTATATTCCACACCTTGTAAATTTTCTGCAAGTTATAAATAAAGGGAAAACTCCCCTAATGATTTTAACAAAAAGTATAGGATGTTGCACTAACATGAAGTATGTCCACTGGGTCGAAAGCTTTTATGACCTTCCCTCATGACATGTTCATTGCCATGACACCCAACCCTCCCTGTAATGTTATCAAATTTCTAGAACAACCTCATACCAATTATAAGGCTAATTTGAATCATCAATGATAAAATAATAATAACAATAAATAAAGAGCTTGTCACCAAAATGATCATTAATCAGGAAGAGAAAAAAAGCTAAGACTAAAGTTTAGTACTAGAGGTTGATAAGTTCTCAATTGATATGCGCCCATCTGGAAAACACCACCAAAAAAAGTCATGGCAAGGTCAGTCAACTGCATCTTTCACAACATTATTTACAACAACAGTTACAAGTATTGAGAACAAAAGCCTTGTGATAGACTTAGATCAAGAATTTCAATTTATCAGTAGCTATCCAAAATCAATTGAAATAGAAAACCATTTATACAAAGACAAAATGCAAAGCAAATAAGAATGTTACCTAGAATAGCATGGTGTAACTCATTAATATTTCTATGAAAAAAATAGTAGATACAAATTACAATGGATAGTACAACTACTGCAAGTATCTGATAACAGTTAACACCCTTCTTGAGCACTCGGTCTGTTTGTAACCTAAGATGATTCACTATGCTTTGGCTATCTTCTTGTTATATTCAAGCAACTGGATAATATACGTAGAATGTGCAACCTTAGTGTTAACATAGACCCAAAAATCAACTTCTAATACCATCTACAATCTGCACTTTCAAGGTGTAAAATTGGAAGTACGTTCAAGTTGATAACTATCTTTGAGAATAATACTAGTCATTTTTTGTAGCTGTTGGAACACATCAAAATTAAATAAATCAACTAAAAAAAGAATAGAAAAACAACCTAACACAGGTGTGGATCAACAACACCCTAATAACTAGTGTAATTAGGGTACCTACAACCATTGATAGGTCCAAGATACTTAAAATCATTAATGTAAGTGTACTAAAATCTTTTGGTAACTCCCTCACAGGTAATGGTACATTCCAATCATCGATGTGGAAGATCTCAGTTGTTTTGTTTTGATATCATGTTAAACTATGGTCTATGGATTGCAATATTGCAGGATATGCACAAAATGGATTTTTTGAAAAGGCTTTAGAAACTTTCAAGCAAATGCAATTGGCAAGTGTAAAGCCAGATTCCACAACCTTTTCCAGTATACTCCCTGCCTATAATAAAACTCATCAAATGGTTTATTCTTAGCATCATAAAATTGAAAACATATGATTGACTTGAAGCAAAGAAAACAATTAAATAGCACAAAGTGAATGAGATGCAAAGAATTGTTACGATTAACATTTCACTTGGAAATTGGAATTGTTGTGCCACTTTCACAATAGAGCAACATGTGATAATGGGTTCTCCTCATAAAAGCTTCAAACTCGGCCACTCATGAAAGAATCTTAAAGCATTTCCAACAAATCACTACAAAAGATACATGGTGAATCCTTACCATAAATCATGGATTTTGTGTTTTAGTAATGGACCATTTTTTTCTCAAGGCCACACCATTTTGTTGGAGATTGTAAGGAGTTGTGGATTCCTCTTGTCCCATTGAGAGTATGCTCCCATTTGAATTGGGACTAACCACCATATTTTACAATATCAAATGGACCACCACCTTTGCTCTCTCGAGGAGAGGAGACCAAGGAGCATTTTTTTAGTGTCATGTCTACCATGAAATTCATGGGAGGCACCAATTATTATATCATAGTTACCAAACTCAAAATTAACATAGACATTGGAATCAACCTCAAAATCAACATGGAAACTCAGCACTAACTCAAAAATTTGAAAAAATCATGATATATAGATATTTTTTAAGGTACATATTTTCCTATGCGTTCCTCCCTAAATCAATTTTAA
>VDFB02105785.1:442282371-442303025 GCA_007258455.2 Sequoia sempervirens | reverse complement strand
ATTTCTCCTACTTTGCATAGCTCTGCCATGTTTGTGGATGTGATCTATCTCCTACACAAAAAAAAAAGTACCATTTTACAACTCTGAAGAGTATATTAAGTTGTCCTATCTAGGGGTAGATAAAGGGAAGAAAAAAATATCTATACAAAAAAAATTAAGTGGTTCTTTATCCACTTCTTTTAGTGCCTTGATTAGAGCAACTTGAACTTTTTCTTCAAGAGGTCTCCATTCTTAGATAGAGGTCTTATAGTGGACCAAAAAATTGCTTAGAGTGCTTAATTTTTTAACCACTAAAAATAGTAGGCATTGTAAGTTTTTGTTGGATACAACATATTCACTCACAAATAGGGAGAGATTGGTGGGTCGATGCTTATGTTTCCATAGTTCTATAGAAGCATTTGATCCCACTTAGTTTTAATCTAAGTGGAATCAACCTGCTTTGTTTCAATGTTCAAGTCTTCCCTCTTGTTTGCAACTAGGTCATAGATGTAGGCATGCATTAGTGGTTTTTTCTCTACCACTAGAGTTTCATCAGTTGTAGGTGTTAGAAGAGATTATAGGGTAAGTGCTTAGTTTCCTCCTAGAATTGTACAATATGGAGCCATCAGCCCCAACCATTCCCAATGAGAATTCTTAGATCCCGTGCTAGCCTTTTTTCAGTCAATGAGTATAATTTCAAATATCCTTGAGGCTTTAGCCTTTCTAGAAGAATGTAACATTATTGGTTTCTCATTGATGTTTCCTACTCTCATATTCAAGAGTTCCTTACTGCACCAAGGGATCCTTCTCTTACAAAGCTATTTGTACTTAGTTCTCACTATTCCCCTTTTCTTATATTTACACTTCTTTACCTTAGCATTTAATTACTTTTCAAAACCTTGTATCCTTTTACGTTAGGACTTCTCTATTGTGATTGAATGTACTTCTCAAATTTTGCTGACCTACTTTTGGTTATCTATGGAAATCAATATAATCTCTTTTTTCCCACAACTATACAATTATGTTTAAGAGGTACCTCATCAAATTTTTCATGACTTTCAAATCCTGGCTCTCTTTTAAAAGTAGTGATGTTCAAGCCCTCCAAAATGCTATTAATTTCATTACTTGGATTACCCTTTATTAATTTGTAACCATCTTTCCTTATCTTGAATATGTTTGGAAAATGGACCATTTTCATATAATTGATTCTTAATGAACTTTCCTTTCAACAATAGTTATTTGATTAGATGGTAGAGAGTTTACAGGAAGGGTATCTAAACATTTCAAACCAATTGTTTACTTCTTTTTTACAAAAATTCCATGTTCAAATCCATCTTCATTTAATTTTAACTTCTTAAAAAAGCTATGTATTTGGATCTTCGTATTTCATTTATGATAGAGAAAGATCCATCTTAATTCTTAACTCACTACCTATGAACTTCCCTTACATGATTATTAGGGAATAAAGGGGAAGCATTCCCATGCACTACTACTAAATAGCCTTTGCTAGGCTACTAGATGGTAAAGAATGAAGGTTTGTCTACTTGGAATCTGCAATATTGTTGATCAACTGTAGGTGTAATGCAATAGTGCTTACTCATGTGATTGATGTATGTACAACCCTCATCCACTAAACCTCCATGGATACATGCACAAAGAATACAAACAAAGCTTACAATGCTAGGATATGTTTCAGAGTGCTTCATTAATTCAAATATTTTGAGAGCATCCTTGCAAAATCCATTTTGTGCATATCCTGCAATTATTGCATTCCATGAGATGACATTTCTTTGAGGCATTCCATCAAAGATTTCATGTTCCTTGTGTATGTTTCCACATTTTGCATACATTTCTAATAGAGCATTTCCAACCATGATATCTAACATAAATCCCCCATCTATTATGCTCTGATGGATGTTCATACCCTGCTCCAAAGCTCCCATTTTGGCACAGGTAGGGAGGATGCTGGCATAGGTTGTGGAATTTGGCTTCACACCTGCTAATTGCATTTGCTTGAAAGTTTCTAAAGCCTTTTCAGAAAATCCATTTTGTGCATATCCCGCAATGATCGTATTCCATGAGATGGCATCTTTTTCAGGCATTCTATCAAACACTTCACATGCCTTGTCTATGCTTCCACATTTTGCATACATGTCTACTAGGGCAGTTGCAACTACAACATTTGACAAAATTCCTCTATTATTTATGCTTTGATGGATGTTCATACCCTGTTCCAAAGCCCCCATTTTGGCACAGGTAGGAAAGATGCTAGCAAAGGTTGTGGAATTTGGCTTTTTACCCAGAAATTGCATTTTCTTGAAAGTTTCTAAAGCGTTTTCAACAAATCCATTTTGTGCATATCCAAAAATAATTGCAGTCCAAGAGATGACATCTCTTTGAAGCATTCTTTCAAAAACTTCAAATGCTTTCTCTATGCTTCCACATTTTTCATACATGTCAACCAAAGCATTTCCAACTATAATATCAGATGAAAATCCCCCTTCTATTATTCTTTGATGGATGTACATACCCTATTCCAAAGCTTCCATTTTGGAACAAGTAGAGAGGATGCTGGAAAAGGTTTTGGAGTTTGGCTTTAAACCTGCAAATTGCATTTTCTTGAAAGTTTCTAAAGCCTTTTCAAAAAATATAATTTGTGTATATCCTGCAATTATTACAGTCCATGAGACCACATTTCTTTGAGGAATTTTGTTGAACACTTCAAGTGTGATGAGTTTAAAGTCTTGTATAGGTAACATGATACCTTGTGGAGATTGCATAGATTGTCTTTGAATTTTTTTATAAGCTATTGGATAGACTTTGTTTTATACAATTTCATGGAATGTTATGGTTTACCCCTCTATGCATGAACATAATGTTGAAATACCAAATACAAGAGAACCATTTCAGTAATTTTCAAATTTAATTAGAGAACATAATCCATCAAAGAGATGTAGAGACTAAACTCAACCAACCTTCAAGTTTGTGATAGTCCTTGTTTGAATTTTTCAATGAAAATATCATATGAGTCTTTGAAAATGCTATAATGCTTCTATTCTTTCTCCTCAGAAGTCTTGTTGCAGGTATCTTCCAACAACATTATGATTGTTTTCCAGTGTTATCGTTGTGATCTTGATGAGAAAAGGTATGTGTTTATGATTTGAAAATGCTTCAAGAGATTGAACTACTTAAGCTATAGTCTATAGTCTATAGAAGACCATGAAGAGAAATGAACAACAGTCTACTGTCACAAAAGGTGCTATAACAGTCATAATGGTAATGGTCTCAAAAGATGTGTCACAATGTTCTTTGAAGTGCAACCTTTGTGTGATTTGGATTTTGGATAATGATTTTCTCCTTTGACAGTGTACTTTGAACATACAAGGTGACTATTTGAAAACATTCACTTCATAGTGTTGATGCAAAAATTTCAAAGGAAGTGATGTCAAAGATATGTTATTTCTTGTTGTTTGTTAGGAATGTGTTTATGTTCATGTTGCAAAAGGTTAATGGTGTTTTTTGGTAAACTTGATCATTCAATGATATTGATGTCAAAGCTTATGGTATTGATGATTCATGGTGATAAGTTTCATTGATAATCGTATAGTGATAGTATCGTAATCATATTGACAGTGCTCTTCATGTCTTCATATTGTCGGTGATATTATGCTTAGTTGGTGGTATTTTTGATTCATGCCATGTTTACAATTAACACTCTTTCATGTTTTATACTTGTGGCTTTGTCAAGTTTTAGTGATCTTCATATATTTAGTCCCAGTTTGACAATTCTCAGTTCATTTCTCTGTCATAAAGGACCGATCTTAGTCACAGGGGCAGTATGGATCTTGTACACTGATCATAGGGGTAGTATGGATCTTGTACATTGATGTTTATTTTAAGAATCCTAGTGGTAGTATAATGTTAGTACTATTCATTGCATCCCAATCTACATTTTCCAATGTGTTCATTTCCTACCTCTATAGTCCAAGTTTGACAGTGCTATACCTATGCACTATGCAAAAGGCATGAGGAAAATTTTCTATGTGCAAGGGAATGGTAGTAAATGAAAAGGTAGTGAATCCAAACCCTATACAGTGAGAAGATATTGCAATGGCAGTTGAATTGTAAGGTGCAGTCACTATGTCTAAGTGTGTGTTCAAGGAGGTTGTCAAAATAAAATGCTAGGGTTTCATGGTAGGTAATAATGAAAGTGAGAAAGAAAAATAATAGAGGGTCCTTTGAGATGTGGTTTGAGGTCAACACACAGGTTTAGTGACATGGGATAGTTATTAGAGTCTAAAGGAGACAAGGTATGCTTAATTTTTCATGACAACCATATCAAGTAATTTTGGTGCACACTCCATAGGTAGGTTACATGAAATCTATGCATGCATTTTATTCATAATCATTAAGGCAAAGGTGAAGGTCCCAGGAGGAGGTTTTATTTCTAGAAAGTAGTCCCTTAGAGAAAAGACAGTAATAGTTGAAGGAAAATAAAAGGCAGTGAGAAGGTGGAAATGATATAGGGCTATGGAGAAACACTATAGCCATGGAAAATCACAATGACGGAAGGTTTTAGATCCCACATTAAGAAAAATGATAGTCCTCACAAGGGCGAAAGTTCAATGGAGTAGTATGATGATTGTAGTGTTATGGTGATGAGTTTCATTGACAGTGATGTTTTTGTTCAAATTCATTCAACCATATTGATCTCGACAGTGATCTTGCCATAGTTTCTATGCTCATGTTCTTATGGTGGCATTATTATTGATTTTCCTTTCATTGATTTTCTTGCATATTTTTGGTAAGTGTGGAAAAAGTAAACTAAATACAATTAAACACACCTCTTAATGAAACATTGTATCAAGATTAAATATGAATTAAACTAATTTAAAACAAAGAAAAGCTTGAAAGTGTCTCAATGTCTCCTATCTCCAAAGATTTATGAGTCACAGGAAGGCTCTCAGATTTGATAAAGTACTGTGACTATTAAAATGTCTATTTAGAGAATGAAATGATGCTAAATGTTGTGATTGTGTAATGCCCCGCCGTGCGAACCCCAAAGGACAAATACATAATAATTACAGCACAATTTTTTTTATAAAAATAAACATAACATACACATTAAGTCATAACATGAATTTCATTTAAACAGATTCACTAACACATACATCCCTTGGGGTACACGAGGAGTCATTACGCGACTTAGATCCATACAACAGCAATAAAGAATAAAATCCAAAGATATAAGGTAAAAATTATCAAATGAAGCACAAACATGATAAATCATTGATAAGAACCATCTGAGTAAATACAACATATACATAATTAACTCAACACAATAATAACTGCCATCGCCAACAACCACATTGGGTTTAACATTACATTACAATACAATGTTCAAGAGGTACAATGATACAAAAGTGTTTCCAACATAAATGGAAACCATACACAAGATAACATGATACAAGTAAAAGAATCATAACTGGCTCCAAGACAAATACAACTCTGGAGTCGCTGCATCCGCACCAATCCGCACCTCTCAATCCTCGACTGGGGACCCAATGGGGTGCTTAGCACGTTCCACCCGACCATGTGAGTCCGAAGACCCACCCCTCGTGCTAGGAGCTAACAAGAAGAGTCCTCAACCAAGAACATCCCAACACGGAATCACAAGACTCACAATATACAAAAGTATCATAAAACTCAAGAATTGCAACAACATCCAAGAGTCAACATAATAAATTAAAATCACAACTCCCATCACGTAAATCAAAGCAATGATCAATAAATAAGTAATCAAAGGATGATCATGAAATAATTCCAATCAAACTGAATTAATAAACATAATACAATCCCAAATTGCAATTAAACAATATAATAACATCATAACGCAGTACCATAAAAATACAAGATCATAAACCAAATATAAATGAGATCATACAAGACCACAAAGTACACCAAAGATTTATCAAGGCAAAAATCATTAATCAAGATAAATCCAAATATCAATAATCTATACCAACTCCCACAACCTACTTCCAGAGGAACACAATAAAGTAAAACACATGGGCAACTAGGGGAGAGTGTCATCGCATAGCCTACATGGGTTCTCCTGGCCCTTCCTCCACACTGAGGTGCCGGCCCCCATCTATGGATCACCTGGCCCTTCCTCCTACCTGAGGCGCCGACACCATAGGGTAGCTCATGCGGAGCCCTAGACCTCTCGTGAGGACGAGGTCACGACCTTGCCAACCACGGCCTTCTCAGCCTTCCATTAGTCTACGGAAGCACTAATGAAGACGAGGCATCCATTTTATTAATCTTATAATGATATTACTATCCAACCCTCCTAAGTTAATTATTAGGTTTTCACTTGTTTACTAACTCACTCGTGGGTTCTCCTGTGCTCTTCCCCTTACACGGGGCGCCGACCCCCATGAGGAGCCACTCTGCCTAGAGACCCAACAATCTCAAACCACAAAATAACCAAGGGTTGTACCATCATAATTTGAACAAAGAATCACAACATAAAAGCGTTATGAGGCATTACCCATCTTGCTAACAAGTACAAAATCAGAGTCTCAACAATTCTCGTACAACCCTTTTCAAAATAATGATACCAATATCTTGCCATGCCAAGAGTACATAAAGAGAGAACATCAACTGACAATCATCTCAAGCCTCTGGAAGTCAAAAGAATGACAAGCCACAAATGAGGATAAAATGAAGCAATACAATCTCAACACAAAAAAAAACTTATCATACGGAAATCACCTCAACCAAAAAGGACTCAAGCGGGCGACCAAAATAATAGGGATCCATCAAGCTCATTCATTGATCAAATGTGAACTTAGTAAATAAAATCACCTATGAAAACCCAACAACTCAAGAGATACATCGAAATAAATTCATCATAACAACCATTAAACACGGGGATACACTTAATGAACAACAATAACCAACAAACACTTTCTATCCTTCCGCAAGGACCAAAAATATAATCACAACCTTATGACACAAAAGAGCTCCCTCCTTAAACAAAACTCAAATAAAATAAAATAAAATACAAAATCAACTTGATACAAAGCAATAGGCTCAAACCATCAAATCAACTATGAAACAAGTAAGCATCCTTATAGAGAATTTATGAGAAAGGGAATAAGGAATAGTCATCATTTAGAAAATCATCTATTTTACATAAACCCTACATTTATCCAATTATACACAATCAACTCTTACAACTATCAATTCTCCTTATTACCAAAATAACACTATGCTAACCAAGAATTTTTCATATCTTCAACATATCCCTATCTACTTCATAAACTTATAAATATAAAGCAATCACACTAATATTCACGCCACACAATTACATGAATGAATATTTATACAAAAATGTTCATTTCGCATAACAATACCTAGGTCTCAGAAATAAATATAAAAGATTCCATTACCTATTTGCCAAGAGTATCTAGTAGCCAATCATAATAAAAGAATAAGTCTATGACATTATACTTTCTTCCTATTTCAAATTAATTCTTCTAATTGACTTAATATTTCAATTTCATTATTTTCCATAATCATCTAATTTAACATCCTATAACTTACTAGCAATAACTACCTATTCAACAATTGAATTAATCAATACCTTATTACTAATTTTATCCTTTCTTACAAAACTTAAGACGCTAAAAAGGAACTTGATCAACAATTCTATTCTATCAATTGCAACTTACACTTTTCCAAATATACATTATTTTTCGCATCCCCTTTTTCTGATCTAAATCAATGAAACTACTCTTCGTTTTATTTATTTATTATTTTCAAATTCACTAACTATATTCTCTAATGAATACAAGACAAAAAGGTCTTCTTTCTTGAATCATAATATTTATATACCAAAATTACATATATCTCTATATAGCACACATAAATATACATCTTTATTTATTTCTCTATTCCCATATTTCCTGATTCTCAATCTAAGGATTTGTTTACCAAAGATAGATTAACAAGCCTATCAACCCATGAGGTACAGAGAATAAATAAGTAAAATTTCATTACAAAACATAAAGGGAGCTAAATACGATATAAGAAATATAAACCAGAGAGAGGCCATCACTATCAGTCCAAAATATTAAATGCTACAGCTGAGACTAGATGAAAATGAGATCAGAGAGATTGCATAAATCTATACACCCTACCATGACCAAATGCGCCACTGACAGATTAACTATGAAATCAGAGAGGTTAATAAGTTTACTACACCTTTGCTAGTCTAAAGTTGCAGCTATGAAAGGTGGTCAATGATTTCAGGGAAACTATTTAATTCTGTACAACGCCTCAACTCTAAATGCTGAAACTGTGACAGGTTGACGAGTATAACAGAAAGAGAAGATTGTAAATTGGAAATATCACTGTCTACTTGCATTATTTATCAAATTCCAAATGTTACAGCTGCCAAAGAAAACAGAAAGTTAATTTAATTTACTATATCTTTGAAAATCTAGGATATGCAGCTGAGATAGGATGCCAATGGTTTCAGGGAGGTTATTTAAATCTGTACACTCTCCTAAGTATAAATGCTGCAGCGGTGATAGGTAGCCAAAGGTATCAGGGAGATTAAATAAATTTAGATTACCAGACTATGTGAAGAAGCTCATCTAAACGCTGAATCCAATAACATCAATTTCTCTCAGCTTCGACTGAATGGAGGTAATTGGCAAAGGCTTGAACATTGCGCAGACCAAGAGAATTAAATAATCTGCTCATTGGTCCTCAATTTCTTCACTTGAACAATCTGCTCATTGACGGCATCAGAGAAGACACACGAACCAAGCTTTCTCCAAGTTTGAGATGGTTACGGTTGCAAAAATGTGAGAAGGCACTTGTATTCAGTCTTATGGAGAAAATTTGGGATTTTTATAATAAAAACAGAGAGTTTAAATAAATCTATAACCCTACCATGTTCAAGAGCTGCGGCTGTGATAGGTTGCCAAGTATATCAGAAAATGAATACTGGAAATTGGAAATATCGCCATCTACTTGCATTATTATCAAATCTCAAATGTTATCCATACAACGGAAAAGAAGGAGAAAGGCGAGGTGCAAATACGTGACTTCAGAGCAGGAGGAGCCAGGTGTAAAGTCGAATTCTATGGCATTAATCAGCAAGCAGGTATGCAAGATGAACAACATAGGAGGCACGTGAACTGTTTGATAAAATGTCTCTAAGAAATGTAACCTCATGGAATGCAATGGTTGCAGGATAGAAAGGAATAACATAAAATAAAATGGCTTTAGAACCATTCAAGCAAATGCAATTGACAGACATGAAAACGAACTCCAAAGTCTTTCCCAATGATAACAGAAACAACACTTATGCTACAACAGAGAAAGAAACAAAGGCAAATAAACAACGAACTTGAAACTACCCTCGATTTCTAATCTAATGAAATCATTATTTCCAGGAAAAGAATTATATCTTTAATGGCTAGAACCTATAAAATCATTACCAACTAAATGAACTCTATATGTAAATATGCGCTTTGTGGAATACTTACAAGATAAAGCGGCATACAAAGTAAGATACCCCATGTTCTGCGCATGTGAAGATGGCATCCCTGGATTAGCCTTCAAACCCAGAGCAGAAGGAGGGCGCTCTGTTTTAAAGACGTGTTTCAAAAGTTTTGAATTACTTATATTAAGAACACTGCCTGCTATGACCCGTATGACTCCAAATCACTACAACAGCAAGGATCCCTGAAATTCCTTCCCCGCCTCTACCTCTTCCTAATTAATTTCCCCACCTCCAATTGATCTATTTACTTCTTGCTTTTATAAGGGAGAGATCGATAAAAATTATAGGACAATCCATCCGACAGAGTGGTGATAGAATAGTGCCAGCACCAAAAAACCCCCCTCAAGATGTCCCTTTAATTCTAATTTATGAGTTTCAATAATTGAAATCTTTGCCTGGAAGGTGATGAGACAAAGGAAGATAAAACATATACCATCTTTTTCCAGCTTCTCTTGCCTTTTACACTTCCCAAAAAATCTTATCACGATTTATTTAATTAATAAACTATTCACTTTCCATTTTCCAATTGCCTTCCTTTTTATTATTTTCTTTTCCAGATTATTTTGTTCATTATTATTATTAAATCAATTTATCTAATAATATCACTGGTGTTTTTAACAAATTAGTTTAATTTGATCATTTGATCTAAATCATTTGATTTAATTTAATGGATTATTATTTTAATTTCTAATTATATTTTAAATAACCTCACAGATTCACTTATGATTTAAATTAATTATTTAGACATGACTACTAACATTTGATATTTTTCACACAATCAAATAACATAGTGATCAATGAAGCATGCACATATACTTACACACAAGACCAGAACAACCGACACGGAGGGGTATTACAGATTGTGATGATGGATAATAAAACTAACAGCTATGATGCTACTGTAAATGAAGCCTGATGGATGAAAGCTACAATAAAAAGAAACTATGATGTTGTGATATGAAATCTACTGATGCTAAGATGCTAAATGATAATTGATGCTAATGTTATTGCTATTGCTATTGCTTGAGTGTTGTGAATGTTGCAGAGTAAGTTTTCTCAAAGATTTGAGATCCATTCTTTGCTTTAGAAGGCTTTATATATAGATTTCCAGCAACAGTTTTGCACAGAGGTAACACAACAAAGGTTGAGATTCAATCTGGAGATTTGAATGGTAAGAGATGAGAAGGTGAAGCTAATTATGGGGATTGTTCCTCCCCATGAAAACACCAGGAAAGATGAGAGGAAATATTTGAGGAAGAAGATTGAGAGGATTGCCTGCAGGTTTGTCCCTGAGGCTTTTCCCGTGAATGCCAGTTAAATTAATTAGATTTGAAAAATCTAATTTTATTGGTGAGTGAATAGAGGGATTTGCTTTATGCCTTTTATTTCAATATTTTTGATTTATTTAAATTAGCAAAAAGGGAGATAAATAATTTAAATAAATAAACTATAGAAGTTTGTTTATTAAATTAAATAGAAGAAGTATGATAATTAAACAATAAAGTATAAAGATTTATTTATTTAATTAAGATTGAATATGATGTAATAATTAAATAATGTCAACTATAAAGTTGTTTCTTTAATTAAAACTAAAGAAATAGGAGAATTTAGAATGTGAACTATTTAAATAAGTATTTAATTTATTTAATAGTAGATGAATTTGAATATGATATTTAAATAAAATTTGTTTATTTAAATAAGACGAAAATAATTGAATCAAAATTGAAGAATTATGATGAACTATTTAAATAAATATTTCCTGTTTATTTAATAGTAGAGGATTTTAAGGGTTAATTAATTAAATAAGTCGTATTTAATTAATCAGATTTCTCCAGACCATTTTTAGGTGTATACATTTTGCCCCTCTTTGAAGTGATGTGTTTACACATTGCTTCAAAGAAAATTTTGTGCTGCTGCTGCTAGTATCGACGAAAAAAATTTCAGTGTGCCCCATACATGATTTTCAGGTGATTGACGGATATATATGCCCCCTTGGGAGATAAATTGATGAATTTTTTATTTTTTTGATTATTTTTGGAATTTTTCAAAATTTTAATGATTTTATGATGGTTTGATGTAGATTCGATGAAGATTTGATGATGAAATAATTTATCTCTCGATAATTGATGTAGAAAGTGCCCCTGGATGAAATTCAATTAATCTCCCTTTTTAAAAAAATTAAATCAATCCCACAAAAATCCCTTTTCAAATAACCTATAAAAAGGTTAAAAAGGTCCTTTTCAACTTCATTTGTACATTTGACTTTTTGAAACTTTGTGAGAGAGATTTTTGTGCCACTCGGAGCGAGATGTTGATTCCATATCACACCCACTGTTTCGAGCATGTTCAATGACATCAATGGCCGGCCACGTTTGGACCTCCGGTACGGCTATTTTTTTCCTTGATTTTTCGTGTATTTTCCTCATTTTTTGTGTATTTGCGATTTTATGATTTTAAACTTTCTTTTAGCGCTTTGGAAGTCCGTTGTAGCGCTTTTGAGGTCTGTTGTAGTGCTTTTTGAATTTTAAGTCTTTGGAATTCTATTGTAGTGCGTCACTACGCTAGTTTAGCACTTTAAAAAGTGTAGCGTGTAGGAGGTCTGTTTTAGCACTTAAGTTGGTTAGATTAGTGCTTTTGGGAATTTAGTGCTTAGATCCAATTTTGTAGCACTTAAGCTTCTTGTTTTAGTGCGTTCAAAGTTTTAGCGCTTTGACCAAATAGAATGGCGCTTTTGATAAAATGGCACTTTGTCTGTTTGTAATAGCGCTTTTGTTTAATGAAATGGTGTATGCCATTTTTTTTAGCGCTTTGAATGCCTTTTTTAGCACATTCAAATCAAAGTGATATAATTTTTGTCAAATTTTCCTTAATTTTGTTGATTTTTGATCGTATCAGCTATTATTTTGATATGATTGATTTGTCTGATCAAATACATGATTTTTTGACGTCATGATAGGCGAGGTTTGATGTTTTTTTTATGATAACTATCCTCATGATAGGTGAGGAATAATTATGATTGACATACATCATGATAAGCAAGGTTTATTTGATGCATTGATGATTGACCTCATGATAGGTGAGGTTCAATGATGTTTTCTCATGAGATTTGATCAAAATTCTCTCCAAGAGATGATTGGATTTGATAGGGTAATTTGATGTTTTTGATGATTGACATGAATTTATTGACTTTGATCTTTTTATGATAATAGGAGCGATTGGGGAACCTATAGGTTCGAGAGTGTTTCCCTTGGACATTTGATCTTATACCACAGTTGGCACAGCCTAAGATGGCTATTATCACACATTGTGGATTGTCTCCCCTTCTATATATGCCCCAAATTAGGATTAATCAGGGTTTGTTGATAGCGCTAGCCAAGAGGTGGCATAGCGAGCACAACACCTTTCGTTTTCCTTTTGGTGAGATGACAGTCACCCCAGTGGATGTCTAGCTGATTCCACAACTTCCAATTGTTGGAGATATTATCACATATGATTCTACAGAGCAGGGTGGGACTGATGCCCTTCGTAGAGTGTTTCAGGATGATCATATTGCTAGAGAGTGGATTCCATGGCATGAGATGGTTGATTCATACGCCACTTTTCCTATAGTACTTGGTTTCATTAGAGGATTCCTTAGTCCTGATCGTATGTCTAAGGGATTCTCGGTTGGTTGGGGCTGAGTTTTAGAGAGTATGGTTGTTCATGGAACCATATTTTCTTGGGGCATGTGTATGTTTGCCCATTTATATCATGATTTACATTTAGCTTTGTATCTCAGTGGCTAGATTTTATCAGTCGGTGTTACTTTGCTTTAGGTATGGGTGTGGGAGCACATAGCTGTCATGTGTCCAGTTCCAGTTAGACAAAGGCCACCCATGAGACCTTATGTGTTTAGATATGCCAAATGGCTTACTCAGTCTAGACTGGGTAAGTTAGAGTATTGGAGAGTCATTGACAACATAGAGTCTATGACATGGCGTCCCTACCTAGATTATGATCATTGGGATGATGATGATATTCAACTACCATTTATTTGTCAGTCGATGATCCTAATTGGCTGTGCTTGTTGGGTACTGGAGAGATTCTTGATCAGATGGGTGTTCAGACAATATGGGATGGTACAGAGTATGCCCCAGGGTGTTGCTCATTACGCTCGTCGTTAGTCAAATTCTACAGATTGGGGGCCTTGTTTGTCGTATGCTGCTACTATCCATGAGTTTCAGACCTTGCAGCCTTTTGAGTGGGATCTCCATCTCAATATTGTTGAGTCACCGGTTATAGCTAACTATGCTAAGTATCTGTCTCTACATCCTTTCCCTCATCTTACCATTCTAGATGAGCCTGCCCCGTTACGTGTAGAGGAGGAAGTTCTCGTTGTGCATGGTCAGAGATGGAGGAGAGAGGATGTTGGAGAGGTAGATGTCTATTTTGAGGAGGATGTTGGTGTCAAGGAGGATGTTGGTGCCGAGGAGGATGTTGGTGTTGAGAATAACAGAGATGAGAGCAGCGGGGATGATAGCAATAGTGAGGATTATATATTTGATAGTGGAGAGGTTGCAGGTGGGTCGGGCCCTATTTTAGATTTTCCAAATGAGACTATGCCTCATAAGAAGCAGGCTATGGGAGGTATTTCAGTGCAGCTGCAGATAGCGGATCTTCAGGTTCAGTTAGAGACTGCTCAAGAGTAGCTTGTGCAGATGCATGGTTTAGTAGAGAAAACTTGGGCTCATATGCAGGCTCATGACCAGTCTCATGTAGAGGCTCTAGCATCAATGCAGGCTCAGTTAGCCATAACAAAGTCATATATTGCATCATTGACTATTGAGAGGGATGCCACTAGGCAGGTTGCAGTTAGTTCCCAGGCTCAGAGTGCATCTTTGACATGCAAGAGGGATGCCGCTAAGTTTACAATAGAGGGTGCTCAGGGTTTTGCCGAGAGATTATAGAGACTGGCAGATGGTACCTCCCTAGTAGATTATATGTGAGAGGTTGCTCATATTGGTGAGGAGATTGAGTTTTATAGAGCAAGATATTATGACACAGTTCCTTCTGAGTAGAGAGTCAGCTATGCGTGGTCTCATTCTGCTAGGTCACATTCTAGGATTGTCAGTGCGGGTGTTACATAGCCTCTACATAGAGATCCCAGGGATCTCGATTCCTCTGGTGGTAGGGGTTCTGATCCTATGATGCCTACACTGTCTGGAGCCAACAACACATGATTGTTATCCGTGTTACATTCAAGATGTGATGTACACTTCGATTATTTTGATATACAACCATTTTTGATGTTATATCTCTCTTCATTTTAGACATCATTGTATACTTGACATTGTGATTTTGATACATATGAGATGCAGTGGATTCTTCAGTCTATTATGTGTTCTATACGATTTTCTGATGGATGCATTTTATTCTATGTTCTATATGCTATATGATGGTATGCTTTGATATGATGTTGTTCTATCTATGATGAACATAATGGTAATGTATGGATGTATGTTATATGGATTCATGATTATGGATATGATGTGTTTAAATGATATACTATATGTGATGTAAATGAAAATATATGATGTAATAAAATGGATGAAAATGTTGAATGATATATGATGCAATAAATTGGACTTTATGATAAAATGGATGGATTATATATGAATGTGTGATATGTCATATAATAAATGGATGTATTTAATAAGATATGATAATGATGTATGTTTTTAAAAATGGAATGATAGAGATATATGTTTGTTGAGATTTTTGTTATGATATGATGAGAATGCAAAATGATTTGATTGAAATGTATGAATGATGAAATGATGATGTAAATGCTTTTAATGCATGTAAATGAATATGATGATGCAACTATATGATCATGATGATGTTTTTTTTAATGTCAAGTATACTCAGTCTATTATGAGAAAAGATAATCATTTAATGAATGATTCACCAATTTTGTAACAAATACTCTACAGATGTAACACTATTAGGAATGCATCTATTTTACCATGCAAGTCCATATGAAAATATAGGCATTTTGACAGTACTTTTGTGCTTTGTTTCATCATTGAGCTTTTAAAATGTTGAAAGTGAGTACAAGCATCGATGTTATAATGTAAACCAATGATGACCTGAGCATTTCTTGCAAAAACATACAAGAATTAATCACTTTCTTATGTGAATTGGAACGTCATCAGTGATACTTTGTATAGCACGTCTCGCAACAATTCACATAGTAATGATGATTAAATCACAAACAACAGACAAGGAAAATTACCATTCTTCTTCTTAGCTTCTCTAGTTCAATACATCATTGACTTGCTCCAAAGAAATGATAACAATGATCAAAAGTACAACACATCTCACATTTGCTTATAGTATTCAATCATTATTCAAATTAGATCATCCATCCTAATTTTATGATGTTTTTGTGTTTTCGAGATTTTGGATCAAACCTAACCTAAAGAACCATCCTAGGGGCCTCGGGGGCTGATCAATGATTAGCCTTGCCTATGTTATACACACAAAGACCACGTAGTTTGACTGACTCAGACTCCTATTTTTTGATTTTTTGATACTAACTTTTTGACTTATTTTTTGGATTTTCTGATGTGATATGGATGTTTGATGTGTTTCCAATGGTGTTTGATGTTCATGTTGGGTTGTATTTCAAACATTGTTTTTGTTTCCTTTTTTTTTTGGTTGTTTTCCTATTTGGTTTAGCTTGATGTTATATTTCCCCCAATGATGTCAGATGTTTCCCCCATGCCAGTGGTGAGACATGACCACGTGATGTGATATGATAGTGGATGCAAAAATGTTGATGGGAAAAGTAACAACCATGACATGTGTTTAAATAAATGGGAGAGCTGATTCAAATCACCAATAGTGCCTATTTCCAGGTTTTCACTACATGTTTTTATTTGCACTTTTTACTTTTTTTAATTTTTTTTTGTTTTTCTGATTTATTATTATTATTATTATTTTTTGTCACCAGGACACCTGTTTTCCAGGTTTTCATCAAGGTAACCATTTTCTGAAACTTAATTCATGCACTAAGTGATTCAGGTATAGAAATTTCTGAGATGGATACTGTTGATAGGTTCATCAAACAGATCGCCTTCAGGTGTTGACAATTTATATGCTCTTGATCCATACACTGATGTGATTAAAAAGGGACCTAGCCAATTAGGTTCAAACTTCCCTTTCTTTTCTCTATCCTGCTGATTCCTAGGGTTTTCCTTTAGGACCAAATCTCCCACTTGAAAGATTCTAGGTTTTACCCTATGACTGTAACTCCTTAACATTCATTGTTGGTAGGCCTTCAAATGATTAACTGCTTGCTGACGACATTCATCCAATAGTTCTAGTTCCTGTAGCCTAGAGAACCTGGAATCCTCATCTACTATGATACCCTTTAGTGAAACATAGAGTGATGTTATTTCTACCTCAATTGGTAGAATGGCCTCTGATCCATACACCAAGGTGTATGGTATAGCTCCTATTGGTGTTCTAATGTTGGTTCTGTAGGTCCATAGTGCAGGATTTAATTGAACATGCCAATCACGTCCAACATTGTTTATTGTCTTCTTTAGTATTTTTAGGATTGTCTTGTTTGAGGCTTCTGGTTGGCCATTTCCTTGTGGATAGTACGGTGTTGAAAAATGATGTTGAATATGGAATTGTTCACATAATTCCTGGATGTCCTGGTTTTTAAAATGCCTACCATTTTCTGTGACAATGGATTGAGGTACCCCGTACCGACAGATGAGGTAGTTGAGTATGAAAGATGAAATCTGTTTTCTAGTGACAGTTGTCAAAGGAACTGCTTCTATCCATTTTGTGAAATACTTTGTTGTTGTGATGACGAACTTGTGCCCATTAGACGAAGAAGGATTTATTTTCCCTACCAGGTCCAATCCCCATTGACAAAAGGGCCATGTGGATGTGAAAGGTTGTAACTCTTGCACCAGTGCATGAATTAGATTACCATGAATCTGACATTTATGACACTTTTTAACATATTGATAGGCCTCCCTTTCCATGTTCGACTAGTAATACCCTAAATGGAGGAGTTTCTTAGATAGGGTTAGCCCACTTGAATGGATCCCACAAATACCTTCATGGACCTCTTGTAAGGATGTTTCAGATTTGTGGTGCTCTAGACACCAGAGAAGAGTACCATCTAGACCTCGACGGTAAAGGATGTCAACGATTAATGTATGTCGCACAGATTGACGAATAAAGTTACGCTTTTGGTTTCTAGAGAGATCAAGAGGAAGAATGTTATCTTTGAGGTAAGTTTAGATCTCTTCATATTTTGAGGGTTGAGTGTTGGTTATTTGGAATATGGTTTGTAAATTAGGATTATTGTATGCAGGATTAGATACTTGTTCAACCACAAACTCATATCGACCTTTATTTTCTAGTAATTGCAAAAGGGAGGAAATTATCGGCATGGCATCCACAACTTTGTTTTCTGCCCTTGGTATTTGCTCAAACTTGATATCCATGAAGTAATTTTTAAGATCATCTATCATTTGCTTATAAGGCATGAGCTTCTCGTCCTTTTTTTGATACTCATCATTTACTTGATAGATGACAAGTTGTGAGTCCCCATACACTTGCATTTCTGTGATTTTCTATTTAGTAGCTACTTTGATGTCGATAATCAATGCTTCATACTCAAATATATATTTTGTACATGGAAACATTAACCTATAGGATCTTGGAATGGTGTGTCCTTGAGGTGTGACGAATAGAATTCCCGCACTAGCTCCTCTTTGTGTATATGATCCATCAAAATAAAGCCTCCATTGTTGTGTTGTAATATTCAAGATGTCTACATCTAGAAATTCAATGTTCATTGGATGATGATCCTGTAATGGAGCTTCAGCTAGTTGATCCGCTATTACCTGTCCTTTGATGGCTCTCTTGTTGATATATTGGATGTTAGACTTGCTTAAGATCATGACCCATTTTGCAAGTCTCCCTGTTAGAGCAGCTTTATCAAGTAGGTATTTCAATGGGTCTATTTTTGCTATGAGCCTGATTGTATTAGTCAACATGTAGTGTCACAACTACTGGGTTGCAAATACCATTGCCAAACAAGCCTTTTCTATGAATGTATAGTTTATTTCATATCCGTTGAGAGTCCTGCTGATGTAGTAAACTGCTTGTTCTTTTCCTTCAGAATCCTCCTGTGCTAATAGAGCTCCTAAAGATATGTCAGTTGTTGCGATATACAGTAATAGTGGTCTTTCTACTATGGGTGGCATGAGTATTGGAGGTGACACCAAATACTACTTTATCTAACTAAAAGTTGTTTCACAGTTATGATCCCATTTGAATGAAACATTTTTATGAAGTAGATGATTAAATGGGTGACTCTTATCCACCAGCTGGGAGATAAATATCCTGATGGATTGTAACCTGCCTTGTAGGGACCATAATTGACTGATATTTTTAGGTGGTGGAATCTCCATTATTGCTTTAACCTTAGCTAGATCCACTTCAATACCTTTTTCTGACACTATGTAACCACAAAGTTTTGCTGATGTCACCTCGAAGACACATTTCTTTGGGTTCAACCTTACATTGAATTTTTCCAGTCTAGTGAAGATTTTATCAAGTATTTCAAGATGTCCTTCCCTGGTGTGTGATTTTGCTAAGATGTCATCCACATAATCTTCTATGAAAGTATGCATCATGTCATATAAAATTGTGGTCATTGCCTATTGATATGTCGCACCTACATTTTTCAATCTGAAGGGCATGAAATTCCAGCAGAATGTACCCCAAGGGCAAGTGAATGCCATATTTTCTTGATCTTAAGGTGCTATATTTATTTGATTATATCTTGAGAAGCCATCCATTATAGATAACATGGCATGTCCTACTATTAGATCAACAATTATGTCAATGTTGGGCAAAGGAAAATCATCCTTTGGGCATGCCTTTTTTAAATCCTTGAAATTCGTGCATATTCTGATGCTATTATCAGTTTTGGATACTGGGACAATGTTTGAGATCCATTTTGCATAATCTATGGACCTGATAAAACCTACATCCAATAATTTCTTCAGCTCAGCTTTAACCATAAGGGTGATGTGGGGATGCATCTTTCTCAATTTTTGTTTGACCGGTTTGATTCCCTTTGGTAGTGATAGATGATGCATTAGGAGTTTTGGATCCAATCCTAGCATGTTAGAATAAGACCATGCAAAATTTATGTGTCGTTTCTCAAAGAATATGGTGAATGCAGGCTTCTCCTATTCTGTCATGGATGCTGCTAGATGTAAGATCTTTTCCTTTTCAGTTGTTCCCAGATTTATAGACTATGTCGGCTCTACTAGTACCAATGATCTATCATGGTAATGCTCTGGGAGAGTGTCAAATCTTTCATTCTTCAGTGCCTCAGAAAGGTTTTCACTGTTGGATACGTTCTTTATTTTTCTCTTTTCAAAGTCTAATGCTGCCTTAGAGAGGTTTCCACCATTAGATTTATTTTTTCTATTATCATTTTTGCAACTGAAAGATTTGACACCCTCCTATTGTAAAGCATCGATATGAGTGTTATGGATAGTACTTGTATCAGTTTCATCACTACAAATATAATTTATGATGGCATCATTGTTTGAAAAGACTAGTATAAGAATAGGTTTGGTGGGTTCTCAGTCAATAAGTTCAGGGTGCATTAAAGGTAACAAGTCATCAGATTGAATAAGGTCAACTGTTGTAAGTGTCATGATAGCTAGGTGGTCAAATTTATTGGTAGGAAGTTTGAGGTCTATGACAATGCTCACCTCCAAGTCTTCTGACTCACTCGATGTCTGATTGTCCTTGCTTGAGTCATCAATATTTGTTGATCCCATAACAAATGTTCTATTTCCTGAACTTTGTCCCTCCTCTCATAAGGTGTATATACTTGGATAATGACAATATCTTTGTCAGTATAGGATGTAGCAGATAGATAATCCCATTCATATTCATTGGAGTCTATGTCAGAGCCATCTCTCATTTGTAGTATCCTTTCTATTACTTTTTGGGTTTCTTCCTCTTTTTGTTTAGTTATGTAGCCTAATCCTGTTTTGTC
>VDFB02105785.1:442260769-442275488 GCA_007258455.2 Sequoia sempervirens | reverse complement strand
AAATCTAATTTTATTGGTGAGTGAATAGAGGGATTTGCTTTATGCCTTTTATTTAAATATTTTTGATTTATTTAAATTAGCAAAAAGGGAGATAAATAATTTAAATAAATAAACTATAGAAGTTTGTTTATTAAATTAAATAGAAGTATGATAATTAAACAATATTAAAGTATAAAGCTTTATTTATTTAATTAAGATTGAATATGATGTAATAATTAAATAATGCCAACTATATAGTTTTTTATTTAATTAAAACTAAAGAAATAGGAGAATTTAGAATGTGAACTATTTAAATAAGTATTTAATTTATTTAATAGTGGATGAATTTGAATATGGTATTTAAATAAAATTTGTTTATTTAAATAAGACGAAAATAATTGGATCAAGATTGAAGAATTATGATGAACTATTTAAATAAATATTTCCTATTTATTTAATAGTAGAGGATTTTTAGAATTAATTAATTAAATAAGTTGTATTTAATTAATCAAATTTCTCCAAACCATTTTTAAGTGTATACATTTTCATAAGTCTCTTTGTCATTGTTGTCAAAGGAGGCAGTATGGTCAATGCAAGGTAGACTGTCATGAAGGGACTATGGTTACATCGTAAACTTTTTGTTTTGAAAGTCTTTTGTTGTAGAAATAAAGTGACTGTCTTGACCATGTTGACATTGACTGTGACATGATGCCAAGGGTCTTGACAAACTTGGAAATTACATGTTTGATATCCTTTTAGTTGCAAGGGTTTGGTAACAGTGTCAATATAATGACATTATTGGCACACTAACAGTGATATACTATGCTTCTTCTACTCTATATTTTGTTTAGTATTTGGGAAAGATAGTGTGATGGATCCAATCTCAGTGTATAAACATTATTGACAGAACTTTGCTAGATGATCTATCCATGGTGACAGTGCTTTGGTTGGTGTGATAGTGTATGATAATTCTTGTCTTTTGAATGTAGGTATACCTACTTCATAGAGGGAGTTGATGATTATGAGCTCTTCTACTTCTTGTTCACTATGTTCTCAATCACTATGTGGTAAGGGTTTAGATGAGCACAGATCTCAGTTAATGGTACATGAAAATGAATAAAGAGTATTGATGCTATGAACAATGTTTTTGCTTGTGGTGATGGTCACTTATCTCAGTAGTACTATTCTTCATCTCTATGCTTTGACTGATTTTAACAGTCCTCCATTTATTGATATGGCTTGGATAAGAAGCTTTGCATGTATATGGTCTCAGTCACTTACAAGTGTGAAGCTTCAACATCATAGATTGCTAGCGGTTTACTTTTGTTCTAATTGTTTTCTCCTTGCAAATACACAATGGTGACAGTGGACTAGTATGCAATGCTTCCAGTGATTTGTGGAGTATCTTGATGATATTGTAAATGATATGTGGTAATGTCATTAATCTCTCAATGACTATGTGTTGATGCATAGTTTTTTTAATAATTTGTTAGGAGATGTCCTTGGAGGCACATCAGCTCCAACTGAAATGGAAGGTGTAGTGGAAGTATGTTGGATGGTCGTCCAAAGCTTGTAAAATTCTTCAATCTTTTATTTCAAATGATGGGTAGTTGTGACTTCTCATTGCCTAGAGGTTTTGAACATGTTAACTACTTCCATGAGTTTCTTCTGGACCTGATCATGGGCATCTGTACTACTGGCCACTTCAGCTTTGTGCAGTACTACTTCCTTTGTTGTGGCTGCCAAATTTTCTTTTGCAACTTCAATGAGTTAGGTTTGTTGAGCCAACTACTCCTAAAATTGTATTTGTTGGTCCTCTATCACTTCACATAAATTTTCACTAGTTAGGGCTACATTATCTACTTCCTCTATGACTGATTTTTCTTTTTCCCTTGTGATATCATGTAGTCTCTATGCACCATTGCTTGCCTAAAAGCTAAAATATTTTTTCTGCAGTATTCTTTGCCTTCCCACAGAGCTTCATGCTCTGTTTCAAATATGATGTAATCTAGTTGGTAAATGTGAGCTTATGATATATTTTGAAGTATTATAAAAAATTATTATAAAGTTCTAAAATTAAAAACTTTATTTGTTTGCACTTGGAATTGACATGGGAAGAAACAAGGAAATGGTAGCTAACATGCTAAGTGATTTTGGTATTAGTTAAGATGGAACTGTTTTCAATTATTTATGGCATATTGGATGATAATGCATTCCCAATTTCTATTCTATTGCAGGGTATCCCTGAGGCATCTGAAGTGCCTATACCTGTTGCACGACCATCATCTTCAAATCAATTACCAATTGGACAAGTTCCAACAACTGCACCATCACAAGTTGCACCTCCCTCTGGAGGGCCAAATGCTGCTCCACTAAATATTTTTCCATAGGTATGCTTTTCTGCCTTTAAGGTTTTCTAGGCATGGGTGTTAGGGCTGGAGAGGAAGGTGGAGCACTAGAATTTCTTTGCAATAACCAATAGGTATAATATGTTAGTGCAGTTTTGCATTAAACACTTAACAAATCAACTTTTGTTTCTCTTCATAGCTTAAATGTTTAGTTAATTGAGAATGAAAATGTTTGAGATTTCGTTTCTAAGCAGTATTAAATGCTTGTGGGATTTCCAACATTGGTTTCTGTCTCAATTTTTTTATTGATTATATCTTGCATAATTCAGTTTCAAGCCCTTTGCACAATGGTTCAAGCCAATCCCCAAATTTTACAGGTTTGTTGAATCTATCATGTCATGTTTGAGTACCACATGTGCTTTATCTACATAATATTGATATGTCTAATTTTTGGTTGTCAGCCAATGCTTCAAGAACTTAGCAAACTAAATCCCTAACTAATGAGGCTTATACAAGACCACCAGGCTGATTTTCTTTGACTTATCAATGAACCTATTGAAGGTACTGAAGGGTATGTACATTTGCAAACTTTTGGTCTAAATTTGTTTCAAGTGCTCATTCCAGTAGTAGTTTCAAGATTGTGGAAAGGTGTGTATTTGTGACAAAATCTTCGTGGAAGAAGTAATGTGCCCCTTTGATTAACTATTGAATGTTCTATTTGAGCACTTGTAAAATATGTACATTTTATTTACATGATTTCTTCTCAATTAGGAGCTAGTTTTTAAAATACATTTAGGTTTTTTAGCAGTTGTATCTGTTAATCTATAAGCTATCCATCCGCTTTTTGAAGGATAACAATTTCTATTTATAGATACTGTGATATTCTGATGTACTCTATAGATCTGTTAATTGAGATTACATATTGATATAGACACCGAGATGTTTAGATGTAGGTCTTTAGATATTCCTTATATTAAGTCTATTATGTATCAAGCAAGACAGGTAGAGCTTCTAATTACCTTCTTATCATCATTATTGCTTTAATAGATCTCCTCCATCAAAATCTAATGAGGGTACTAAGATCATTTACTGAATGCTTACCATGTTTTTTCCTTGAAAACTGACAGAGGAACATAGAAATTATATTAATGTCCACAAATGAACAAAGTATGTCAATGACACTTAAATTACAACTAGTTACATTAACTAATTGGGAGTGCAAAAATGAACTACTGAAAATAAACCAACTAGGATGAGGTATTGAGAAACAAAACTAGAAGGGTGTCAATGCAAATAGAAAATATTAAACAAGTTGCCTATATTCAAAAGTGATGAAATGCAGTGATCTTGTAGACTTATAGGTCACGCCTTAGAGGTTTTTATTCCACCCATTGTGCCAGGGATTTGTACCTAAGCTTGTACAGGTCTTTCCAACATTAACACAACCACGTTTGTATGGACAATGTACTCAGCAAGCCGGTATGAGTCATCATTGTGGCAGTTACACCTTGCCTCTAGATCATGTCCCACATAACTTAAATGAGGTTAATATTTAAAGATATTTCTTTCTTAACTTCAGAAAGGCTCCCTTTTTGTTGGGTAGACAGAGGGCTCAAACATATTCCCTTCACTTACTTTTCAAAAGCATGTTCTGGTCTGAGTTTTCATTCATCCTTATACCATGTTAGCAGCGTAAATTTATAACTTGGACACAATATGCATGAGATACAAAAGTGAGACTATTGGTATTTTACTATTCTTATAGCCTCTACAAATTGGTGCACACTCCCTTTAAGAGAATAGCAACACGGCCAAAATCTTTACTAAGATGCCATGATGAGCATGGCATAGCTTTTGAGCTTTGAGCTTGACTCAATTCTCAAAATAGAAATTGAAGATCAGCTCAAAATCAAACCGAGGACTAAAAAGGACTTTGAGAAGCCTAAATTTCAAAACTAAAATATCCCATAGATTATTCAAATGTCTTATAGGGTTCGTTGAAGAAAAGTATCTGGATATGCTTTTTCTATGTAGAGGGATTCTTTATTGTTTCTTTCATCGTTTCATGTGATTGTTTTCTGGATTTTTTTTAGGTTTTGAATGTTGCAAATTAAGTATAAGGTTTTGAAGGTAGAAAGTAAGTTTGTTAAGGTCAATCATATTTTATCAATTGTATCACAGGAGCTATGTAAGAACTACTTGAATTTGTGTCTTTCTCTAAAATTAGATAAAGTTATTGCTAAGCCATATCATATGTTTCTGAGTGCTTCATTAATTCAAATATTTGGAGAGCATCCTTGCAAAATCCATTTTGTGCATATCCTGCAATTATTGCATTCCATGAGATGACATCTCTTTGAGGCAGTCCATCAAAGAGTTCGCATGCCTTGTGTACATTTCCACATTTTGCATACATGTCTAATAAAGCATTTCCAACCATAATATATGACAAAAATCCCCCATCTATTATGCTCTGATGGATGTTCATACCTTGCTCCAAAGCTCCCATTTTGGCACAGGCAGGGAGGATGCTGGCATAGGTTGTGGAATTTGGCTTCACACCTGCTAATGTCATTTTCTTGAAAGTTTCTAAAGCCTTTTCAGAAAATCCATTTTGTGCATATCCCACAATCATCGTATTCCATGAGATGACATCTCTTTCAGGCATTTTGTCAAACAATTCACATGTCTTGTCTATGCTTCCACATTTTGCATACATGTCTACTAGGGCAGTTGCAACTACAACATCTGAAAAAAGTCCTCTATTATTTATGCTTTGATGGATGTTCATACCCTGTTCCAAAGCCCCCATTTTGGCACAGGCAAGAAAGATGCTAGAAAAGGTTGTGGAATTTGGCTTTATACCTACCAATTGCATTTGCTTGAAAGTTTCTAAAGTGTTTTCAACAAATCCATTTTGTGCATATCCAACAATAATTGCAGTCAGATGTGAAGTTTTCTCTGATTCAAGTGTTGTCAGGAAATTGGTGAGACTTCAACATTACTCCCACCGATATTGGAGAGTCTCTCTGATGCTTCTCTTTCCACTGCTTTACTCTTTTCATTCTTTTCAGGCTATCGGTGGGACTGGCTCCTCTGTTCCACCGATAGGTGTTTCTTTAGCCGATGGATTTTTACCTTTCCATTGTGACTTATCCTTTCACCCCATCAAAGGAACTTACCAATGACTCCCATTGAAAAATCATAGTGTCCCGAATGGAGATTGATGCATATCATTGTATTGGGGAGACATTGAGCCAACTCCCATCGATATTAAATTCTCTTCCTGATGAATTTTGCACCTAAGTACTATCGGAGCATCAAGGGGACAATGCATTGAGTCCTGCTGATGTTTATCACTCTCTCCAATGATCTCGTATTCTGGAAAAGGTTGTGGAATTTGGCTTTACACCTTCCAATTGCATTTGCTTGAAAGTTTATAAAGCCTTTTCAGCAAATCCATTTTGTGCATATCCTACAATTATTGCATTCCACGAGATGACATCTCTTTGAGGCATTCCATCAAAGAGTTCACGTGCCTTGTGTATGTTTCCACATTTTGCATACATGTCTAATAGAGCATTTCCAACCATAATATATGATAGAAATCCCCCATCTATTATGCTCTGATGGATGTTCAAACCCTGCTCCAAAGCTCCCATTTTGGCATAGGCAAGGAGGATGCTGGCATAGGTAATGGAATTTGGCTTCACACCTACTAATTGCATATGCTTGAAAGTTTCTAAAGCCTTTTCAACAAATCCATTTTGTGCATATCCTATAATCATCGTATTCCATGAGATGGGTTTGTGCATATCCCACAATCATCGTATTCCATGAGATGACATCTCTTTCAGGCATTTTGTACTCAAATTAGCTTGCAATTGATTAGGTTTTTATAATTTTTTAAATTGATTTTGGGAGGAATGCATAGGAAAATATGTACCTTAAAAAATCTCTATATATCATGATTTTTTCAAATTTTTGAGTTAGTGTTGAGTTTCCATGTTGAGTTTGAGGTTGAGCCCAATGTCTATGTTAAGTCTGAGTTTGGTAACTATGATATAATAATTGTGCCTCCCATGGATTTCATGGTAGACATGACACTAAAAAAATTCTCCTTGGTCTCCTCTCCTAGAGAGAACAAAGGTGGTGGTCCATTTGATATTGTAAAATATGGTGGTTAGTCTCAATTCAAATGGGAGCATACTCTCAATTGGCCAAGAGGAATCCACAACTCCTTACATTCTCCAACAAAATGGTGTGGCCTTGATAAAAAAATGGTACATTACTAAAACACAAAATCCATGATTTATGGTAAGGATTCGCCATGTATCTTTTGTAGTGATTTGCAAGAAATGCTTTGAGATTCTTTCATGAATGGATGAGTTTGAAGCTTTTATGAGGAGAACCCCTTATCACATGTTTCTCTATTGTGAAAGTGGCACAACAATTCCAATTTCCAAGTGAAATGTTAATCATAACAATTCTTCGTGTCTCGTTCACTTTGTGTTATTTAATTATTTTATTTTCTTCAGGTCAATAATATGTTTTCAATTTTATGATGCTAAGAATAAACCATTTGATGAGTTTTATTATAGGCAGGGAGTATGCTGGCAAAGGTTGTGGAATCTGGCTTTACACCTGCCAATTGCATTTGCTTGAAAGTTTCTAAAGCCTTTTCAACAAATCCATTTTGTGCATATCCTACAATATTGCAATCCATAGACCATAGTTTAACATGATATAAAAACACAACAACTGAGATCTTCCACATCGATGATTGGAATGTACCATTACCTATGAGGGAGTTACCAAAAGATTTCAGTACACTTACATCAATGATTTTAAGTATCTTGGACCTATCAATGGTTGTAGGTACCCTAATTACACTAGCTAGTAGGGTGTTGTTGATCCACACCTATGTTAGGTTGTTGTTCTATTCTTTTTTTAGTTGATTTATTTAATTTCAATGTGTTCCAACAACTGCAAAAATGACTAGTATTAGTCTCAAAGAGAGTGATCAACTTGAACGTACTTCCAATTTTACACCTTGAAAGTGTAGATTGTAGATGGTATTAGAAGTTGATTTTTGGGTCTATGTTAACACCAAGGTTGCACATTCTACAGATATTCTCCAGTTGCTTGAATATAACAAGAAGATAGCCAAAGCATAGTGAATCATCTTAGGTTACAAATAGATCGAGTGCTCAAGAAGGGTGTTAATTGTTATTAGATACTTGCAGTAGTTGTACCATCCATTGTAAATTGTATCTACTATTTTTTTCACAGAAATATTAATGAGTTACACCATGCTATTCTAGGTAACATTCTTATTTGCTTTGCATTTTGTCTTTGTATAAATGGTTTTCTATTTCAGTTGATTTAGGATGACTACTGATAAATTGAAATTCTTGATCTGAGTCTATGATAGGGCTTTTGTTCTCAGTACTTGTAACTGCCATTGTAACTGATGTTGTGAAAGATGCAGTTGACCAACCTCGCCCCAACTTTTTTTGGTGCTATTTTCCATATGGCATATCAATTGAGAACTTATCTACCTTTAGTACTAAACTTTAGTCTTAGCTTTTTTCTCTTCCTAATTAATGATCATTTTGGTGGCAAGCTCTTTATTTATTGTTATTATTATTTTATCATTGATGATTCAAATTAGCCTTCTAACTGGTATGAGGTTGTTCCAAAAATTTGATAGCATTACAGGGAGAGTTGAGTGTCATGGCAATGAACATGTCATGAGGGAATTTCACAAAAGCTTTCAACCCAGTGGACATACTTCATGTAAGTGCAACATCCTATACTTTTTGTTAAGATCATTAGGGGAGGTTTCCCTTTATTTATAACCTGTGGAAAATTTACAAGGTGTGGAATATACAAGAATACTTACATTCATACAGAAATTAGCTATTAGATCAATTATTCAATAACATGCTATCTTAATAAAACAACACCATGCAGAGAAATAATGACATATTTTCTCTTGTAATATTAATTTTTTTGAGTTTTTGATGTGAAAATTTTGAAACCTTATTTTTAGGCTACAGCTCTAAATTGGAGAAGTGAAAGGTGAATACCAATGAGGAAGAGTTTGGAGGAGCCAAAACCAATGGCATTAGGGAAGGCTGTATGTGGATTTTCAAAGGGGATTAAATGGGTTATTCCCTGTGGGTGGCTGCCAGCCTTCCCAAAGAGCTGTGTAGTTAGGAAGGGAGAGACCTAGTATAATTATATATGTGAAAATGGTGTATGTTTATATAATTATTGTAAATTTATGCAGGTGTCATTAAGATTGTTAATGTAGCCAATGAGGATTTTAATTTTCCAATGAGGGCTTTAATGAAGTAAATTTTTTAGAAGTGGATGTTTTCTCCTACACTCCCTTAAATCATGTTGTGGCTCCTCTTGATTTGTAATATGTTTGTGTTTGTGTGATTAATCATATTTGTTCAAGCATTTTAGTCTTCATTTCATGGTGCTTCTTCAACATTTGAATATCTATGATACTTGAAGTTTATATGCATAAATTTGTGAGGATTAATTAAGTTATATTTGATTTATGGCCAGCTAAATATATGACTAAAAGTAATGATTAATGACTAAATACATGACTAAATTAATGATTAAATATATGACCTAAATATATGACTAAATGAATGACTAAAGTAATGACTAAATATATGACTAAATAAATGGCTTGATTAACAGCTAGCAATCAATGACTAAATTAATGACTAAATATATGACCCCTATGACAATCCTACCATGACTAAATAAATGGCTAAATTATACATCTAAAATCAATGACCAAATCAATGACTAAATAAATGGCTAAAATATGGATTTAGTCCTTAGTTTAGTAATTGATTATAAATGACTACAAATAAACCACTAAAATGGTTAAGTGACTAAAATTAATGACTAAAAATGTGACTAAAATAAATGGCCCCAAATCAATGTCACAAATCAATGAGCCAAATCAATGACCAAATCAATGGCTAAAATCAATGACTAAATAAATGACTAAAATTGTTTAGTGATAAATTTAGTGGTGGTATAATGACTAGGAAATAAACCTAATAGTCAGTGATACAAGAGTTAGTCTGTTTATCCTAATTCCCCAATGGTTATAATTTAGAAATTATATTGTTGTTGTGTACTAGTGTATGGAATGTTACCTAAGCCCATTGATAAGAAATTTGAGAAATTGATGATGCTTTGGTAGATTATCTAGTTTAGAAAGGTTTTGAAGTATCTGTTGTTTTTCATTTTTCTCTAGAAAATATGATTGAGATTGTTGAAGAAAGGATGTTGCTTGAAGGTCCAAAAGGACGTAAGATGGGAATCCTAGTTGAAAGGAGATGTGGAAAAGCTAAGAAGAGACTTTTTGGATTTATTGTGGAAACAAATAAGTGTATTTAATAAATTTCAGATGTTTACAAGTATTGTCTTTGGTGGCCTGCAGTTGTAGATAATTTCAGAAGCAGAATTGAAGCGATTGAAGCTGGAGTGAACAACATTGGAAATAATTTTGATACATTTGAAGATAAAGAAGGGAAGGAAAGAATAAGAGTTGGTAAGGTTGAACTAATCATTACACAAAGACAAAGAGATGATGTGATGAAGACCTTCTGGCTTCTTAAAGAAATTGTTGAAGTCCAGTTAGAGCATCTTTCCAAAATTCTTATTGATGCAGAAGATGTTGAGAAACAATGTTCCATTACAGATTGGTCACTTTCTTTTACTCAGTTGGGTTTATTGGAATGCACATGCACAAGATTGGAGTCTGTTGCATTCAACTGGAAGAAGTTGTTTCCAGTTCTCAAGGAAAGGTATAAGAAGGTATTTCAGGTGAAGAATGTCATCTTCACTTAATTTTTGTATGCTTAAAAGTTCTTGATTGTTGGAAGTTTTTGAAGTTTTTGGAAATCTTTTGAAATTTTGATGTCACCATGTTTACTCTCATTTTTGGCACCCTTTTCCATTGATGTCAAAGGGGGAGAGAGTTGGAGATAATGGAAGAGAGTTGTAGAAAGTTCTAATGATAGTTGAAGGAGAGAGAATTTTATTTACATGTTACCATCAATGACAAGGGGGGAGATTGTTGGAAGGTTATCTATATGTTGTCATTGATGTCACCATGTTGGTAGCTTGGTCCGGTACTCTAAACCAGTGTGTATGTCTAAATTATCTTCTCCAGTGGTGAATCTGGTATTTTTGGTGCCTCTCTAGTATTCTAGTCCGCATTTCTCCACAGTTGATAGTTTCTAATTGCGGTTTTGGGAAATTGCTTATGAATGTTAAAGGCATGCATGTTTAGGTTATTTCATGCTCTGGTGCTTGTACGACGAAGTGACATTATTC
Source organism: Sequoia sempervirens (assembly GCA_007258455.2). Lineage (NCBI taxonomy): Eukaryota > Viridiplantae > Streptophyta > Pinopsida > Cupressales > Cupressaceae > Sequoia > Sequoia sempervirens. The sequence continues at coordinate 442,264,782 of VDFB02105785.1, read as the reverse complement.
TATTGGTTGCGTTGAAATCTATTTCTGACCGACTTGTTAAGATAATTATGATATGATGTGAAAACTTATGTGCGATCTATTTCTTGGTCTGAGCTGACATAATGTAAAGTGCTAATGGTTAAATTTCATTTTGAATTCTTTTTTGATCTATTGGGCTGACAAGTTGATATCTTTTATAAATGAATTACATCTAATTAGGTCGACCTAATTGATGCTTGTGATGAAGATTGGGTATATATATTGACAGTTTTTGAAGAGATGCACTGAGTAGTAGAGAAGAGATAGAAGAAATAGTGAGTGAGTAATGAATGTGAAGGGGTGATTAGAAAGGTAGCAGTTGATGTGAAAGTGAGCGAAGAATGAAGGGTGTAAATTTTGAATACTGAGCATCTCCGAAACTGTATCAACACATGATAGGTGCATCTTTCCAGTTCATTTTTGGCTATAAATCCTTATTTGGTTCTGTATAATCTTGTGTAGGTAGTGAGCCTCCTTGTTGGACAGTGAGTCCTTTTTGTAGGTAGTGAGCCTTTGTACTTGGACAATGAGTCCTTTTTGGCAGTGAGCCTATTTGAAAATACTCTATAGTGTGAGTTAACCCTCACCGTGGATTTTCCCTTATTGGGTTTTCCACGTAAAAAATTGGTGTTCATTGTGTTGATTTACTTTCTGTTATTTGTGTTTCATGCTCATATATAATAACAAAATAGTGTGGTTGAAGAATTGATAAGTGATAAAGTTTTAAGGTTGAATTTGTGTGACAACTGATTCACCCCCCCCTCTCAGTTGTCTTGTTCCTATTTAACATAGGTACTAATCTAATACTAAACTAACAAAATAAAAAAATATGTATGAATAAATTGAGAGATTGATCATTTAGCCAAAAGGATTAGTGTCTATCTAGCTAAGAAAAAGAGTCATAATTATAAGGGGAGGGGAGATACACTTATGAACCTATAATAGAGCTAGAATTGTACATACATCCAAATCGTAAATAGTAGAAACATAACACAAGAATGCATACTTCAAAGATCCATCTTTGATCAAGAAAATACCATATATATTGAAGACAAGACTATTAAAAAATCCTTTGCAATATTTTATAGCATTGTGATGCTAACTAAAATTTGATACAATCAATCAAACAAATGTGATTATAGAGACATTGTGACACACTCACAAGACTCCCTAAGTAGATTCTAGATAACAATGGAGAAATTTTCCAATGGAGAGGTTTCAATCGTACAATTCCTTAGAATCATACATAACAAGACTCAACCATATACACTATGATTTTTTGTTGATTGCCTAGAATAAACATAAGACTACCCAATGCCTAAATTGGTTCAATGACCAAACCCTTAAGAGATCAAAGAAATATGAATCTATAGTGGACACCTACAAATCCCAAGAAATATGAGAGCATGACAATTGCCATATATCTAGGTAAATAGGCCATTCTAATAATCAAGATTAAATTCATTGTGAGGATTAGATTTTCTAAGAGTAATTAGAAAATATAATCAAACCTATGAACCTACATATCTCACAAAATAAATGGAAAACATGTCAAATTATGCACATAAGGATACCCTATAGCTAAGCATGCACTGGGATTAGGATGCCAATAAATCCAAAGAAACATGTCCATGACTTGATTTTGATTCACATGCACATTTTCTACAAACCACATGGGAAAGAAATATGGACCCTATAATTCTCACTAAATTCCAATCTACTACTTCAATACCAATAAGTCAGCATTCATTGGATCAAATTAAACATTTATAAGCCTACACTAGCCAATATAGGCCTCCTTGAGCTTAACCACCATCAATGCATTAAATTTACAATAACTCTTGTACATAATTCTTACCAAACTATCTGTTTGCATTTCTACACAAACCACCATAGGCCTTTAAATTTTTAGAAATCCGTATGAAAGATATCAAACATAGTGATCTAGTACTTGAAACTACTATGGGCACATTGAACTAGTCCCATTGCCTTTGAATCCCAATGTGGTATCAAAACATGGATGCTCCTACCAAATTAGCACTTAGAGAAAACATTATATGAATGCCACCTAGATATACATGGAACCACCTAATCAATCTTTTAAGCATGCACAAACTCCCATCATGCTATCACCAATCGGTGAAAAGGTCTAATAAAAGTTATTTGCATTAATTGCATGCTACAACTATATTCCATCGCATTTTTATCATATAATCTTATACAACAAAAAAATAAGCATACACTCATGGGCCCATAGGATTTCTTGTACACACTTTACAACCAATAACAATGAGCTCATAGATATTTTTACTAACACACTAGAGACATTGATCAAAACAAAGATCCATAGGTCCATTAGCCTTTAGGATTACATAAAGAAAATGAGCTCAAGGAGTGTAGAAGAATGCAAATTAGCAATCCACTAGTGTCATCATTATACACCAAACTCTTGTGACCATCACATAGATCCACACCAATAGAAACATTAAGCTAAAATCACCCTAGTTTCACTAAAAAATAAATAAAAAATTAATGCAAAATAGTTTCACCTTATTTTCTATATGAAAATCATTGATAACTAATTTTAGATTCAATTTAATGTACTCCATTATAATTCGTTTATCACATTATATCTTCCTCCTTGCTCCTATGAATAATTATTCAATTTATGTGTGTGGTTGAGCTGCATGTTTGTAATTATGGTAGCTTGCATATGATCTTATGATCCTATCAACTCTAGAGGAATTTTTTATTGTTGATATTTGGGCCAATTATAGTTTCATTAAAAAATGAACAAAAAATAGTTTTTTTGGGTTTCATTCTTTTGTTTTAATTGAAAACATTTCAATTGAGAGCATTTCAAGCAAGAATATTTTTGTCAAAAGTGTTGATGCCACATAGGTGATGCACAAGGTACAAAGGGTTTCGGTAAAAACCTTGTCAATAAAAAATATTTCACCTAAAACACCTTTATTGGCCTAAAAGGCGGTATAGCTCTAAACTTTTATCCAATAGGAATATTTCGACTTAGTGCACCAAAAGGATTATAATTGCATTATAATTAGCATCTTAGATCACTTGCATGCCCCCTTGTTGTTTGCCAACATTTGCCAAGATTGTAAAGTTGACCTTTCAAGGGGGTTGATGGAGAACATGAACCCTCAAAATTTAGTAACCTCAAAACAATTCTAAATACCATCAGTCCTTACAAATCAACAAAGAGTAGAAATCATAGTGAGCCATACAACATAAGTTTGAACTCTCCCAAATCATGACCACGCATTAGGGCTCAAATATGTGTTGTGTGGAATTGATCTAGAGCCATGTGATTGACCGACAAATAAGTCCAATCCTACATAGAAATCAAGAACATTCTGCTCTCAGATCATTGATTGCAAATAAATTTTACTAAGTCATTAAAAATCATAATTCATCTTTGCTAAAAAAAAACTAAATAAACCTTTCATTTATATTTGATTTTCTAAATTACTATTTATTATTCTGATATTTTGTACCTCTTTATTTAAATTAATTGTACTTTGTCATGGATTTTACAAGTTGCTTCCTCTCAGAAACTGATCCTACTGTTTCATAACATTGCCCAAACCATCGTTTATGTGGGCCAAAAACCCAACATTCTCTTCTGCGTGACAGTCAATTCCTTAATCTCTACCAGTAATTTGTTCATGTACTCCTCCAACTCTCTCTGAGTTTCCAGGGACCTGCTTTGTCTGCCATTTCTTTCTTCACTTACTCTTCAACGCCCATCTGCAACGAACAAAGTACAGAGAGGGATTAACTGCAATATTTTACAGGGTCTTATAAATTTTCCAGGACAGAAGATCATGATATCCAACGTCCTTTTTCTCCACCTTCAGACAGCTTTGTTGGTGTCTGACAATATCGTGGGCTTGAAAGGCCAGAGGGAAACAATATCAACTAACTAGTTCATCTGCAAACTTGCTGAAGTTGTACTATGTGTGCTGAGATGGTCA
>VDFB02105785.1:442113529-442234101 GCA_007258455.2 Sequoia sempervirens | reverse complement strand
ATAATATATAATATATATTAAAATATAATATATAATATATATTAATATATAATATATAATATATATTAATATGTATTAAAATATAATATATAATATATATTATATATTGATATATGACATTCTAATAACACTAGAGGTGATGAATATCCATTTTGTAAGTTATATAAAAAACAAAAAGGGACTGTTTTGAGTATTTCAATGGTCCCTACATTCTTTTTGTCATGAAAATCTCATGATTTCTGTCTGCATCTGATGAAATTCAGCTTTTCAAAGATTCTCTTACACTTTTTGTAGAATTCCAATCATTTGTGTGTGTTTTTTTGTTTGTGCAATGGGGAACAATAGTCGGCATAAGAGAAAAGGTAAAAGGAAACTTACAACAGAACAAATTGAAGCATATAGAGCAAAAGATAGAGAAAGTCATGGGAAAAGAAGACAAGGTATGCAAAATATTCAAATTGAAGCTTCTTCTGAACCATTGAATGTTAATTCAAGTGAAGACGAAATAGGAATTGAAAATATTGAACATCATATTCAAATTGAAAATGAAAACATTGAAATTGAAAATGTGCAAATTGAAAATGAAAATGTGAACAACATTGAGAATGAAAATGTTGTTGAAAATGATATTCAAAATGAAGTTGTTTTTGAAAATGTTGAAAATGAAAATGTGGTTGAAAAAGAAATTGTTTTTAACAATGAAAATGTTATTCAAAATGAAATTGTAATTGATAATGTTGAAAATGAAAATGTGGTTGAAAATGAAAATGTTGAAAATGAACCTTGTGCAACACCTAATTACAAAAGAACCCCTAAATGGTTGGTTGAAATAGATGAGAACATAATTGATAATCTTGAAGGGAAAAGGTCACAAAAAACGGTTCATTTGTGGGCTACGAAATTGTTCAATGAATTCTTTTCCAATAAGACATTAACCGAACAATGCCAACTTTTTGTACAATTACTTAAGATTTACAAAATGAAACCATTATTAAAAAAATTGAAGATTCGTCTCACAAAAAAATTAGAAAAAAATAGTCTTATTGTAAAAAATCTTTTTAATGCTATAACCTCTATTGGAAAGACTAGCAAGGAAAAAGATAAAAGGGATGCTTGAAGAGTGATCACAACCTCACTAGTAAGCCATCATTTGAAAAATGATCGTTTAATGAGACAAAATTGTATTGATTTTAACTTAAATTGTAAAACATTGAATAGAGCACTATCAAGAAGAGGAAGACTCGATAGTGCTCTTCAAAATGATACATGGGATTTTAGTGGGAGGCTTCCATGTGTTGATAAAAAGCTAACGGATAATGTAAAGATGCAAATTGAACAATATTGGAATTATCACTCTAGAGTATCACTAAACGTAAAGGATGTTTTAAAGTTACGAATTGGCAATAGAGATCGTACACCGCATCCTAAAATTTTTTTGGAATGTAGCCAAATAATTTTGTAGAAACAATTTTGTTAAGAACGTCCACTTTTGCAAATCTTGCAAAGGGCTTTTGAGTCTTGCAAACCATTTTATTGTGTTCCTATTAAGGTTCGTAATACATGTTGTAAATACCATGTTGAGTTTTCAATGTATCATGAATTGTTATGCCATATACGTTCTACTATGCATACAGACAAAATGTTGCAGGAGTGTCATGCAGTGCAACTTCCCAAGTCATCCGAGGAGTTGTTAGATTCATTTTTATGCATTAGAGGTGATGGTTGCTGATTTTATAAAAATGATTGTTTAAATGGAACGTGTTTGCAATGTGGTGGTTTATCAAAGTTTGTAACATGCTTTCATGAGGGTAGTGATCATGATTTTGGTAAAAAAATTGTTGAGAAAAAAAAATATGGGACAGTGAAATACACATTGAAGAGTGGAGGTGAGGGTTGTAGATGTGAGTTGGTTGCAAGAGAGGTAAGTATTGCTGATTTTATTTTAGATTTTAAGAAAAATATTTTCTATAAGTATGCAAGGCATAGCCATAGGTTGCAGTGGTTGGATCGGCAATTCAGGATGTGTAAGGACTCTTTCCCCGTTGGAACTATAGTATATGTAGTTGATTTTGCTGAAAATTACACATTGCAACCACAAAATGAAGTTCAATCACAATATTATAATTCTATTGAAATTGCTATTTTTGTCCACATAACATATAGGCATGCCCTTAATAGTAAAAAAGATGACAGGAAGATAATTAGGGAGTACCATTTTTACATGAATGATGATAGATCTCATTCATCCTAGTTTGTACAATATTGTTATGAAAAAAATTTTGAGTTCTTGCAGGAAAATGGAATTGCAATGGGTCAACATTTGATTTGGTCAGATAATTGCACAGGGCAATTCAAGAATGCTCACATGTTTTATTGGTTGAGTAGGATGCATATAGAGAGGGGTGTACCACATATTTGGAGTTTTTTCAAAGCTGGGCATGGAAAAGGTGAGCATGATGGTGCAGGTGCATGTGTGCAGAGAGCTTTGGTTAAGGAACAAATGAAGATTAGAGGTGATGCAACATTTAGTGATGCACATTCTATTGTGGATTGGTGTACCTATGCACTATCACGAGGAGGGACACTTGATTCACAAGTCAATAGGTTCTTTTGGTTGGTTGAGGAGGGAACAATGGGAGACAGAATGGAATGTCAAACAATTAGAGATTCTTCAAAGATACATTCAGTTCGAAGCTCATATGCGAGTGCATGGACCATATGGACACGAGAGATGGCTTGCTTTTTTTAGAATTGTATTTAGTGTGATTGGGATCAGTGCGAGTCAAGTGAATGGGTAGATACATGGATTCCACAATACCTAACTCCTTTATCTATAGCACAATCCTCATTACAAGATGTAATGGAAAGTTAACTTGACTATGATCATCTTTCAGATCTTGTACAACTAGGACATGTCTATGCAGTTGTAGCACTGCAGGGGAATGAAGAGGGATCAAACTATTGGTTGGCACGATGTGTACAAGGAAAGAAAAAGCGAACACAATCGATGATAGATGATGATGGCTTCATGTATCCTACAGGTTCAGTTTTTTTTTTCGAACTTGGTTGCATTACCATTTCACCATCGTTTAGGTTGTTTACAATAATATATATTTTTATTCTAAGTATATTTAGATGTTGATAAAAAAGTTATGATCACACAGGTTCAGTTGTTGTTTTTGGAACTTGGTTGCGAACATATATGATTAGAAAGAATGGCGTACCTAAATTTGAAGACTATGATAAACAAAAAACCATTCTGATGTATTCACACCTTGTTATAGCAACAAATGCAACTTATTGAGACATCATGCTAGACCAAAAATAAAAAAACTATGGACAATTAGTAGTGTTGATCATGAAGCATTACTGGAAACTATGAAGGTAAGAGATGACCCTACAAGGACACTTGAGTAGCAGATCATTTGTTGTATGGGACAGGTATAATATTATTCATCACATTTTGACATTGTTTATCTAGTAAGGGTCATTATTTAGGTTGTTTAGAATAATATAGATTGGTTATTCTAAACATCTTTTATAGTTTGCATTACCAATTCATCATCATTCATGTTGTTTAGAATAATATAGATTTTGTAGTCTAAGCATCTTTTCTATTGTGACGATATAGATATCTCATTTGAAGTATATTGCGATGTTCCTAACATGATAGATCATGGACTTGCTGCAACAATAGCCAACTCTATTCATTTGGGATAGGTATGTGACGTATGAGAATAATATAGATTGGTTATTCTAAGAATCTTTTATAGTTTGCATTACCATTTCATCATCATTCAGGATGTTTAGAATAATATAGATTTGTTAGTCTAAGCATATTTTCTATTGTGACAATATATATTTCTCATTTGAAGTATATTGTGATGTTTCTAGCATGATAGATCATGGAATTGCTGCAACAATAGCCAACTTTGATCCTCTGGGAGAGGTATGCGAGAGATTATAATAATATAGATTGGTTATTCTAAACATCTTTTATAGTTTTCATTACCATTTTCATCATCAATTAGGTCGTTTAGAATAATATAGATTTGTTATTCTAAGCATCTTTTCTATTGTATGTAGTTTGACTGTTACCTTAATGGTTTGTATAGGTGGTTCACTCCAGAACGCCAACATCTTACTCTTGTGGAAGAGTGTGCCAACCGCAAAGGAAATGAGAGCTCTATTTCCTTCCCCTACTAGGAAATGACTATGTATTAGGGTCATTTGTTGTGTGCCTACATGGCATTTTGTAAATCCTATATTTGATAGCAATTATTGAATGATAATATCATGCATATTGTGTACACTTTATCTGTATTCAAGTGTATACTTTACAAATTATGTGTATACTTTTTCACTTATGACTATTGCAATGTATACTTTATGACTTATATGTTTTAAAGTGTATACTTTCAAAGATTGTTGACTTTTAGCACTTTGAACTCTTATGAGAAATTGTCGATCCAATGTAGCTCAGAGATATTCAGAGTATTTGGATGCAAAAGAGGACCATACCTAGCATAAACATACCCATATGGACGTGTTGGAACAGTTCGTTTGGTCCTATGAGTTGTAGAACAAAAGTTGCACCACTTTGCAACTTTACACTGCTTGCATCTGACAACTTTTTCCTCAACTGAAAAATGGACACCACGGGAAAATGCCTCCGAGATAGAAAAATCTGAGAGAGGTTATTGTCGAGGGTCCTAACACGATCCCATAGCCTTAGACGAAGATTCTGTAGGCATCATGGTTTCTGAGAAATATAGATTTGAAGATTGTTGCCTTTTAGCACTTTTGACTCTTAAGGGAAATTGCTGGTCCAATGTAGCTCAGTGAGATTCAAAGTATTTGGGTGCAAAAGAGGACCATACCTAGCATAAAAGTACCCATCTAGACATGTTGGAATGTTTTTTTTGGTCCTACGAGTTGCAGAACGAAATTTGCACCACTTTGCAACTTTACACTGCTTGCATCTGACAACTTTTCCCTCAACTGAAAACTGGTCACTGCAGGAAAATGCCTCTGAGATAGAAAAAACCGAGAGAGATTATTGTAGAGGGTCCCAAAAAAATTCCATAGCCTCAAACAAAGAGTCTGTAGGCATCACAGTTTCTGAGAAATAGAGATTCAAAGATTATTGCCTTTTAGCACTTTCGACTCTTAAGGGAATTCGTCAGTCCAATGTAGCTCAAAGAGATTCAGAGTATTTGGGTGCAAAAGAGGACCATCCCTAGCATAAACATACCCATATGGGCGTGTTGGAACAGTCCATTTGGTCCTACAACTTGCAAAATGAAAGTTGCACCACTTTGCAACTTTACACTGCTTGCATCTGACAACTTTTTCCTCAACTGAAAATTGGTCACCGCAGGAAAACACCTCTGAGATAGAAAAATTTGAGAGAGGTTATTGTAGAGGGTCTGAACACAATCCTATAGCCTTAGAAAAAGAGTCTGTAGGCATCATAGTTTCTAAGAAATAGAGATTCAAAGATTGTTGCCTTTTAGCACTTTCAACTCTTAAGGGAAATCGCTGGTCCAATGTAGCTCGGAGAGATTCATAGTATTTGGGTGCAAGAGAAGACCATACCTAGTGTAAACGTACCCATCTGGATGTGTTGGAACAGTTTTTTTGATCCTACAAGTTGCAGAACTAAAGTTGCACCACTTTGCAACTTTACACTGCTTGCATTTGACAACTTTTTCCTCAACTGAAAACTGGTCACCGTGGGAAAATGCTTCCGAGATAGAAAAATATGAGAGAGGTCATTGTAGAGGGTCCCAACACGATCCCATAGCCTCAGACGAAGATTCTGTAGGCATCATGGTTTCCGAGAAGTAGTCCTTCAAAGATTGTTGTCTTTTAGCACTTTAGACTCTTAAGGGAAATCATCGGTCCAATGTAGCTTGGAGTGATTCGACGTATTTTGGTGCAAAAGAGGACCATCCCTAGTGGAAATGTACCCATATGGATATGTTGGAATAGTCTGTTTGGTCCTACGAGTTGCAGAATAAAAGTTGCAACACTTTGCAACTTTACACTGCTTGGATCCGACAACTTTTTCCTCAACTGAAAACTTGTCACCGTAGGAAAATTCCTCCGAGATAGAAAAATATGAGAGAGGTTATTGTAGAGAGTCCCAACATGATCACATAGCCTCAGACGAAGAGTCTGTAGGCATCACATTTTCTGAGAAATAGAGATTCAAAGATTGCTGCCTTTTAGCACTTTTGACTCTTTAGGGAAATTGTCGGTCCAATGTAGCTCAGAGAGATTTGGAGTATTTGGGTACAAAAGAGGACCATCCCTAGCATGAACGTAACCATCTGGATGTGTTGGAACAATATGTTTGGTCCTACGAGTTGTAGAACAAAAGTTGCACCACTTTGCAACTTTACACTGCTTGCATCTGACAACTTTTTTCCTCAACTAAAAACTGGTCACTGGGGGAAAATGCCTCTAAGATAGAAAAATACGAGAGAGGTTAGTGTAGAGGGTCTGAACACGATCCTATAGCCTCAGACAGAGAGTCTTTAGGCATCACGGTTTTTGAGAAATAGAGATTCAAAGATTGCTGCCTTTTAGCACTTTCGACTCTTAAGGGAATTCGTTAGTCCAATGTAGGTCGAAGAGATTCAAAGTATTTGGGTGCAAAAGAGGACCATCCCTAGCGTAAAAATACCCATCCGGAAATGTTGGAATAGTTTGTTTGGTCCTACGAATTGCAGAACAAAAGTTGCACCACTTTGCAACTTTACACTACTTGCATTTGACAACTTTTTCCTCAACTAAAAATTGGTCACCACGGGAAAACGCCTCAGAGATAGCAAAATCCGAGAGAGGTTATTATAGAGGGTCCCAACACGATCCCATAGCCTTAGATGGAGAGTTTGTAGGCATCAGGGTTTCCGAGAAGTATCCCTTCAAAGATTGTTTTCTTTTAGCACTTTGGACTCTTAAGGGAAATCATCGGTCGAATGTAGCTCAAAGTGATTTAACATATTTGGGTGTAAAAGAGGACCATCCCTAGCATAAACGTATCCATCTAGATGTGTTGGAACAGTCTGTTTGGTCCTACGAGTTGCAAAACAAAATTTGCACCACTTTTCAACTTTACACTGCTTGTCAAAATTGCAACTTATTGTCAAATGATGGAAGTTCAAGAGTCATCTTGTTGTAGTTTGTTGGAAAAAAGCTAGAAGTTGTTTGGTGATGGCCCAATTAGGTAGGAATTAGATGTTAGAAGGGTTTGGGAGAGTAGGGGAGGTCAGTCGAGGTTTGGGTATGATGCCCTAGATGCGAAAAGTGTGGTTTTTGAGTGAAATTGGGAGCTTTAAGGGTGTTAGTGATTGAAATATGTTGGGGCAACAATTTCTAAAGGTGTATTAAGCATATGTAGACTTCTGTAAACATGTTTGAGGTGTTGTTTGAGTGAGATAAGTGTGGAAATTCATAGTTTCAATTAACCCCCTTAAAATCTAAGCAAAATGAGGGTTACATGATTGAGTGACTTAGATGGCGTTTACAAGGATGATATTTGTGGAATTTGGATGTTTATATCCTGGTGAGACACTATCCAAAGGAATCTTGGAGGGGAAATAGTTTTAAAGATGAGTTGTTTTGCAAATTTGGGCTAATTGGAGCCCTATTCGGTGTAATAGTTCAATTTCAGTGGGGTTGTTCCAAAACAAGCACATTAGGTTTTGAGATATGTTAAACAAAAGGGTACTAGGTGTCTTTCAAAACCTTTTGTTTTGTGGATTTGAGTTGATTTTGTGAGGATATTGATTCTTACTCAAGATGATTTTATACCTTTTATATGTTATTATGCTTCAATGAACATTAAGTGACATTGATTTTTATACAAATGATTATATTACTTTCGAATGAACAATGTAACATGAAATGCATTTCATTAAGTTGTATCCACTTTTCATTTTTGTTAACTTCTTTTGAAATAAAAATCAGTTGCACACTTCATTACATGAGTTTAAAATTCAAAATAATGTCAAATGTAAAATCATTCAATAGAGCTTAAAATCATGGGTATTCTAAAAATGAGTGTTTGATAAAAATGTATTGGTAGACATGCATGAAAAATGTGGTACAACAGAAAAAGCAATTCATTGTTTGAAAAATCTCCTAAAAGAAATAGATGGATTACCAATTGTAATTTATAAGTTCTATTAAAATGTTATTTCATTAATCTATAACATACATTATCAATCACAACTTTAAACAATTCTAAGATAATTATACATTCCATCTTGAAAATTCAAAGTAGAAAGAAATGCACACGAGAAACAAATTAGATCGAATACCAATTCTTATATATCAAATTGTAGAATAATTGTGTTTGTGCATATACAAATTTGGCATATGCCTACTAAGAACAAGTTTTACAACAAGTTTTACAAATTGTGGCATATATTCCATCTCAAGATCTATCAAACCCTAAGTACATGTCAATCTATATCATATCCTAATCCTGTGCTGGACCATCAAAATCAAGCCTCCTCGAAGAAGTTAGATGCTCTGCAGTTTCTTGCACAATAACATTTCAAACCACAAATTAGATTATGTGAATGGTTGACAAGATAGACTAGTAAATAGAAACTTATATACCATCATTTATAAATTACAAATTTAACATCAAAATCAATATACATGTACTATATTATATCAATAATGCAATTCTTATTTACCTCTAATCTTGCTCTCTTTTTTGCAAGACGTTCTACATATGATTGTCCCCTAGGATGATCAAGATTCCTCCTATAAAGTAATGGTCTCTCACTCGTCACAATGTTGGGTCGAACAGAGGACTATATCAGATAAAATAAAAATGACAAATTAAAATATAATTGTTGAAAAATAATCATATCTACTAATCACATATCTACTCCTATCTAAACGTAAATGATCTACAATATAAAATAAATGCATACCTATTGTGATGCTATGACACTAGATGAGCTCATAGTGGATGGATCAGCTAAGATGCTTTCCTGTATAAAAAATGACAAGAATGTAAATGCACATGCACATATAATTATAATGTTGACAATAAAAAAGATATATACCTGTTGTACAACTTCATCCAATGGGTCAGACTCGATCAACAAGGCTATATAAGAACTAGGTTGTTGTATAAAAAGACAAGATTACATTAGACTATCAATATATGTAGTACATGTATTTAAACATATTAGATTTCAAATATTAACATCTAAAATAACAATTTAAATTATTTATCATGTACTGATTGTCTAAGGAAAATGAAATGGAAGTATGCGTAGCCTGCTACACTTCCGACAACTACTCCTCTATCAACAACTATTAAAGATTCCACCACATAAACATATATTAGAACAAATATCCTTCATAAAATATGAAAGAATTTACATAAAACACACTATGAAATTGCTTTAAGACTTACTGGTGCTCAAATATCATCCCTAGCAGTCAATGTCTCTCCTACAAATGCTCCACTCTGTGCTCTATCAACTCCTACATCTAGCATATCATGAACCTCAAAGTCGGATGTGTCTATGGGAGCCTCAGTGGATTGTCGGAGAGGACCAAAACATAAATTGTTACACGTCATGCAACGATGAGGCACACAAATATTTCCCAAAGAGGACGGTGTACTAGTCAGAGTTGATGGTTGTGTACCAGTGGGAGTTGTTGTAGTAGGTGCACCACCATCATCTTGGGATGTATTGGGTGCAACACCACCATGATGGGATGCACCGTCAACTGGCTATACAACATAATGGCTCTGCCTCACCAAATGATCACTCAATGAATGCAATGCATAAATTCTCATTGTCCTCGCATCTACAACAATCTCCGGGTAAGGTAGTGGAGTCGAAGTAGCAATAGGTGGAGGAGGACGAACTGGGGTGACTCGGCGTGCCCTAGGTCTATCCTATGGCATCCCTCTACCAACACCCTGAAAATATCGCATGTCAAAGTAATTGACATGTTTCCCTAGCACAAACTCAGCATATAATTTTCAGAGAAAATATTGAGGGACATCAAGGTTGTTGTTGGGTGGTTTATTGAAAACCATCCACCAACATCTCCAAAAATGATTTAATATTCCTCTATGGGTGCACCATTTAATTGAAAATTTTGGTTTTCGCACATTAACAGGCTGTCCAGTTCTCTGATCTATGAATAACTGGGCTAATTGGCCTTATTCAATATCAAGAGCCTTCACCTCATCATACGATAACCCATCAGCATAAAATTGTCTTTGTTTCTCTCGCCATTGTGCAAATCTATTATGTTGAATTGCCAAAGTTTGAACATTTACAATGATTGTTTCCAAAGTGTTTTTCATATCTGATAGTTCATCAAGTGTTTCATAGATTTGACATACTTTTCTTAATTGATCTAAATTCGTATTAATAGACTCATGTATTGTTGGCACATTTTCATTCGAAAATAGTGGTTGTGGTGGAGGATTTGGAGGGTATTCATTCTGCAGTATTAAGGTTTTCATTTTTTACGAGAGGGTTTTCATTTTGTGCAAGGTTAGGATTTTCAATTTGATCCATTTTTAACCTGTTAATTGATTAAAAAAATTATAAAATTAACAATGGTTTTAATCTAATAAAAAACCTATCAAATATACGCTATTTTTGACTAAAATTAAAAAAAAAAAAGCAAAATGAAAATAAATTGTATAAAAATCGAAAAAATCAAACATACCTTACAAATTTGGTGATTTTTTTGTAATTTTAGCTCCCCCAAACAGATATCTGAGTCACTCTCCTAAAACCCACGTGCACGCTGGTAAAAATACTGGTAAAAATATAGCTCTCGGACTTTGTTTGTTTGTATACAATACAAAAAATGGATATATGTTTCCTTATTTACAACTTTTTAAATAAATGGTTGGGTCTGTGACCCGACCATAGTGTTTTTTTTTAAATATCGATAATTTAATATAAAATATATTATATTATAATATAATATAATATAATATATATTATAATATAATATAATATAATATATTATAATATATATTATATATATATATTATAATATAATATAATATTATATTATATTATATTATAATATAATATATATTATATTATTTATAATATAATATATATATAATATAATAATATTATATTATTTATAATATAATATATATATATATAATAATATTATATATATTATAATATAATATAATAATATTATATTATATTATAATATAATATAATAATATTATATTATATTAATATAATATAATATTATATTATATTATATTATATTATATTATATTATATTATATTATAATATAATATAATATTATCATATAATATAATATAATATAATATTATCATATAATATAATATAATATAATATTATATTATATTATATTGATATTATATTATATAATGACTTCTCGAGGTTTTTTTTAATTATAACACAAATAACAGATATCTGTTATATAGAATATAATACTTGGTCGGGTTGGACCCGACACAATTATAAATTCTGCCTTAAACAAAACCGATATTTGTTTCATATTGGATATCTGTTTTATAATGGATATTCATTTGGTAATGGATATCCGTTCGTAATGGATATTTGTTTTGGTTCAATATTATCAAACCACAATGGATATTGTACTTTGGCCTGCAAAAAGTCAAAGGCATGAATTTTGCATTTTTGGACGTGTTAAAAATGCCTTTTTTTCACATCGCCACTTTTTGGACCCTCATGATCTTGCACAGACCCTCAACTTGATAATTTCCTAACAAAAACTTATATCAAATCACTTTTAATATTCTCTATTGTCTATGCCTCATTAATTTTTATTTTATTTTTATTTTTTTATTAATATTACAACCCATGTGATGACAACAAGAAAACTATCTACCATGAGGAATGTGACACTAAGCCTATCCTATTACTTTACAATTTTTTTATGTACCATTTTCCATAAAGCAACGAGGTTGTGGGGAGATAAGGACAAGATTTGATAATGATTTTTTCTATAATATTTTTTTTTTGCATACTTGTCGATTGTTTTCATTCAAACTCATAGATCAAAGTTTCTTCTTTCTCTAAATTGTTTTGCTAAATTTTGTATAATTACAAACTATTCATGCATTTTATATCTAAATTTTATGTGCTACAACATTTAATTCATATTATAGATCCTACTGAGGTGTTAATTTAACATATCATATGTTGCTTCTGTCAATTTCTATAACCCAGCAACAAATTAATTGCACAATAAATTCATAGAAAGAAATCTGATTTATAACAATTAACGCAACTGGGTTAATTAACAACTAATAACAACAGAAGCAAAAATAACAAAAAGACAATAACACAAATTTACCCAGGAAACCCCAATGCGGGGAAAAACCTGCAAATGTTGGATCTTCTATTCAGCCTAACAACAAACTTTTCTTTCGAAAATACAATATGGGTTTGCTACAACAATCTTACATTTATAGAGCCTAGCTACTTTACTTATCGTGCAAGGAAAGAATCTTTCCTTGCTTTCTTTGGCTTTAATTACATATAAAATCACTCCTGGATTTACCTTAAATCCTCACAAACTCGGAAACATTCTATTAAAGAATAAAAATCCTGTTGTTCCTAAAAATCCAACTCGAATCGTTTTAAAGCATATCTAACTCGAGTTTCTTTAAAGTGATTTAAAGAATATCCAACTCAAGTTGCTTTAAAAAAAATCCACATCCCACCTTTCGAGCTACAAAAATCAACACTCCCTCTTAGCGAGGAAGGTGTTCTGCACAACACCCAACTTGTCCCTGAAGAATTCAAACTTGCTCTTCATCAAGGCCTTCGTCAGGATATCTGCTATTTGTCCATCTGTAGGAATGTAATTGACCTTCACTATCCCCTTCTCCACACAATCTCTGATGAAGTGGTACTTGATCTCAATGTGCTTTGACTTGTCATGAAACACTGGATTCTCAGAGAGTTTGATACAACTCTGATTATCACAGTAAATGACTATAGGATCCAACTCCTGATCAAAGAGCCCAACTAGAAGTTTCTGAAGCCAAATAGCCTCACATGTAGCCATATTGGCTGCCACATACTCGGCCTCTGCAGAACTCAGCGCAATTGACTTATGTTTCCTTCTGTACCAAGAGACTGCTCCTGATCCCAAACTGAAACTGCACCCTGAAGTGCTCTTCCGATCAGCTATACTGCCTACCCAATCTGCATCGGTAAACCCCTCAAGCTTCACTCCATCCTATTGGACATACTTCAGCCCATAATCAACTATGCCTCATAGATATCTCAAAACATGCTTCACAGCTATCCAGTGCACACGTTTAGGTTCCACCATAAACTGACTGAGTGAGTTCACTGCAAAACAAATGTCTGGCCTGGTGTTGACCAGATACATAAGAGAGCCTATCAACTGTCTATATAAAGTCGGGTCCACTGCCTCTGATCTAGAAGCATCAATCTTCTTCTAATTGGTCACAAGTTGCATAGACATAGGCTTACAGTTTTCCATCTTGAATCGCTTCAAGATATCAATTAAGTACTTCCCTTGTCCAAGGAATATCTCTCCCTCTTTCTGCCACAACTCCAATCCCAGAAAGTAGTGCATCAAGCCCAAGTCCTTCATCTCAAACTCTCCTGCAAGATCCTGCTTGCAGTGTGCTATGAGCTCCTCTGACCCTGTGAGAAATAGGTCATCAACATATAACAACAATATGAGAAGTTAGCCCTTCACCTGAACATAGTACAGGTTTGAATCCGCATCACTCTTGATGAAGCCCACACTGTGCAAGTAACTGTCAATACGTGAATACCACGCCCTAGGAGCCTGCTTGAGTCCATACAATGCTCTTTTCAACCTGCATACATGAGAATCCCTCTCATGTGCTTCAAATCCTTCTGGCTGCTCTATGTAAATCTCTTCCTCAATCACTCCATTGAGAAAGGCCGTTTTTACATCTATCTAGTGAATCCTCCAACCCATTTGTGTTGCTACAGAAATGATAGCTCTTATGGATGAGTACCTGGCTACTGGAGCGAAAGTCTCGTCATAGTCGACTCCTTCCTTCTGAGAAAACCCCTTAGCCACAAACCAGGCTTTGAACTTCTCCACACTACCATCTGCAACATGCTTAATCTTATACAACCATCTTGATCCCACCACAGACTTATCTTCTGGTCGTGGTACTACCTCCCACACACTATTCTTCATGATGGAAGAATACTCTTCCACCATGGAATCTCTCCACACTTGGTGCTTGGATGCCTCCTGAAAGCTGGAAGGCTCTACTTCAATTAATTCACTCATAAGTGCCACATACTCAGAATAACATTTGGGGGCCCTTCTTTGTCTGACTGAATCTTGAGGATCACCTACATATTCTTGAGCCTCTCTTAGTGTCTGCTCAGCTGCCATGTTTCTCCTCTTCTCTGTAATAGGAATCTGAGGCTGAGGAATTATTGATTCCTCCTTCTGATCACCCTGCTCGGCCTATTCGCTCTGCTCTCCAGCTTGCGTGACTGAAGTTTGAGGAAATTGTGTTGCCTCAACTATGGATGATTGCTCCCCTTCATTCATCAAGTTGCTTGACTTTTGAAGAGCCCTCTCTTCCTCAAACTTCACATCTCTGCGAACCACTGTTTTCCTAAGATCAGGAATGTAAACCCGATAAGCCTTAGAAGTTTCATTGTACCCAACAAGGATACCCTTCTCTACAGTAGGTTCCAACTTGGTTCTCTTCTCAACATGAATGTGACAATACACAAGGCATCCAAAGATGTGAATGTGCCCCAAGTCTGGTTTCTTACTAGAGAACGCCTCTTCTGGAGTCAACTTGCCCAACACTTTGTGAGGGCTCCTATTTTGCAAATACATAGTTGTGTTGCAAGCTTTTTCCCATAAGAACCAAGGCAGATCCTGATTGTGAAGCATGGCCTTGGCTGCTCCAACTATAGCCCTATTCTTCCATTCAGCAACACCATTCTACTGAGGGTTGTATGGAACTGTCAACTCTTTCTTGATACCTTCCTGAGCATAGAAATCTTTGAAGGAATTTGAGGTATACTCGCCTCCATTATTAGACCTCAGTATCTTGATCTTCTTCATAGTTTGGTTCTCCACAAGAGCCTTAAACTCTTTGAACCTACTGAAGACCTCATCTTTATTCTTCATGAAATATATCCACGTCTTCCTAGAGAAATCATCAATGAAGGAAACATAATACTCATATCCATTCAAGGATGTTGTTGACATGGGCCCACACACATCTGAGTGTACAAGATCCAAAATCCCTTCGGATCTAGTGTCGCTGCTTGTAAAACTGGTCTTGGCATATTTCCCAAGAGCACAACCCTTGCACACCTCATGCTTTTTTGTCTTCATCTCAGGTAGCCTTGTCACTATTTCCTTAAGAATATTAAGTGCTCCATGGTGAAGGTGAGCCATCCTCCTGTGCCACAATTCTCCTATCCCTTTACAACTACTAACCAATGCATGTGCTGGCTCAAAATGTAACCAAAACAAGTTGCCATGCCTGACTCCAATCATTTTTGCAATCTTGGAATCTTTGGGATGAATATAGACTTTTCCCCTCTCAAAGGTCACAATGTAACCCTTGTCTTCCAAAGCAGAAACTGAGATTAAACTCTTTGTCATGCCAGGGACATACAACACATCCTCCACCAACAAAGGTTTGCCAGACTCCCTCTGAAACTTGACCGTGCCAATACCAGTTGCATGGTACTTGGCATTGTCTCCGAGCTCAATATAGAAATCCAACTTCTTCTCCTCCAACTTGGTGAAACATTCTCTGACTCCCGTCATGTGGCGAGAAGCCCCACTGTCAATATACCATACCCTGTTGGCAATTGAACTTGAGAGATAGGCAATGAGTGAAAACTCATTCTCAAATCGTGATGCAAACTCGTCCACCTCAGTTGTAGCAGCAAATTGCTTCTTCTGCTTGTCCTTATTTTTCTTATTCAGACATTGACTCTGCATAGTGACCCATCTGATTGCAGTAAAAGCATTTTATTTTTCTCAAATCTTTCTTCTTCCCACTCTTGAAAGAAGAACCTTCTGATTGCTCTTTATTGGACTTCTTCTTACCCTTGCTTGCAAGAGCAAGATTTTCTTCGTCTTGACCCTTCTTCATTTGATCTCCTCGATGAGCACCTTCATGGATCTCCTCCTGAACAAAATCATCCCAAAGTCTTTCCCAATCTGGTAGCCGATCTCTACCAACAACACATTTGACAAACACTTCCCAGTGCTTTGAAAAACCATTCAAGGCTATACGCACCAACTCATCTTCATTAATCGTCTCTCCAACAATAGCAAGCTCATCCCTGACCTGTGTCAGCTTGGACAAGTAAGAGGTCACACTCTCGCCTTTGGACATCTTGGTATTATGCAATTTGTCCTTGAGCATCATCTTAGGACTTTGATAGTCATTCTGATAAAGTTTTGTGAGTGTATCCCACATCTCCTTGGCGGTGTCTTTCCCCGATAAATGAGGAATTAAATGATCTCTTACTCCATCCAGGATAATCCTCTGAGCCTTGGCTTCTTTGACTTCATGCGAATCTAAGGCAACAAGATCATTTGTTAGTGGTGTCACTTCTGTACTAGCATAGATCCACAACCCGTTCTCCTTGAGAACAGATGTAATTTGAACCTTCCACTGCAAGAAGTTAGACGCACCCTCAAGCTTGTCCTCGTATCGAACGCTGGTTGCCATAGCCACAAAAAGAACTGGAGACGAAAATCTGATGACTATTTTTATTTTTATTTTGAAATCTGCGTCACAAATCTTGGCTTTGTATTCAGAGTTTAGGGCTCTGATACCATGTTAATTTCTATAACCCAGCAACAGATTAATTACACAATAAATTCATAGAAAGAAATCTGATTTATAAAAATTAACACAACTGGGTTAATTAACAACTAATAATAGCGGAAGCAAAAATAACAATAAGCCAATCACAAAAAGACAATAACGCAAATTTACCCAGGAAACCCAATGCGGGGAAAAACTTGTAAATGTTGGATCTTCTATTCAGCCTAACAGCAAACTTTTCTTTTGAAAATACAATATGACTTTGCTACAACAATCTTACATTTATAGAGCCTAGCTGCTTTACTTAGCATGCAAGGAAAGAATCTTTCCTTGCTTTCTTTGGCTTTAATTACACATAAAATCACTCTTGGATTTATCTTAAATCCTCACAAACTTGGAAACATTCTATTAAAGAATAAAAATCCTGTTGTTGCTAAAAATCCAACTCGAATCGTTTTAAAGCATATCTAACTCGAGTTGCTTTAAAGTGATTTAAAGCATATCCAACTCAAGTTTCTTTAAAACAAATCCACATCCCACCTTTCGAGCTACAAAAATCAACAACTTCAATACTATATTTGTCACTTTGATGGCTAAATTCAACTTTTTATAGGATCCATTCTTAGGTGTTATTTTTTGTGGAAAAATGGATCTTGTGTCATTTGTAACATCCAAATTATTAAATATATTTGAGGAGTATATCAAGAGTCTACAAAGAAGATTCTTGACATGTGCAACTATATAAAAAGTATAAATAAAAATTATTAGATATAATCACTATTCATCTAGAATGAATTACAAGTATATGCTATATTTTGAATTATTGTATGCATTTCTTTCGCTAGAAGCACATCATCACTTATTTGTCTATGTTAGTAGAAAATAAGACCTATCATGGTAGTGCCAAATAATGTAATTAATAAGGTCATTTAGTAAAAAGAAGGAAAACCTCAAGTATTTTCATCTAAAAACTTAATATAATCTTGGTGTCATCATTGTCTGCATAGGATTCATGACGTCTTAATACCAAATTATCAATTTGAATGTCTTACAAAGGTCTTTCACCAATTTATTAATTGTAGTCTTGAATTTTTAATTTATTTTTTAAGTGTGTCCATGCAATCTTAATTGTATAAAAAATATTATTAATATGATGTCATGTTCACGCAACTAACTATAATATGATTTCTTAATATGATCTTTTATAAAGTATGTTCATGACATTCATGTATTTTCATGTCATGACAGCCTTTATGTATCCAGTGTTTTTATTTTACACAACATATTGCAATTGTATAAAAATTGGATTGTGATAAAGAATAAATATTAAACATTCAAATGCATTCATTAAGTGATTCAATACATCTAATAATGACAAATGTGTATAAGACAAGTATATGTTTTCTTTCAATTTCTAAGAATATTCTATTATGAACATGACTTATTGAAAAAAATAATAGTATTAATGGAAAGATATAAGACTTAAAAATTTATAAATTTTTTTTTTTAATAAAAGAGGGTAAAAACTTTATTGAATCATAACAGCATTACAAAGTCCAAAGAAGGAAGCCACAAGGGGCCAAAACAACAAGAATTAATTCACACCCAAGAAGCACCTCATATCCTCAGCAACCCACTCCTCAAGAACAGGGGCCATATCAACAGGGAGATTGCTCCAATCATCCACAGACCAAGAATTAGTCTTTTCCGACGCCCATCTAGCCAGCCCATCAGCCACCCTATTCCACTCCCGTGGAATATGACGGAAAACAATGGACTCCAAGGTAGAGCACAGAGAAATAATCTGTTTGACAACCACAGCTAGCTGCCAATTCACATCCTCCAAATTTTGATTATTCAACATATCAATAACCACCTGAGAATCAGCTTCACAAACAATCCGCCGCCATCCAAGGGAAACCGCACGCTCAACCGCCAAGAGAATAGCGCTAGCCTCCATAAGATTATTAGTTTGCAAACCACGATACATAGAAAAGAAGAAAACCACCACTCCAAGGCTATCTCTACCAATACCACCAACCCCAGCATGCCCAGGGTTACCTCTAGAAGACCCATCAGTATTAATTTTCAACTCCCCTAGAGCAGGTGGGCACCAAAAGCCCTCACGAGAAACCCTCTCACGCCCACGCCTACGATGCACTTTACTCATAATACACTTCCCCCCTGTGGCAAGACCCAGGGAATTTACAACACCCAAGTCCCCAGGAGCAATCGGCACAGACAAGTCACACTTTGCAGTCAAAGTCTCCAGCAAAGCCCCAAGAATTCGCCTCCAAAGTTGCCCCACGAGCAATTTTTTATCCAAGAATATTCTTCTGTTACGTTCCAACCAGATTTGCCAAACAATCAAACTAGGACCAATGCTCCAAGCAATTTTAAGAAAAGAGGTTGTAGCAGGAGAAGAACCCTGTCTCTTCCAAAAATCCTCCAAAGAAGAGACATGGCAACACGGTAAGCTCCAAAGATTCCACCAGTGATGCCAGATAGTCTTAACAAAAGAGCACTGAAAAAATAGATGTGATAAGCATTCATCATGCTGACCACATAGAATGCACATGGAGGGGCCCTGGAACCCACGTTTGCAAATATTATCCCAAGTAAGACACTTACCTTGAACCACGAGCCAAGAGAAAAAATTACACTTAGGCCAAGCAAATTTATTCCAAGCATGCTTCCACCAAGAAACCTGGGAGCTTCCAAAGACCTGTTTATCCAAAACCTGATAACCAGAGGCAACTGAAAATTTTCCTTTCAAGTCAGGTCCCCAAGCAAGCACATCAGCCCCTTGGAGAGAATTGCAGACACGACTCGATAAAATCTTAGCAAGCTCTTGACGATCCTCCACTGCACCACCAGGAGGCCAATCCAAGGGGCTCTTCCACCTAGACACATAAATTTGACCCAAAGATTGTTGAGATTTAAAATCTGCCACATGATTCCAACCCGCCTCCACAAAAATCTGGCACAAATCTTGGAGATGGGGATGAGATGACACAATGGGTGGGTATCCATCCCAAGAATCATACCAGAAAAGAGCATCTCGACCCCCATTACAAATCCAAAAAAGTCCCTGTTTAACCAACTTGGCACCACGTTTAAGGGTACTCCAGATCACAGAGCCTTTCCCCTCCATACTAAACCTTGATACCTCCCTACTTTCTACTGCCCCCAAATATTTGAAGGTCAGAATTTTAGCCCAACACATATGCTGTTGAGAGCACCAGCGCCAATACAACTTAGCAGCCAAGGCCTGCCCATTCAAATCAGCCCGCCGTAAACCAAGACCCCCCTCTTGCTTTGGCCTACAAACAACATCCCACTTCACAAGACTCCATTTTCTATGAAGAAGATTACCAGCCCACAGAAACTGACGAGACAATTTCTCGAAATCTCTAATAAAACTTGAAGGAGCAGAAAGAACAAAGCATTTATAAATAGGAAGAGCCTGGACCACCGACTTTAAAAGAGTCACTCTACCTGCTGAAGAAAGCCACCTGCAAGTCCAATGACTGACCAATCCTCGAAACTTATCAAGAGTCTCTTGCCAAAACCTTTTGGGGAGAGAGCGAACAGCAAGAGGGATTCCAAGATAGGAAAAAGGAAGCGAACCAATCTGAAACCGAAGGATACCAGCAATTCTCCTTTGAATACCTTTAGGAGTGTGGAAGAAATATATGAAGGACTTCCCCTCATTTATGCATTGCCCAGAAGCTGCCAAGTAACTGTCCAAAACACTGCGCCAATTGAGAGCCTCCTCCACCTTAGCCCTACCCATCAAGGCAGTATCATCTACAAATTGCAGATGAGACTGAGGGGGAATACCATCTCCCCAACTCCATCCCTGAAGCAATCCACTAGCAACCTGAGCACGAATGAGTCTTCCCAGGCCTTCCGCAAGGAGGATGAATAAGTAAGGAGATAGGGGATCTCCTTGCCTAAGGCCTCTAGAAGCACCAAACAAACAAGTGGGCTCACCATTGACAAGCACCGAAAAGGAGGAGGAAGTGACACAACTCCTAACCCATTCAATCCAACCCTCAGCAAAGCCAAAAGCTCCAAGGATTTTAAATAGAAAACTCCATTTAACACGATCATAAGCTTTAGCCATGTCTAACTTGATAAACATAGATTTATCTTTTGAGGATTCCATAGAGTGGATGGCCTCAGCAGCAATAGCTACCCCATCCATGATCTGTCTTCCAGCAACAAAACCCCCCTGCTCTTCAGAAATTAAGTCATCAAGCCAAGGCTTCAGCCTTTCTGCGATCAACTTAGTAATAATTTTATACACAACATTACATAGAGCTATAGGCCTAAACAAATCCAAGGAGTTAGCTCCCACCTTCTTAGGAATAAGAGCTAAAAATGTAGCATTTAGGGACTTCAACATTTGTTTATGCATAAAGGATTCTTGGACAACCTCTAAAAGGTCCAATTTAACCACTTCCCAGAACTCCTGAAAAAATTCAATGGGGAATCCATCAGGCCCAGGAGCTTTACCTTTCTTCATCTGGAATACAACCTTCTCAAGCTCCGACAAGGTAATAGGAGCAAGCAATGATTCATTCATTTCATTAGTCACCAGCTTCGGGATACAATCTAAAATTTTAGCTTCATCCTCCTCCGCAGGAGGCGAATCCTCAGAGAAAAGGGTAGAGAAATATCGAATGCATTCAGCTGAAATAGAGGCTGAAGAGGACAAAGATTCCCCATTAGGCAACAGAATAGAAGAAATAGCATTACCTTGTCTCCGATCCTTAACTGAGTTATGGAAGAAAGCAGTGTTTCGATCCCCAGCCTGGAGCCATTCAATACGAGACTTTTGTTTCCAAAAAATCTCTTCTCTTAACTCCCATTCCTCAAGCTCTTTTGTTGCAGCAACCTCTAATAAACTCAGCTCCTCTGAGAGGCCTTGATCTCGAATTTGTCTGGTAATTAGGTCTAGATTATCTCGCGCCTTTTGCTTTTCCTGAAATAAGTTACCAAAATGCTGCCTATTCCATCTTTTCAATCTGTATTTAACATACTGGAGCCTCTTTGAGAAAGAGTACATGGCAGTGCCATATGCTGGCTTCCCCTGATCCCACCAACTAGGGAGCAAAACATGAAGAGATTCATCCCTAAGCCACATGAGTTGGAACTTAAAGGTCTGTCTAGCACACCGTTGAGGCACATCAACCACTAGCTTAATAGGCCAATGATCAGAACCACGACCATCCAAAATTTCAGAGCTTATCAACCACCTGTCCCCCACCCAAAAACTAGACACCAAAATCTATCAAGTCTTTCAGAAATAGAGGCATCGCCAATTCTCCTATTATTCCAAGTAAAAAGACCATTGCCAGGTTTGATATCCACAAGATTCAAAGCAGAGATATTATCCTGGAGCAATAATGCAGAAGCCTCCAACCTTGCAATACCACCTCGTTTTTCTGCAAGCTCCGTGATAGCATTAAAATCGCCTCCAATAATCCAAGGATGGTAGGGAAATAAGCTGCGAACTAAATGAATGTTGGACCACAAAAGTTGCTTTCCTTGCAACTCCACAGGCGCATACACATTGGAGAAGAGAGCAATTTCCCCTGACATAAAACAAGAGGCCACCATGGAAAGGGAGGACCTGAAAGACACCCACCAAAGGGGGCAAATCTTACGCGGGTTCCATAAACATGCCACCCCGCCAGAAGACCCTTGAGCACCAATGCATTGGCATCCACCATTCCCCCATAACTTAGGAACTAGATCCATCATACCCTCCACAGAGAGCTTAGTCTCCTGCAAAAAAAGAACATCAGGCGAATGACACCTAATCAAATCCCGAACAGCTTTTTGTCTAGGGCCACTGTTCAAGCCCCTAACATTCCAAGAGAGAACTATCATTTCAAGGGGCATGAAAAATGCGAATCCAGAGTCTTGACTGACCCTGACTCCACCAAAGTCTCCCCTATCATCTTAATCTTTTCCTCATCCTTCTTCCTTCCCAGCTTAGAAATTTTCTCCGGCCCCCCCTTCTTGAGAACTTTTTGCAGAACACCCAACTGAGAGGACGCCTTAATATTCTTCTTGCCCACCTCTGGACCAACTTTTTGCAAGAGGTGAACCTTATCTACACTATCTTTCACTACCTCAGCACTACCACCCAACTCAACCTGAACCTCCATTTGACGATCTGTCCCTAGAGCCGAAGTCCCATCAGTAAGCGGAGCCATAATCCCCTCTGAGTTGAGCAAAACCTGACTAGAATCTTTCCCAACCTCATCTAAGCATGGCACTCCCATACCCCCCTCCTGTTGGGGAGTAAGCATTGCCTCAACTAAAGGGCCATGCTGATCAATATCCAGAGTCCCATGATCTAGATCCAAAAATCCTGGGTTCACCTCCTGTTGACTAAGATCCTCTAGCACCTCAAACCTGTTGAAGGTGTCCTCCTCCTGCCTGTCCTTCAAAGTCCTTTTATGACCTTTATTTCTGTTTCGGCCTCTAACAGGAATAAATCCATCTTCCCTACCACCAGAACCCTGAATGGGGTCCTTGCCCTTATCCACCCTAGGTGGATTAGCTGAAGGTTGAGAAGAATGAGCCTCCAAAGGCTTGGCCTTTGGACATCTGCGCAGGAGGTGACCATACTCATGACAGAAACGACAACGGAAGGGAAGTGTTTCATAATCCAGCTGTTGCACCCATGAATAATCTCCTGCACTCACTTCTAACGAGTCTGGCAATGGCTTACTTAAATCAATTTCTACACAAAACCGGGCAAAAGTCATTACCTTTTTGAATTGTGTTTGCTGAGAAGAACCCACAGGTTTCCCCAGCTTCGAGGCTAATAGGCACAACACATCCTCTCGCCAGCATTCCACAGGGAGCCTTGGAAGACGGACCCAAACCGGAACCCGATTCGGAAGTTCCTCTGCCGGGTTGAAGCCAGCATGCCATGGCTTAATAAATAAGCCCACCTGGTTATAAAAATACGGGCCCCCTTCAAAAATCCTATTCCGATCAGCCAAACAATCAAAAGTAACCATGAAGTAGTTATTTGCCAGGAGGCGGATCTCCATCTCTCCCTCAGGCATCCATGTCTTTTGAGCCCACATCTCCAAGAATTGCAAAGAAATTTTCAAACCTAAGAATTTGCAATAAAGAGAATGTCGTGCATAATAATCAATGTCTTCAGCCAACATCTCCATTGGAATGACTACGCTCGGCCTCTCTTTACACCGTTCGAGGCACCCATTAATCTTCGGAATTCTAGGCCCCCCTACCGAGCCCATCTCGACTTTCTCAGGTTCCACCGAGAAAAGATTATTATCAAAAATCTTTGAACCCTGTGGAGAGGGTTTCGATCCAAAAGCAGAACGAAAGTCCATATTGGGACAAACCCTAGAAGATTCTCCAGTATCCATCAAAGAGCACACAACGCAAGATGAGCAAGCAAGGCCCAAATAAAACCAAGAGCCCTTCGAAGAAGGCACACTCCACTGGACACCAAGGTCGCAACCCCCCAACCCCAGAATACACACCTGCTGCAAAAGAAAAGAGCCTCCCCCCAAATAGCGTAAAAAAACCCACCCCCAAGAAGCTTCAGAGAAGAAGAGAACAGATCCGACCCCCAACTACACATGCAACCACCAAAAGACCACATGCAGGCCGATCCTAGATGGCTGCGGCCTCATGCAGCGCTTGCAGAGCCATCCTCGATACGTATAAATATATTAATCACCCATATTATTTTTCAAAAAAAATTTATAAATTGATCCTTTGTATGATTAATACTTATTGTGAGACTGTTAATCTTTGGAAAGCATCATCAATGTTAATAAACAAAAATACATTGAAGTTGTTTCTTTCTCATAAAACTATAAAAAAATCTATTAAATTACCAAACCAATCAAATTTTAGAAAACTAGAAACAATAACTAAAGGTATTATTATAAAATGACTGTAGACATAAATTATAATTGTACTGGTCAAATTCTGCACAACTCTTAAAAATATAAATATATAGTACATATAACTGACAAACTATAAATATATATACCTATCAACTATTTATAACTCTCTCACATACTGTTACCAATAATAATAATTTCAATTATCAAAATGAATAGATATTTCAATAGATATGAAAAATAACCTTCTTTTTTTTTGAAAGGAACTCACCTTCTTTTACAAAGACTTAAAAAAAATACAAACAATGAAATCTAAACAAAACATCATGAAACATCCACAGAGTAAATACTATAAAGACCAGCTTTAGGGAAATTCACCATCAACAATTCACTGCAAACAAATTCACCTTCAACAATTCATCACCATGACAAATTCATCTCATGGAAAATTCACTACCAGCAATTCATATTATATTGCTGGCAGTGAATTTTCCACGAGATGAATTTGTCATGGTGATAAATTATTGAAAGTGAATTTGAATTTATTGACGATGAATTTATCTGAAGGACCAAAAGACAATCATCAAACTACATCACAAACATAAAACTCAGAACAGACCATCAATAAACCAAGATAGACCAACCAGCTCAATACAGCTTGAAGCCATCAATTTAAAATGGTACACTCTAAAACCTAACAATAACAGAAACTCTGAAAACTACCAGTAACCCAATCCCTTAACTCGAAAAGACCAACCATCATTTTAGATGGAAGAATTCTTAAATGTTTGTTGTTGGAACTATTACCCATTCTGATAATTTGTACGTAGCATTAATATATATTGATAGTCCATAAATACCCAATTCCCAATACTGTTGTGCCACAGTAGAGAGAACGACAGAAGGGAGTTAAAATCTTATAGTGGTGTCTTTAGGGACAGCAATGAAAGGACCCATCACTGTGCCTATTATATTTTACTGACAATTTTAATACAATAGATAAGATTTTCTTACAGTTCAAATGTAATCTAAAATGTTGGTACAAAAATTTTAACACAATCTTCAACCCAAAATATTTATATTCAACTTTAACATATATTATCATACTGCAATTTATCTTTCCTCCTAAAGAGATCTCTGGTTTTTTACTGGTACAGTGAGGTGGGAGACATGAACACATTGTTGAAGGAATTTACAGTACAACTTACAGTAAAGAAGGTGATATGAGAAGACAAGGCACATGTGCGCAGTGGCCCTTGTTGGAAGTTATACGGCCTCCTCTTTGTTCCCATCATGATCAGGCAACTCAGACCTTGACATGATAATAGATGCTCTACTGTTGCTTCACTTACTTTACTCTTAACTTTATTGAAGGATCAGTGTACTTGAACCTTTTCTTTCAAGCATTTTGACTAGAAGTGTCCAATAGCTGTGTCAAAACAGTAAATGACATTATTGTACTTCTCTTCTTCTTATTTGTCAGTGTGTCTGCTTATGAAGGAAGATACAGAGGGAAGTTAAATACCTTGCATCTTTGAGAACAAACAAAGCAGCAATGCAAAACAATCAAGATTGAAGCCCGGTGTGATAATGAATACTGTGAAGTCTTTGTTGTGTCAACAAGGACGGTCCCTACAATGTTTAACAGTCTTCAAGATGGGCCATTGGGCCTTGTTTTTCCCTCCAGAAAAAACAAACAAACAAGACATTTACTCTACTCATTAAAGACCTGAAATTTTCAGAGATATTCATAATAATATGTGTCACATGTTTGATATAATTCTGAGTTTTTCATTTGATTCTCTTGTGAAAAATCATTCTCTCATAGATATGGCATTTTGGGCTGCTTCTTACTTCTAAGTTTTTAAAATTATTAAACACTAATTATATTACTATGGACTAGATTTTAATTGTATGGACTAGATGTCATAAAATGATTTGAAATATAATCATTTAAGTTTATGCTATTGGTTGTTATTTTATAAAGATGTATTAAAAAGGTGCATGAACAAGTCAAAAGTATTATAATTATTTGATTATTAGGTATAGGGAGGGTGGGAAAATTAGTTATGAAATGAGTTGAGATATAATTATGTTTGATGTTGTTATTTATTTAGTTAGTTTAATGGATTTTATATTATTCAATAAATGTTTGATATGATTATTTGAGTTTAAGTATTATTTTATTGATTTGAATAAGATGTTATATGGTTTTTGGTGGGAATTCTATTAGGTTTTGGATTTTCTTGTTAGCATCTTTTTGATAGCATATTGTTTCTTCTAAATGAGAAGTTGGTCTTTTCTATACTTACTACAATGTCTTTTGAGGTACCACACCTATGAGCATCTTATGCCCCTTTAAAAAACCACAACCTATTGTAACTCCATAGTTACTATTGGATTTGAAGGTTCATCAATGCATGGCAATAACACCCTCACTCAAGAGACCTAGGAAGTTTGTTTCCAAGGTGTTCTCTGAGATATGTCCATTGAAACACCCCCATATATGGTTCTCACCATTCCAAAATTTGATAATGCATGTTGTTGGCAAGATAAATTTACTTTAATAGGATATTTTTTGGGAAGATCCCCCCCCCCCCTTTGAAATCATGCTCAAATGCTAGGTCACTAAGGCCTAGGTCATGCATGGAATTTACCTTGATATCATGCAAAACCTTACCAAAGGTTTTTCTGTTTTGTTTTACTAAAACCAAGCATTTTGAAGCTATCCTAAAATATGGTCCCTAGTTTTTCTACTATTCCTTATTTGTTTCCTCACTTTGGACTATAGAGTTCATCATCTACAATGAAAAAGTTATGTGTGTCCCTATCTAGCTAGAGTTTACCCTTTCCATGCTAGAATTTTTTGACACAAATAACATCCACTTTATGCTTTGTCATGTGTGTCAAACTAGATAGTTTTTTCCTCAAATTATTCCCATAAAAGGGTATATGCAAAATTGGATTTCTCTAAGGATTTAAAGGAGACAAAGGACATCTAGATTGAATAGATGAGATACAATCATAATTTTAAAACCTCCAAACATGGGGAAATTTGTTGTCTCTCCAAATGGGGATATTTTTAGGTGAGGGAAAATTCTCTCAAGGACCATCAGTGGTGTCAGTTTTTTTATCCGAAAATCCAACACTTCCTAACATACTTCCCCACTCCTAGTTATGCAGTGGATATCTTGTAGTCTACTAGGGAAAATGGAAGAAGGATAATATGTGTTAGAGGAATTGCATTATATCCAACCTTCCATCTAAATAGGTATCTTTAGATTGGTGGAATCATTTATATACAATACTCACTCAACTCTATATGAACTGGATAACAAGGTTCAGAAGACTCCCAACACTCATTCACAAATTATATCTCTTGGAATGTTTGAGGTCTGGTGGACCTCCCACAAAATTATTTTATGATACTTGACAATATTTTCCAAGTATGGAGATTCTTTGTTTGTAAGAGGTTAATTTTTTTTGGTTTTTTCTTTCTACAGCATGTCATGTTGTCTAACCTTATAGTCATTTTTTTATGTAGCAACCATGACTCAAGTTGTGGTGGTGTTGTAAAGTTTCTCTCTTATACATGGTATCAAAACTTATTTGACCAAGGATTTGACCCCACCAAGTGAATGTTACAAGATCTTTTCAATATTAATAACTATTCCTTTAGAGTTATTAATATTTATGCTTTGAATGATGTTGTCAAGAGATATATCCTCTAGAGATAGAATAAAAATTCAATTCATTTCACCACTTGCATTATATTCAATTATTTTAATATGATTGTGTGACCTATAATAAATGTGGGGAATAGTTTATGCATTGGATAACTGGTGAAAGAGAGGCATGGTACTTTATGTGTAATAAATTGGGGACTTTTATACCAATATTGGTCACTACCAAGATCCTATTATATGGTACGCACGAAGTAACCTTAGAGTGTAAAATTAAAAGGTCCTTAATCATCTTGATAAAGCCTTGTTGTAATCTTAATCATTATTTTATTTTGTCATTATTATTCTTTTCTTGTGGACCCTTTGTCAAACATTATCCTTTTAGACCACTTTCCGATATAATTTTATATAAGTAATAAATTTCCAAACTCAAGCCCAAGAAGACTCAATTTTTCTAAACATATTGGTACTCACTCACAAGGCCACATCAACTCAAATTCATTACCTTTGGAATTAAAATTTACACCCATGCATGAGACATGATAGATATCTTGGTGGAATGATTTTATCAATCATACCTCTTTCTTACTCCACATTTATGGGTGTCATCTTTCTCATTTCCATTATTGATCATACAAGAAAACCACATCAAAGCTCCACAAATTCATTATCATTTTTGAGGTACGTCCTTTTTATTTAGAATAGTAGATTTATGTGGCCATGCTTCATCACTAGAAGCAAGTTGTAGATTCCCAGTCTACTCATGGTGCCCAAATCAAAACTCAACTTTATTAGCTTAAGATTGGAGATTAAAATTCCCTAAGAATTTTTTAGGCTCTAGAAGATCATCATACATCTTGAGTCATCATAAACATTAAGAAGGGGAAAAAACTCTTATAGAGCTCTTAGACATTAGATATAGTCCTTTTTCCAACATTATGAGCATGTGTTTGCTACTCAGGATTATACCCAATGTTTGAATATTTCTCTACAACGATGCATAGTTATGGTTCTTTGTCAAGTTTCCACATCTTAATGCATTATTTGCAATCAAATTCTCACTAAGGAAAATTTGTTTGAGACTATCTGAACTCTATTTCCAATGGTAAATACCTTGGCTTAGACACATTCCCATGTGATCTCTACACAAAAAAATGGGATACTATGAGTGAAGACTTTCATAAAGTCTACTTGGAAAATTTTCATGAAAATTCTTTAGGAAGAAAAATCAACAAAGACAATATTTAATTTAAACCTAAATTTAGCAACCCAAAGGAAATCTACAACTAGCAACCTATCACCCTATTAAATGTCTCCTATAAGATCATTACCAAAGTTCTTTCTCTCAAGCCAAGACTAGTCCTTATCTAATTGATTTATCTTGAGTCAAATATTTTTATCAAATTATGATACATCCTCAGCGATATTATTTATATTTGGGAAGGGATGTAATGCGTACAACATTCTCAAAAACCTATAATATTTTCAAAATTAATGTTTCCAAGGCTTTATGACTCTATTGAATGGACCTTAATTCTTGTCATTCTTCAAGTACTTAGATTTGGGCTCCATTTATTATTTTTTTTCATATTATGTTCACCAATACCAGCTTGGCTTGCATTACAATTGATGGAAAAAAAATCTAAGTTTTTAGTATGTTTTGGTCTATCCACCAAGGTTTCCCTTTAGCTTTTGCACTTTATGTTCTTGCTACTAAAGGGTTTGGCTATTTTTGGCCCATATGGTCACTCAAAATGTTTCTATACATATTTCCTTACCCAATTGGTCTAACTAACTAGTCAATGGATATTGTACTAATAATTCATTTCTTTCTCTTCTTGAGGATGAGAATAATGTCAAATAGTCTCTTCTTTTCCTTGATATATTTTCCAATCCTTTATTTTGAATTTTTTTGGTTGGAAATGGATTGATTATAGAATTTTTTATTTCTAGGATTTCCCTTTCCTTTTTCAAGACTTACTTTCTATCTTGTAGAATTTAGTACCATAATCAAAAAATTCCAAGCTATTGGATTACTAAGCCTCTTTCTTTTATTGGAAAATTCTAGGTGTGCTCTAAATTTTATTCTTCTAATCATGTTTACTACTCCTCTTTTTTTATCCCTTCTAAGGCCTCTTATGTGAGAATTAAGAAGTTGATCAAAGAATTTATGTGGGCCTCTACTAATGGGGTAAAGGATTTTATCATGCTTTGTGGGAATTTTTTTGTGTCACTCATGATTTTAGTGGTTTAGGATTACTCTCATTCTTTTGTCAAGACATTGCACTCTATACTAAATGGATCATCAAGGCTATTTAAGGGAACAATGCTTGCCAAAATTTTGATTAGGTATTATATTTCATCAAGAGTACCTACTAGGTGGATCTCTTAGAAAGGACTTGGAACTTATACTCTCCTCATCATGAGGGGGCATATTCAGATACAAGTCACATTCGTTATCAAGAGCATCCAGAAGACTTAGGAGTCCATCAAGCTTTGGATTCTTTGAATTGGAAATGGATTCCGCAATGGACTCTTAATTAATCAATAGTCTATTTAATGATATTAAAATATATTTATTCAAGATCGTATTCCTACTAGATCCCCTTGGGTTCATGCTTTTAAATTATTTAATGAAGGAATTCAAATTCTACTAAATATCCTTGAATTTTGGTTATCCAATCAAGATCAAGAGACATTCTAGACTATTATTAATGGCATCCCTTCCCTTATGGTTCAAAAAATTGAGGTTATTTCCTTCAAGCCATATTGGAAATATTAAAAATGGTATCTCAAAATCTATTTCATAATTCTAGATGCCATAAGGGATATTCATGACTTATGTCTCATCTCCTAATAGTGGATCAATTAAACCACTATTAGCACATATATTAATCCCTTGGTACATGAAATTGATAGTTCTATACTATTTGGTATCCATTATTGATCCTAAGTTGGCTCATTTTGCATGGTGTATCCTCTACCAAGGTCTTCTACTTAGCTCTCACTTATCACATCTAGGTGTTCTCAACCACTAGTATCCTTTCTATGCATAGTTCAAAACTCTCAACCATATTTTTTGGATCTAAATTAGAGCTCAAAAATATTTTATTTGGATAATTATTTCTTCAATCCATTTCAACCTAACCCCTCCTTCGTTATATGGTTTTGTTGAGCAATAGGCCCTATCTTCCATTTAAATTTTCTATATTTGATATGATTTTAGGGTGGTAATGGGTGATTAAATGATCATAATGGAAAAACAATACCTCTAAGTGGCAATGAAAATGCTAAAAAATAGATTTAAGTAGATTCACATAAAAAAATTAATGGGTTATCTACATAGTTTGAGAAACATTTAGGAATAAAATTTGTAAAAAACTGAATATAGTTTTTGGGCTACCCTTTTTTTGAAAAATAAATAAATTTATATGCTGAAAATTAGAAATTTCAATGAAGCACTACTAAATTTTTTGACAAAAAATAAAAATTAGGTGTTATTTTGACCAACCTAAGTATGAGAAAACAAAATTAAAAAAAAATATTCAAAAATAAGTAAAGGACACATGTCTAGATTTGACACATATGTTTTTTGGTTATCCAATTAAGATCTACCTTGGCCTAAGTCCAAATTAAATTTTGGTTATATTTTTAGAATGTTGAATGTTTTGGAATAAGCCCTTTTTAGTTTCATCAAATTTAGATTATAAAAAGGTCACCACTAAAAGGAAGTTGGGTAAGCAAAAATAGCCTCCTACACCAATCTAACCTAGGAGAGGGTTACAAAAATTCTTCAAACCCTTTAACTATTGCAACAAAAATAAGTTTTCCCATACAAATTTAATTAAGCAATTAAACAATGAAACCATAACACAAATTTTATGTGGGAAAACCCTTTCAAGAGAAGACCCACACTCCAAACACCCAACTCAATTCTATTATGTAGTAAATATGGATTACAATCTAATAATAGAGCTAATAATTCTATTTTATTGTTATTAGCAACATGGGCACAACAATACACTTTGATTTCTTTTTACTAGCATCTCCCTTGGCATGCTCAACAACACCCTTGTTGGTGCACTCGAACACCCTTCTTGAGAGGCAATGGGCTCTGTTGCACTAGCCTGATGCAATATATGAGGAAAACGTTAGGAAATTTGTTCACTAGTAAAACACTTTCCTTGATGTAGATGTTGGCCTTCTTGGACAACATGATACAAAGAAATCTATGTGCCTCGAAGAGACTTCACATGAACATCAACAATATGATCACTAACCAATGGGGCAGTGGTTTCAAGATTCAAATCTTCAACATGAATTGTATCAACAATTTCTGAAGTGTCCAACAAAGGTGGAAAATATGGACGAAATAGTTCAACATTGAACACTGGATGAATCCCCAAAAATGGTGGAATATTTAATTTGAAAGAATTCTCTCCAACCTACTTGAGAATAGTATATGTTCCATACCGTATATGATAGAGTTTCTCATGTGGTCCTTGAAGTCTCTCCTTTTGAAGATGTAGCCAAAAATTATCTCCCATCTAAAAATGGTGTGGTGTACAATGTTGATCATGATGCTCCTTATATTTCTAATTGACTTGCTACACTATCTCATGAACTTGATTTTGGAGATAATGAATTTTCTCAACAAACCTGTAAGCTTTATCTACCTCCTTTTCTCCATGTGATGATGGCTTAGTTTCAGTGACTAGAAGAGAAATGTCTAAAGGAGCTAAAGGATGATACCCAAAGCATACCTCAAATGGATTGTGTCCAATAAAACCATGTATGGCCCAATTGTAGCTATGTTGTGCATATGTAAGACTCTCATCCCATGTATGAGTATGATGAGAATGGCACACACAAAGGATGTGGACAATCATGCAATTAACTACCTTAGTTTGTCTATTCGTCTATGGATATAATTTTGTAGACATTGTGAGCTTGGTATCCATCATCACCCAAAGTGTTGACCAAAAATTTCCAACAAACTTGCTATCCCTATCAAAAATGGTGCTTTGTGGCAACCCAAGGTGAACCCAAACATGGGTGAATAATAGCTTGGTAGTATCCTTTGTAGAGATCCCTTTCTTGCAGGCTACCATAATGGCCATTTTGGAAAACCTATCCACTACAACATAAACACAGTCATGACCACACTTAGTATTAGGTAAGCTAGACATAAAATCCATGGAGATCGATTTCCAAGGTCTATCTGGAGTAGGTTCAAGGGTGATCCCACAATAGTGGTTTACAATTTTTGGCCAAACTGGACACTGAAATAATTTTTTTTAACTAAATTTTCACTTTTGGGCACCTATAGCAGCTAAACCGTGAGGAATTTGAAGATGATGCAAACTAGAGTTTCGTGAAATTTCGTGTGTAGATTCTAAATATATGTTTTTCAAAAATTTTGGAATCAAATTGCACTACTTTTTCCATCTCCCTCGAAAACTAGTTTTTTTTAGAAAACAACATTTTTAAAAAGTGACGCTCACTTTTCCATGAAGGATAAAATTCTAATTCTTTCAAATTTAGATTTGTAACTCTGATATTTAGTGCTTCCACTTGGTTAGATAGTTTTTTATTGAATATTTTTTCTTTAATCAAGTTTTGAAGTCAAACCAATTACAATTCAGACATAGAGTGATTGTATAACGCATAACTTTTTGTGTATGTATCAATTTTATTTTATTTTGTTGAATCAAGGACTTCAATAAATGGTGCACTCATATTTTTCTTTTCTTTTTTTCTTCTGACAATCTTCTATTTTTCACATGTGTAAAACAAAGAGTTTGATTTTTGGTGAAAAACCTACATTCACAAGAAATAAAAAATAAATATAATAATAAAATTAAATTTATTTAAAATTATACTTTTGGGAAGCTTATAATAAGGAATACATACTTACAAAAAATAAATTTTAAATGAATTCATTTGATCCCCAAAAGGTAAATCAAAAGTTGTTTTTTATCAGCATTTTGATAGGTGTAAAGGAGACTTCATTATAGGTATGGTTTAAAACTAGCAGGGTTCAATCCAAGGGGGTTTGATCTAAGGTAGTTTGATCAAACCCTCTTCAATTGGGATGCTTTAAATGAAACTTTTAAAGGCTTAAATCATTATATTTTCTAAAAATATGTGATTTCAGCAAAAATTAGAATCTCCTAGAAATTGTAAACTAGCTTTGTGGGATCACTAGAAGTGGCATATACAATCTTCTTTTCTGATTTGCAGGTTTTGCAATAGCACAGGAAACACATGACTGGATATAGGAGATGATATCATTCTACATCTTGGGCTAATAAAAATACCTTTAACGAGCAACAAGATTTTTTCCAATGCCAAAATGTCTTGCAATGTGACTATAATGTGCTTCCCATATCATCTTTTCCATCTCTTTTGTAGGAACACATATATGACCCATATAAAAAAGGGTACCATCTAGCATATGAAAATAAAAAAATTGCTTACCTTGTGTCAACTGAGTGTAGACTTCAGAGAAATCATCATCAATAGCATACAAATTAGGCCAACTTGTTTCATTCCCACAGGACTCGAGTACCATGAGTAGAGGCTGAATTGGAGGTCTACTCGAACAATCTACAACTTTGTTATTGTTGCCCTTTTTGTGATGGATATTGATGTGGAATTATTGCAAGTATGTAGACCATCTCTTGTGTCTATCATTCTGAAACTTCCCTTGTGTCTGCATAAATTGCAAGGGTTTATGATATGGATGGATGATTGTCTCTTTTCCTAGGATGTAGTGCTTCCATTGTTTGTAGGCCTACACAATTACATACATTTATTTTTCATATGTGGGATACCGTTGAACTGTATCAAAAATATTTCACTATGATAGGTCATCAAATGATCATGTTGCATGAGAACTACTCCCAGGGCATAATCAAATGCATCCATTTTGATCTCAAAAGGTTACTACAAATTTGGATGTGCCAAGACCAGTGTTGATCATAACCTCTTCTTCAACTCCTCAAAAGCCTATTGCTACACCTTTGTTCAAATAAAATTTTCCTTGGATCCACCCTAGAGTACTTGATTCATAGGCCAAGCCAAATGAGAAAAGCCAAGTACAAACCTTCGATAGAAATTTTCTAATTCCAAGAAGCTACAAAGTTCTATGACATTCCTAGAAGAAGGAAAAGCCTTGATGACCTCAATATTTATAAGATCAACATGAACACCTTTTTTGTCTATAATGTATCCCAAATATTGGATTCTCTCCAATCCAAAAGAACACTTTTCTCTATTGGCATAGAGTTTTTGTTGCTGCAATGTTGAAAGTACCTGTTCAACATCCTATAGATGTTCATCCCAGGTTTTACTAAAGATGAGAATATCATCTAAATAGACCACCATGAAGGAGTTAGTGAAAGGTCTGAGAATATCATTCATTAACCTCATGAAAGTGGCAGGGGCATTTTTCAGCCCAACAGGCATCACCAGCCATTCAAATAACCCTTCTTTGGACTTGAAGGAAATATTCTACACATCTGTAGGATCAATTGGCACTTGATGATATCTAGATTTCAAATAATTTTTTTTAAATAACTTTGCCCCACATAGCTAGTCTAGAAGAAGTCAATTCAAGGAAATGGATATCTACTCTTCATAGTGATCTTGTTCAAGGTACAATAATCAATACATAGCCTCCATGTGTCATCTTTCTTTCTTGCCAAAATAATTGTATTGCCACAAGGGGATGCACTTGGTTGGATATGGCCTTTCTGAATTAGTTCCTCAATCTACCGTTTGTTCTCATCATTTTCCAATACTAATCTCCTATATAATGGCCCATTTGGTAAGGGTGTCCCTACATTTGATATCAATTGAATGCTTCACCTAATAGTGTAGTGTAACTCCTATGGGTGAAGTGAAGACATTTTGATATTTTTCCAACACTATATCCATTTGTTTTTGTTGAATAAAGGTGCTTGTTGCTATAGTATTATTGTTACCTATAAATTTCTTCTCTTCTTCTGGTCATATCATTAGTAGTACAAAAACTCTAGTATGGGCAATCAAATGTCTACATTTCTTTGCACTAATTAAAGAAGAAATTTTTGTAGGACTTACCTCAGAAATTTGATACTTCTATTTTCCCACCTTGACAATAACACTATGTGGCCTTGATTCATATAAACCATAGCATTGATACATATATGGTTGTCCCAACAACACATCACATATGTCCAAGGGTGCTACAATACAGATGATTTCATCTTTGAATGATTTGATGAATAGGATAAGCAACACTGATTGTTTATCTGTATATCCCTTCCTTGACTCACCCAATCCATGGAGTATCAGGTGAGGTTTAGTCTTCATAGTTAATCTCTTTACAACTTCAACATAGATTAGATGCTTTTTACTTCCACTATCCACTATGAAGTGTAGAGCCTTTTCATTCACCCACATT
Source organism: Sequoia sempervirens (assembly GCA_007258455.2). Lineage (NCBI taxonomy): Eukaryota > Viridiplantae > Streptophyta > Pinopsida > Cupressales > Cupressaceae > Sequoia > Sequoia sempervirens. The sequence continues at coordinate 442,197,197 of VDFB02105785.1, read as the reverse complement.
TGTGAGTGAAATAGGTGTTCCTCATCTTCCTGGTGTATTTTTGTGGTGGCAATAGTGGCATATGTATCTACTTCAATAATTTTTTCACCACTTTGTTTTTCAAAGGGGTCTATGGGAAACATGTCAACCTTTTGCTCTACTTCATATGTTTTTGTCATCAAAGTTTTTGCAGCCCTATAATCCTCCATTTCGTATCGAGAAATTTTATGAATATCACACCACATACCTAAATCCTTATTTTTTTCACTCTTGTGTTCCATGATGGTGATTGAGAAGAGGACTTGCTGGTGGTATCTTGTTTCCCTAGGGTTTTTCTACTACTTCCACCCTTGGATTTCTTATTTTTAAAGTAATATTTCTTTCCCTTTTGTTTGAATTTATTCTCAATTTTGTGGCATATTTACAAGTAGTATCCAATGTTTCAATGTTTATAAAAGACATCTTTGTTTGAATGTATCTATGCATCCCACTCCGATATTTCAACACTTGATGTTGCTCTAAATATTGAATATTAAGCTTCGTTGATAAAGCATGAAACTTATTGGTGTAATCCTACAATGTTTGGTCTTTCTTTTGTCGAAGCATTTTCCACTCCATATATTTTTATTCATATGTATCTTCAGGATAATACTCTTCTGTGATGAGTTCCATAAAATCTCCCCATGTAGGTTCTTCCCCTATTACAAAATTATTCCTTCTTGAGGTAAGTTTACCTTCCCATTCTAGCTTCACATGAGCTTCAGCTTTGAGGAGAGAAAATGTTATCTTCTCGGTACTGGAAAATTTATTCACAAAGAAGTATCTATCCAACTTGGTTAACCAATCATCCACAATGTCTGTATCAGATTTTCCTTCAAAATTTGGAATATCAAAATTTACCTACACTTTGAATTGAGTGTGGTTGTTGAATGGTTTATGGTCTATGTTTGATTGTTGGGTATCTTAAAGGATTCAAGAGAATTGGCCCATCATTTCTTCCCTCTATTTGTTTAGGGCTTCTTCCACCATGGTTTATATAGGGTCTAATGTTTTGGGTTTTGAGATCTTTGGTTGGTTGCATCTCAAATGGAGGTAGACAGATGGATTATGTGTCTCCAATCACCAACTTTGATAACCAGACCATGTGTGATGTGAAATACAGGTGTTGATGTATTTGTCATTGATGTCAAAAGTTGGTCTTGAGAAGAGGAGTTGATCATGTGTTTTTCATTGATAAGTTCTTTATGGATACTTTATGCTTGTTCTTTAGGAGTTGAGGGGTTAATCATCATGGCATGATCTTCATACATCATACTACAGAGTTCTCTTGCTTCACTTGTTGCTTCCTAGTTCAGAAGAGTTGTTGCTTCATGATATGTTTTTGTGTCATGTGTTCATGACATGTCATATGTTCATGTAAGAGGAAGAACATGTTTGTCACAGTCTTAATAGTCCTTAACCTTTGCAGATTATAGACATGAAAGGTTGAAAGGGACTTGCTCATTGTCTTGTCAAATTAGTGTTGGTGGCAAGGTCTCATCTTGATTTTTTATAAGGATATTGGTTGATGCAAAGTTTACATAGTGAAAAGTAGTTGATCTTGTTTATGTTTGCCTCAAGGTATCTCATGTTGCTTCAAGCATTCAAGGCATTCAAGATATTGGCACATAGTATCAGAGCATAGTATTCAAGGAAAAGTTTTAGGGCATCAAAGCTTCAAAGATTCAAAAAGCATTAGTGTATCAAGGTATCAAAGGTACAAATGTTAGAACATGATAAAGGGATTGATATACTTCATGTCTTATCTTTTTGTTCATATTAAAGGTCTATAATCTACATTAGAATTGCGTGATAGCTAACTAAGATCACAAGTCATTCACATGTCTTCTTCTCATTGAATTTTTTGAAGTTGGTTAGGGTTTCTTTATTATTTGTAAGCAAAACTCTAAATGAACCTTAAAAGCTCAAAGTAGAGTTGCTTTTCTTTTAACTGAGTGTTGACCGGGTATAAGAAGTTAAGATGTATTTAATTTATGAATTTAAGGGGTTTTAGACATCTTTCAGCTGGCCCTCCTACATATTGCAACCAGTCAAGAAGGTTATAAAGTGGAGTTCTTTTTATTCAAATGTAAATCAATGTTTATGATTTAAAAGTGGAAGTGGCAGATTTAAGATCAAAGGCTTCAATTTAAATCTTATTAATAGCTATATCTCGATGCTTTAATTTGTCAAGCATCTTTTTGTGTTAATTATATGAATATGAATAGTTTAGTATTGGTGCCAATCTGAAGAAAATGTTTCTATTTTTTGAAATCCTTTTGGTATTCCAATGGTCAGGTTTTTGAATGAAGGATTTAGTTGGAAGAATAAAACTTGAGAAGAGAGTTATTCACTGGTTTTTTTGATAACTAATCAGTGGCAATGAATTGTATACATATCTCAATAGTGTATCAAGATGATATAAATTTTTGTATTTGTCTGAGAGAGCGATGGATTGGGTATCTTAGCTAATGCATCAAAGAGTTTTTGAACATAAGTCTAGGAACTATGTAAATATATTGAAGTTTTTGACACCATGGTTTTGATAGGATCAAATACAGAGGAGAAAATTTGAGCAACAATTCATGAACTGTGTATGATTTCTTTTAACAGTCTGTGTTCATTGATGATTATAGAATAGTATGTTGAATTTACATGGAAATTCCTTGAGTGTGTAAGGGACAGTATGGTGGATTTGTATGAAAATTCTCTAGAGGTGTAAAGGAAGGTATGCATGAAATGATTTTTTCTTTTTATTTTGTGCACATATAAGTATGATATTTATGAGGTAACAAGTAAATGGAGTGACAAGACAAATGTGTAGATGATTTTTATTGAGTTAAGGAGATTCTCTTATGCAGGAGGTTATTTTTGAAGAAAGAATAGTTTGTGTCCTAGTCTAACAGTGTTCTGGATAAAAAAATGTTTATGAGACTAAAATTTGAGATAGATTGATTGGCAACAAGGAAAATTATCTTGTAGGTGTCAATGTGAGTTGTCTAAGGCTGAGTACTATTCTTTATGTCATCTATCTGTGCATGCAAAGAATATTACAGGTATGAAGTGAGAAAGGTTAGAGACTCCTTCATTCATATTTGCATTAGATCAAATCTAGTTTGTGTTTGCTAAGATGAGTGGAGTCTTGTGAAGAAGTTATCTTTCATGTATTCAAGGAAGAGTCTCATATTGAATATGTGTATGTGAAAAATGGGGTTGAAGAGTTGTTGATGCAGAGACTAAGAAATGGATTATATGGAAACAAGGTAACCCCCTAAAATTGTATCTCTTCTTTCATTGGAGATTGGTCAGTAAGACCATAGAGTTGGAGTGATAAGGAGTGGGTGTGCCTATCAGTTTTGTTTTTCTAGTGAGGCAGTGTTAGTGAGAAATTAATTGTAATCAGTGAGATTCTTGTTTATCCAATGAGGTTGTAATTAGTGAGATTTTATATTGCCAGTGAGGTTGTAATAAGTGAGATTACTATTGTGCTAGTGAGGCCTAATAAAATGAACTTTTTGAGTGGTTTTTTCTCCCTATACAAATTTTTCCACTCATAAATATTGTGTCTCATCTTTTCTTGGTGATTTGTTGTTTTCTTTATTCACATGTGATGTTATGACTTGCACATCTTTGTGTTTTCTCACAAAATATAATATTAAGGTGTTTGTGAAATCAAGAAAATTAAGTTTATGTGATTAATATCATTGGATCACTGATCCACCCCTCGCCCTCTCATTGATCCTTAGTAATCCAACAACAGGAGTGTACCCACTCTAATACCAATGATCTAAATTCAATAGGGAACTTGCAAGTATTGTAGACAAATGGACAATTGCATAACTTGTAACAAAAGATTTATTTGCATCTAAAAGTCCCATTAACTTATCCAAAAAGAGTTTTATACATCAATATGGAATTAAAATAGTCTCCATAATCCAAAAAATTGAAATGAAGAGCTTTCTAGAATTAAAAAAAAATACAAAATTATAAAATTTCAAAAAAGCTTGTAAATTTAGGTACCCCAACTTGGCGGGGTCCTAACTTACTGCCTACTAGCCAGATTGATGACTTCTTTACCTTTTCAAAAAGGTCTCCAAGAGGACTAATTTTAGTTCCTTAAATTGAATGCTTTTCTATTCAATTTAAAGGGCCAATGAAAGTTTTGAACCCTAATTCCACTTCGAAGACCTCCAAAAATGTGATTTACTAGAAAATAGAAAATACCAAAAAAATCCAAGATTTTAGATTTTTTAGTTTTTCACAATAATGTCACCTCCGAACTACCCTAGAACACCCTCAAACTAATCTGGATCACCTATCTTGACATTCTTGTATCTGCTTATGTTTCCTTTCTTCAATACTTCTATCTTCCATGTTAAATTATTTTGTTAATTAATTACCTCTCTAACTTCTCTAAATATTTTTTGTCTCCCTTGGCCACGGGTGTTAATGATTTGTTATTTCATTAGTAATAGATATAGTTTAATTAGTCACATCTTTTCATGGATCTCTTTCAATATCTCTCCCCTTTCCATTCACTATCCCTTAGGTGCCTAACCCCCTCTCATGAGGCCAAGAAACAAGGGATGTGTCATAAGTGTTAATTTTTTTTATTTTCCTTTCTTATAGTATCTTTATTTATTTTGAAAGGTTTACCTACACTCCAATTTCTTATCTACTACTTTACCAGGGTCTCCACAACATAACCAATTCTAGCAAGAAAAAGTGGGGTCACAAACTAGATTTTGAGCCTTAAGATTTGTTAATATTGTATTTAAACCCAATGAAAATAGTAGGATAATAATTAGAGAATGAGTGGTAAGGTTTGCACATACATCACACATAAATTAAACACAAATATTCACCATAATCAATTGTCACACACACACACACACACACACATATATAAAATTCTCTTTTGTATACAATATCTTATAAAAATTCTATGGTTATAATATTATTTCCTCTTGCATCATCATATTGTCTTATACATGTAAATAGGGTCGTTTCCCTACAAATTATGCATATTCCTATTTAGCATAATTGGCCTTGTGTTATGTATTACATTTGTGGTAACTTGTGGTAGATTCTAATTTCTTTTGCACCTTTGCTATAACCTCTACCAAGAAAGACCATTTAATATAATCACACAAAAAGAGAGATTCCTTAAAGAAAGACTAAAAAAAAAGGTGACCATTATAGATGAAATCCTTGATAAATTTCATTAAAAACAAGAAAATGTTGAAAATAAAAGAAAAACCTAAGTCTAAATTCTTATATTATTTGTAATGAAATCTACCAAATATATTATATAATTTACTATTATTATCTATCTAAATATTCAAGAAAGAGTATTGATTTTACTCCATTGATAGAAAGAAAAAATTAGATATTTGGATCTTTCTTGATTTTTCTTTAATTTATTTTTAAAAAATTAAAAAAAAAAATATGATATTAAGTATTTTATCTATCTCTAAATTCAAATTAATATGAGATATTTTAAGATAATTTCTTTAATTTATTTTTAATTATTTATGTAGATACTTAAATTCTTTATAGTACAAACTTATTAAGTTATTTAGTTAATTTAGCTCACCTAATGTACCCCACTATTATTTAATTAGTCATTTTTCTACTCATACATAATCATAGAACATGATTATTCTTGATATCCCATGCTTTCTTATGTTAGGTGTATCTAGTTGAGGGACAAGTACATATAAATATGAAAAAAAGATGAAGCCACCTAATATGTTTTGGGATTCCATCTTGTTAAGACATATGGTTCTTTTTGTTCTAGGTGATTATGGAAGCATAAATTAAAAAAACCCATAATTTTACAATGGTGCATTCCTTATATATAGATTAGTTATCAAAACATGTGATATTTTAACCTTAACAAAATAAAAATGGCTCCATATTTTGCAAGATATCCAAATTACAAGTCAAAATAGAAAAATTGACTTCAAACTAAAATAACAAATACATGGAGAAAACCAAGAAAAACCAAATGGGTGGATACATAGTGCTTGAAATCAACTTTTCAACACCTATTTATTTGAAACATTCCAACACTCTATGCCCAAATTATATCCTTTTCTATAAAACTACTCTTTTAGATTTTAAAAAAGCACATTCATAGTGTTGGTTCCCAAATCTGCAGATTGCTAAACTCTAAAAGTATGCCAAGCTTTGTCTTCAAGTTTAACAAGGATTTGGTCCAATGAACGAAATCAACCAAGATGGTTGGGATACCCTGCTCTTCAGGCTTTGCTTCACCTAGGTGGGTGTACCTTGATCACCAATGAATGCAAACTTTCAAAGATAAAAGTGGTGAAAATTAAGCAGATCATGACCTCACACAAATTTAGAGGGTTTGTTTAATTCCAATCTTCGTCAATTCATTCATCCACACTTAATCTATTTTTCACTAGCATGAGGGTTTGAAATAGATAATATAAAACTAACTTCTACTCCTACTCCTACAACAAAAAATCTAAATTGGATTATAGAAAGTGATACAAGGGATGGTTTTGGAAAATGAATTGATCGGTGCCTTTTTTTGGGCAACAGAGTTAGAATTCAAATTGATATGTGTCTTCCTTCTGGGTATAACTCAAATTACTTGGCACAATATTGTTTATGACTTGCATAAACATGAAAAGTTATCTTTTATCATGTTCTTATTTATCTAATTGAATCTTCCAGATTACTATGACCTATTCAAAGGAATTTAATTCTTCCTTAAAGAAACCCTATTAAACAAATTACACAAAACACTAATTGTGTTTTGACAAACCAGAAATATGCTTGATATGATAATTTAAATAACATGGAGAAAACAAAATGGAGACAACCAAGTAAAATTTTATCAATGATATTCAACAAGTAATTAACAACCAAAATTCAGACACCAGAGAAAGCAACTTTTGATTTCTATGCTTCAACAAATAGGCCTTTACAATGTCCTTTTCCAAAATCCAATTTCCCCCCCTTTTTTAGAAGTTCCCCACAGTCTTGGTTTCCTTCTTATAGGAATGAAGCAACAAGATTTAGACTGTTCACATTCTAAAAATTAACTTTTTCGTATTCCCATCCTTTGGTATGACATTCTGCAATATTTGTTTAGCTGCTTGCCCCCTTGTACTCTTGGATCTAAAACACATTTTGCTCGATGATCTTCCCATCTCTTATTTTGAAGTCCTCTGCCATCTGAGATGAACTTTACTTACCTTGTATTCAATGCAATTTTCCTATACATGATCAAATTGAAACCCTGAACACTCAAGTCTATTCCCCAATGAATTTCTCTTGATTTTGGCCAATGCAATATTTGTTGTTGGTATTTGCAAAATCCTCTTGATATGGTTTAGTCTCCTTGATGATGTTTATTTTATTTCATGCATATTTCTTTATCAGAGGGACTTTTAATTAACTCCTATCGATATAGAGTAGTCTTCTCAATATAGGTTATTTCACATTTGTTTTCATCTTTGTTTATTCCCATGTCTCTGCCAACGTCCACCATTTCACTTTTTTGCTCAGGCTTTCCCTCTTTTGTGGTCATGATCAAATCTTTCTCTTGTCAACATGGGATTTGCTAGCATCTTTTTGATGCCTTGTGCCATGACCCCTCTCATTCCTGTGTTCCTCATGTGAAACTCTAACTCTATCTTCATTGTATCAAAGAGATTACAACTTTGTTCTCACCAATATCCATCTCTCTTCCTGATAAACTCCAATCATATGCTATTCTTGTGTTTTGGAACATCAAAGGGACTTAAAATTACTTAGTTTGATATTTTGAAGTCCCCTCGATCCTTCCAGTAAAAATATCTCTTCAACTTCATATTTTCACTTCGATGCATCCATGGGCCTCACCTATATATAATGGCATACTTTCCAACTTCGTAGGTTATTCTATCGAAGGGACCCAAAAATGTCTCCTCCTAATATATCGCAATATCTTCGACAATGTTCACAATATCTCATACAAATCATTCCATCGAAGGGACTTTAAATTGACTCCCACCAATGCAGTGTAGTCTCCCCAATAGTGTTTATTCCTTTTCCATGTGAACTGTGTTATCGAAGGGACTCCAAGGTAACTCCTACTGATAAGTTGTAGTCTCTTTGATGGTGTTCATTCCTTACTGACCTCCTATTGCAACATCACAATACTCAAACAAGATATGAGTTAGGATTAAAACATACATGTATGATGGAAGATGCCTTGGGAAAAGATGTAACATGAATTTTGGACCTAGAAAATGAATAGTGCAAGGGTTAGAACTCTTTTAGTGGAATTTTGGAACTAGGGTTTCATAAGCATTGAATGTAGACTAGGTGAAAATTTTCCAGTCCTAACAGCGGCTCTAGTTGGGGATGAATGGCTATTGAGAGATTGCAAGAATCTAGAACATTTCCCCAAGGTGCAGACCGAGTGTTTTATCCATTGGGTAGCAGAGTCAAATTCCTTTTCTCCCCTGAACTGGTATGATTTAAACAAATCACACCACAACTGATGGCACTACGCCACCAGAAAAGAAAATCCTCTATTTGCCTCTGTCATACACTTTATTTTCATTTGAATGCATCAAGTCAAATATGAAAGCACTATCACTGTAATCCTAAAGACAAACATTACCACTAGCATTCCAAAGCATATCACTATATTTTCCCATACCAACATTTTTTTCATTAGACTATATCTCACAATCAAGCGCAAATTTAAAAATACCATTACCATGTGAGAAACATCCATCATATTCCTTTAATGAAACATGTTCATACATAATGCAACAATTAGCATTGTCTATTTCATCATCATGTTTCACTGAAGCTTTTTCTAAATAGACTGAGAGATTGAAACACTCATATGCTATCTCATAACTAGTATCACACTATTGCAAACCATGAGAATTATGCAAACAAGCCTCCAACATATGGAAATAAAAAAATTCATATATTGGCTCATTTTGTAACCGCAATTCAACATTTTGGTGAGACAAATCATCAAGAAATCCTTCATGAACATTGTTATCCTACAAATTATCTTATTTATTTGTGAAAGGAAAAATAAATGGACATGTGTCATACCTAGTACCCAAAGGAACATCATCATTTTCAAAGTTTATGTGGGTAGGGCACAAATGCTTACGACCATTCTTATGTACATGCCTTTGATATTCCATGTTCAATAAATATGAAATTTGCTCACTGTTGAGTGAACCAACTTCTTCTTCCACATCTTCCACTGCTCATTCCTCTTGATCTCCATAAGAGCCATCCTTTTTAGATTGATCACAATCATTAATTTCATCATTGTTATAGGGTACATGGTTCCCCTTTTTTTTAGCTTCTAATTCATTATTATCAATGCTATGATAATGCATAAATAGTCGCACCTCCATTGTTTGATCATGAAATACACTCAAATTATTATGTATACCATTTTTAGGTGCACCTACCATATCATCTGACAGACCACAATCATTATCATGAAATCTCACCCTGAATGTATGCCCATACCTATTATTTTCAACAAAGTCAATCAGTTGACTCAACTACTTGACTTAGGCAAAGGGGCTTCCCATTTTCAGACCAAAAATTTGGACCCAATTCATTTGCAATAAAAAAAAATTCAATCAGAACATACTCATGAGGTTTGAAGCTATCATGTATGTTTGTATAAGCATTCAGAATCCTTGTCAACAAGGAATAACCCTTTTCACCTTCTATTTTCATTATGGTGAACATTTCCTGAATATGGACCAAAGGGTCAATAATGTGTGCACTTTGTTGATAATGAATTTGGGGTTGATTGTGATGTGCAAGGTATTGATGTGGGTAAGCTGGAACAATAGGGGTATTTGCACCTTGAAGACTACTCTTAGCCTCTGATATATATTGCACATTTACATATGTCATTTCATTGCTTGTTGAAATAGACTAAGGCCTCAAATTTTGTGTATAATTTCTATTATCATCATCAAATTGACTCAAAAACAACCTTTTGAAATATTCCCATGAAGATACACTTTGCATCCAGGTAATCCACTATAGCATTCACTTGCATTATCCTTCAAATACCTTACAAAGAATTTCATAATGATATCTTTTGTGCAAATTTGAAAGTCTTCAATAAACTCACAAAATAGTTGTACATGCCTATAAGCCGATTCATATTCCTCTCCATGAAACATAGGCACATGATCTCTAATTTAAAAGGGATAAGGATTTGGGTAGCTTTGGATATTACTGAAGTTCAATGGTTTATATTTGTCTGGGACAAACACTTCTCTCTATGGATGCGGTTAACATTGTTGTCTATTCATTATGCTTGGAACCAAACAAGGATAACTATATGGATGATACATCTTGTTTATCACTTTATAAATATTCCACACAAAAAACAACAGTCACACATCTTTTAGCTCTTTTCTCTTACAATAGGCTCTCAAGCAAGGATAATACATAAAACAACTTAATGTCAAGCTTAAGATCTTTTCAAATGAGCTTATTACTACATACTTCTCATAGAATATCATATGCAAAACCAATATCAATATTCCCCTCTTTACTAGTGCTTCAAAACTTGATAAGGGACTTCATTAAAACTCATAATCCATGGTTTTCACATAAGCTCCTTTTTTAAAAACCAAAATAGAAATACCTAGAGTAACTGCAACAACTTCTAACCCTTCTTCTTGACTAAAAATTATGCAGATATGGAACTTCTTTGTATCCTTTACCAGGTTCTTGAAATAGAGTCACCACCTCTTCTAGAGAGGAATGAATTTTATTTTTTGGGTCTTCTCCAACAATAGAGTTATTTGCATCTCTCTTCACCACTACTGCAACAAAACTCTATCCATGTCTAAAACTTCAATTTTTGATTTTCACCCTTTCATTCTTAACTCTTCCCAATAATAATTACTTATCCTCCCAAGTAGAGCCACCAATTTGTTGGTTCCCAAATCTGTAGATTGCTAAACTCTAAAGTATGCCAAGCTTTGTCTTCAACTTTAGCAAGTATTTTCCCAACGAACAAAATCAACCAAAATGGTTGGGATTCCCCACTCTTCAGGCTCTACTTCACCTAGGTGGGTGTACCCTAATCACCAATGAATGCAAACTTTCAAAGGTAAAAGTAGTGACAATTAAGAAAATTATGACCTCACACAAATTTAGAGGGTTTGTTTAATTCCAATCTTCATCAATTCATTCATCCACCCAATCTATTTCGCACTAGCATGAGGGTTTGAAATAGATAATCTAAAACTAACTTCTACTCATACTCCTACAACATAAAATCTAAATTGGATTATAGAATGTGATACAAGGGATGGTTTTGGAAAATGAATTGATCGGTGCATTTTCTGGGTAACAGAGTCAGAATTCAAATTGATATGTGTCTTCCTTCTAGGTATAACTCAAATTACTAGGCACAACAATGTTTATGACTTGCATAAGCATGCAATGTTATCTTTTATCAAGTTCTTCTTATTTATCCAATTGAATCCTCTAGATTACTGTGACTTATTCAAAGTAATTTAATTCTTCCTTGAAGAAACCCTATTAAAAAAATCACACAAAACATGAATTATGTTTTGACAAACCAAACATATGCTTGATATTCTAATTTAAATAAAAAAGGAGAAAATAAAATGGAGACAACCAAGTAAAATTTTATCAATGATATTCAACAAGTGATTGACAACCAGGATTCAAACACCAGAGAAAGTAGCTTTCAATTTATATGGTTCAACAAACAAGCCTTTACAATGTCCTTTTCCAAAATCCAATTTCCCCCCCTTTTTTTAGAAGAATTTCCCCATAGTCTTGGTTTCCTTTTTATAGGAATGAAGGAAGCAACAATCTTTAGAATATTCACATTCTAAAAATTAACTTTTTCGTATTCCCATCCTTTGGTATGACATTCTACAATATTTGTTTAGTTGCTTGCCCCCTTGTACTCTTGGATCTAAAACACATTTTCTCGATGATCTTCCCATCTCTTATTTGGAAGTCCTCTGCCATCTAAGATGAACTTTACATACCTTGCATCCGATGTAATTGTCCTATCCAAGATCAAATTGAAACCCTGAACGCTCAAGTCTATTCCCCAATGAATTTCTCTTAATTTTGGCCAATGCAATATTTACTGGTGGCATTTGTAAAATCCTCTTGATATGGTTCAATCTCCTCGATGATGTTTATTTCCTTTCATGCATATTTCTTTATCGCAGGGACTTTGAATTAACTCTTGCCGATATAGAGTAGTCTACTAAATATAGGTTATTTCACATTTGTTTTCATCTTTGTTCATTCCCATGTCTCTGCCAGCATCCACCATTTCACTTTTCTGCTCGGGCTTTCCCTCTTTTGTGGTCACGATCAACTCTTTCTCTTGTCAGCATGAGATTTTCCATCATCTTTTTGATGCCTTGTGCCATGACCCCTCTCATTCTTGCGTTCCTCATGTGAAACCCTAACTCTATCTTTGTTGTATCAAAGAGACTACAACTTTTTTCTCGTTGATATCCATCTCTCTCCTCAATAAACTCCAATCATATGTCATTCTTGTCTTTCAGAACATTGAAGGGACTTAAAATTACTTAGTCCAATATTCTGAAGTCCCCTCGATCCTTCTGATAAAAATGTCTCTTCGACTTCTTATTTTCACTTCAATACATTCATGGGCCCCACCTATATTTAATGGCATACTTTCCAACTTTACGGGTTATTCCATCGAAAGGACCCAAAAACATCTCCTTCTGATATACCATAGTCTCTTCGACAATGTTCACGCTTTCTCATACAAATAATTCTATCAAAGGTACTTTCAATAATTGACTCCCACCGATGCAATACATAGTCTCCCCAATAGTGTTTATGCCTTTTTTATGTGAACTATGTTATCGAAGGGGCTCCAAGGTAAATCCTACTGATAAGTTGTAGTCTCTTCGATGGTGTTCATACCTTACTGACTTCCTACTGCAACACCGCAATACTTAAACAAGACACGAGTTAGGGTAACAACATATATGTATGATGGAAGATGTCTTGGTCAAAGATATAACATGAATTTTGGACTTGGAAAATGAATAGTGCAAGGGTTAGAACTCTTTTAGTGGACTTTTGGAAATAGGGTTTGACAAGCATTGAATGTAGACTAGGTGAAAATTTTCCAATCCTAACACACAGTTTGGCATCGGTCACACATGTGACCAAGTGCTTAAGACTAGGGGCTAGTAGTTGATGATGCCAACCCTACACTAATCACTAAAAAATAACTTTTTATTTAATTTTTATTTTAAAATCATACTAGGATGATGTATGCATGATGAAAAAAAGTACAAAGGAATATATTATATTAGATTATGATTTAGCTAGTACTATATAGTGACTATATGAGTCTATGGAAGTGTATGGATTTGTATTATTGTACAAGATTTATTGGTTCGATTTTTATAAACAAAAAAAATATATATATATTTTGGCACCAAAGCCTATCATGTCTTATATGGATTTATATATTTTTGAGCCTTATAAGTGCAATTGTGAGGTCCTTTTTGCACTAAGATGCATTATTTGAAAGCTCTTAGTTGAAAATCTTTGAAAAAGAAAGGAAAGTATAGACTTGGAGCTCTAATTCCATGTAAGAGTTATTGATCAACCCCATAATATCCCGAGAATCATTTTCAACCAAAATAACCTTCCACATAAGAGAGAAGCAATGGAAATGCTATGAATCTAAAGAATTCATTACCTATAAAATAAAACTGGTATAGTATACAATGAAGAATTTTTTTTATAAAGACAATGATGAAACTTTAAATGAAGCCATATGATAAAATAAGATCATGACAAGTGTCTTAATTCTATGATATGAGACATAAAAAATATTAATACATATCATTCCAACTAGTTAGGTAAAATATTGAATGTTTACACCAATACTAATTGTGTGTTAAGTTGGCCTCATTCTCCTAGCTTTCTACCTATCCCTATACATACACATTCAAACATGTTTAGCCCCTACCTTATCCTTACATACATATTATTATACATTCAACTTATCTATTATTTATCACATTTATCCATAAAACCTACCATATTATAGTTGTTAGCCACCTAGGTTTGGCCATTTAACCAACTAAGGTTGTTTTTAGAGATGTAGAGTAAACCCCATGATTTCAAACTTGACCCTTTCCTTTTTAAAATTCAAAAATAATATTTGGTCGAGTAGGCGCCTTCATTTCTTGTTTAAGTTGACAAATTATAGGTTTTATGAAATTTGACATTATGTGCTAGTGTTTAAAGACATCCAATCTATTCATTCAAGGATATTAAAATACACACATTCTCACATTTTAAAGCATTAAAAGAGTAATCAATGGTGAGACATTTCAATTTTGGTGCTAAAAAGGAGTAAGGAATCTACACAAATCATTCTAGTACCTTGCTTGTTATCTTCAAATTTGTATATACATTTCTAGATGTTGACATAAGAAAACTTGTCTCCTTGCAATGAAATGATAGATTTTCTAAGGTATCTCTAAATATTGCCAACACTTAAATATAGAAAGGAACATAACATAAGAGTAATAGAACATAGTTTTACATTGCATAGGGTAAAGTCCAAGTTCAAAGAACAAATCTATGACTATACTTGACTAAGACCTACTTACTCAACCTCTAACACATCACATATTCAATAGAAATTTTTAGGCTTTCATTGAGAAAGACCATATTTTCTAAGTAGATAACAATCTAATTGTAGAATATTCCTTATTAACACTTATTCTTTGATCACAGAATTAAGGACTCTTATTTACCACATTTACTTTTCCATAATCACTACTACAAATTAATAGATTATCCATCCCAATAAATAGATTAATACTTATGTATATACATTTCATTAAATTAACTCAACTGAACCCTAAAATTTCCAATCTTATTACTTTTATTAATTCATTATGAATAAAGTGAGTGTATTCCATAGATAGCATTTTTAATATATCTTAAATTAATTATAGTAAACTTCATCTACTCACAAACTTTCCCAAACTTAGAAATCCCAAGTTGAGAGCACCACATAAATCTCAAACTACGTACGCAAAAGTTAAAAATATTGTTCATCATGAGTGAAATTAAACCCCTTCATAAGTTGTCTTAAAAATCTGTATTTCTATGGTAATGATAAGCTCTTTTCCAAGATTCAGCTCTGAGAATAGTGCCAAACTTACAACCATGTTTAATGGCATAAACATCCAAACAGAAGAAAAATGTTCAGTATTTGTTGTTTTTTGTTTGAAGTCGTTGAAAGTAGCTATCATATCAGCCGTGTCAACTGTGTGATAATTCTTTAGTGTGGGACAACTACAAACAAAACATAAAGCTGCAATTTTACAGGGCTATCATCACTTGTGTATATTTCTCCTCCATAATAATTATGAAATCTTCAAGGGATAAAGTTCAGGATTGGAATATTCTATTCATGTTTTCTTCGTGGAAAGCCACACCAGTAAATATCATTGACCTTCAGAGGTTTGGACAAAATTGGTCCAGCTTGTATCACCATCACACTACCCACTTCAGGCAAGCAAACCAAACTAAATCCTAATTTCAAATTGACAGTTTGCAAAACAAGAGTGCTCTAATTCAAAATGACAGTCATCAAAACATAGGTTTGATTAGTATTGAAATTAGGGATTGTGCCAAATTTATATATTATTGTTCAACATTAACCAAATCAATTAGAATATTTTATAAAAAATAAGATATAAATTATACTGAGTTTGTTTGTGTTTTTGAAATTTAAGTTGAAGAAAGGAAATTGAAGATGGATATTGAAAAGAGAGTTATATGGATGAATCTAAAAAATATTGAGAATGATGATTTTTTTTCTAAAGAGACAAAAAAATCTACTACAAATTTCATAATAGACGGGACATCTAAAAATAATACTTTCTCTTCTAATTCTCGTTCATTGTTGCAACGTTTATAGATGGAGCAATATCTCAAAATAAAGTGTTTTGACTTAATTTGAAGTTGATGAGGGTTTACTCATAGTGGGTCCAAAAGAAATCTCAAACCAAAAGCAAGCCTAATGTATTTGGGAGGAATGATGTGTCCATTTTCTATATGAATATTTAATACTTTGAGTAGGAATGCATTTTTATTGACAATGATTTTTTTTGTTTTGTTCAAATTGGTTGTGTAGGTTTTGCATGTATTATCCCTAATAGATCTGTGGATATCTCTTCTTAACATATGGGAGTCATTGATGGTAAAAATATAAGGAGGATGACAATTAATATGAAGAACAAATTCTTACAAGAAGTCTATACATTATGTGCATACCAAATATTATTAATCTTGTATTCACATATCTTCGTAGATGAGCGAAGAACATTGAATGAATATCTATTATGCCTAGTTATTATATATCATACATCTTAACCAATAAAACAACACCAATACATTATTATTTTTAATAATTGTTACATTATGTTCTATTAAAAAATATCTTATTTATTTCTAAACAAATCATTTATTCTTTAGTCCAATATTTATGCATGTTACTAGGAACAACATTTATTCATAGTGCAAACAAAATTTTAAATATTACATCAAAAACCAAACAAGTCTCACCCATAGTATAAATAAATATCACAATTTAAAAATGAAGAGTGGGAAATCAATCTATAGGAATTTAGTGGGTTCCCATCATGGTCAAGCTTTGAGGATAATTAGGAAAATTTTGAAACGTAAAATGAAGATGAAATGAACAAATCCTTGGAGGATGAAGATGAATAGAACAATTGTTTAGATGAGGAAGCAAAAAAATTGATTACCTCTAGTTTGAGGCAAAGAATGTAGTTTTTGTGACTGTTCCCCCATCCACAATGTCCCTTGTTCAATTGGTCCAATCATGATTATATGATAGCTTTGTGGATAGAATATTATGTAGTGGAATTTGGTATGTGTTTAAAGTCATATAGGAGCTTGGGTAGATAGGATAAAGTGATGTATTCCCAAGAATTATTTCAAGTTATAACCATGTTATGCTTTGGACATTGGGGTTTATGGAAATAGTCAATTGTATGGGGATTGGGAGGTGTATATATCAAGTGAATATGCTTAAGAATCTATATGTGTGCATGTCTTAGGTCATGGATATTGATAGAATGGGCAAAGAAGGCATCCTAACTTGAGGCTCATCATAAAATGACTCATAGTGAACAAGTGAATGGGGATTGGGAATTGGTTAGGAAGGGAATAAATGGGAATCCTCAAGCTTGATAGAGATTTTTCTATTGATTTTGATAACTCCTTTGATTTTATTTGATGTGGCTTTTTATTTCATCTAGATTTGCATTCTTTGGAAATTGTCACTTTTTGGTAGCATCTCCATGATCTAACCCCATGCAACCACTAAGGTGCAATGAATCATTTTTAAAGAGTAGAGCAAGTAGATATAGATAGTGTTTTTGATTTAATGAATGGCATCCCCATGACTTAAGCTCATGCAAATAGTAATATGTAAGGGGTCACCATTAAAAGGATTAGATTATGTAATTATCGACTCTACTTATGATTTATTTTTAAATGGCATACTTTGGATTTGTTTTTTGCAAGAAATGAAGGAATGTGAAATGATTGTCCACTAATGAGGTTCTAGGAATTGCAACTGATTTTTGGATAACAAGATGACTAGATGTAGATAATGCATACGGACTTGATGTTGCACATTATGCAAAGCATATCCAAAGTGAATGGATTAAGGGTGATGAAAAAATAGAGGGCTCAAATTTCCAAAGTTTTACATGATTATAGATAAGAACACAACATAGCAAGTGCTAATTATAAATGGGTTATGGGAAATGTGATATGAATAGTGGAAAAAAATGTTGAGCAAGTGAACATATTTAGATGAGTGGATTTGGAAAATTCTTGGTCATTTCTAGTTTATAAGAAAAGGATGTCATTATTGAAACCAATTTCTCATAGTCCTAACATCTTGTATGCACTTGGAAGAAGGATGCAAAAAGATGAAATGATGTAAATAGGTGGAGGGGATAAACAATATTTTGGGTTAACATTGATAATGGTTGTTGGTTCTTGATACTTCAAATCATTCCAATTTTTTTTGGATAGATACTACATGACAAGTAGATAGGAGGCAATCTGGGACAAACATATACAAATGGTTAGGGATCATCACAAAAAGCATCAAATATTAGCTCTACTTAGTGCATGGAAACACAAGGGGAGATAGTAGCATATAGTAGAAAATGTACAAAAAATACATACAAGATATGGCTATGGTCTAAGAATCCAAGGAGGAAGTAGATTTATTACAATTTCATCATTTTAAAATGAGGTTTTGGCTAAATCATCCATTACAGTGTGTGTGAAAAATGTAGTAATGATTGGTGGAATATTATAGACAATATCTAATATCATGTGAGATGGATATGAGACATTACGAAGTGAGGCTGCATATGGTATTGAAGGTAAATGGTAGATGAAATTATTTGTTGATATAGGTGATATGGGATTCAAGTTAAGGGGATCAAGGGATAGTGTATAATAGGAGTTCATTCCTTCAAATGTAGGTCAAAAGTTGGAAGTGAAATATCATCATGAATAAGTGAGGGTTATGATTATGGTTGGAAAATTAAGTTGACGCAAGAGATGGAATATTGGATGATGTGATCTACTACCTGTAGCATCGTAAATTGTCACCCTTGAAAAATTTACACTGTGTTTTGCTCCCCCTTAAGTGCATGGACCTAATT
The DNA here is from genome assembly GCA_007258455.2 of Sequoia sempervirens. Taxonomy (NCBI): domain Eukaryota; kingdom Viridiplantae; phylum Streptophyta; class Pinopsida; order Cupressales; family Cupressaceae; genus Sequoia; species Sequoia sempervirens. Next base: position 442,178,364 of record VDFB02105785.1, on the reverse strand, counting down.
GAACCCCTAATTTCCTAAATTATGCATTATATGACCCATTTTTAGCAATTACCAACAAATTGCAAGCGGAAAACAAATACATCATTCATCTAATACTTTTCCCCTGACACCTTAATTTTCAAAAAATAGGGTTGGGGCACATATGCCCTAGGCGAATTAGTCCCCCTATTTTGGCTCCAAATTCAAATATGTCAATGTTGGCACTTTATTATTTGCAATTCAAAAATCCAAAGTCGGTTATCGGGATTTAATTTATGAGAAATTAGAATAATTATATATAAATACCTAGTTATTACACCATTTGAATTCTAACAAGAGACATCTAGAAACCTATTAAGCAATTTATGATCAAGTATTGTCAAGAGCATTATCGAGCAATTCAAGTGCAAAATTTTAGTGATTTATTACAGAAATTCAAGATCCAAGCCTTGAAGATATTTTTATGATTTTTGTCCTTTAAGGGAGCCATTGAAGGGTGGTGAGTTGCAATATTTTGTGGATTCATCATTCTTTCCTATCATTTATCCTTTTTATCATTTTCATTGCCATTGTGGAAGTGGAAATACTAACATGGGGTTTGACTAAGGCAAACCCCTAAATGACACGACCCTTCCTCTCTCTTTGAATGTACAAGTTTCAGGTTTGGAGAATATTGGAAATTTTTTGAAGATCAATTACCCATTGTTGCAATCAAAACCCTACATCTTCGCAACTCACAGAAACTCACTTACAAAAATATCCATGAAGAGATGATATTGGATTATTTAATTTTGATAATTGTATATAAATGCGCACATGAATTTTTTATTCATGGACTAAGATGCCTAATGGTTGAAAAAGAATTTCCTAAAATGAAGTGGAGTTGATTAAGGAGTGAAGACAAAGTTTCTAAATAGAGACTAAGTTAATTGATTAGTGATGATGGAGTTGATTGATAATTCAAAAATGAAAATTATGATTTAAAAATGGATAATTAGATCGAATTTAATTAAATAATAATATATTATTTAATTAAATAGATATATGCTCCATGGAAATTAAGTGATAAATGGTAATTAATAGATAATAAATGATAATTAAATGGTAAATAGTATTTGATAATTAATGAATGAGTGATGGCTTATTAAAGGCTGACTAGGTGGAATATTTTTAGGTGTTTACAATATGATATATTTATAACAATGTACAAGTTTTGGACCACACAATATGATCCATCATCGATGAAGATGTCGATATACAAATCCTAGATCCTAATGAATCACATGGGTTGGTTATAAAGGTACATGTTTTAATATATGATATGGCGTCTAGTTATTTATTACAAAAAAGAAAACACAACTAGATTTGTAAAGCCTATCTCACACAATCTCACTTTTAATTGTTATGTAGTCATCCACCCAACACTTGCTTTAATAAAAGAATTTTGGAAAATAATTGTGTATATTTATCAAAACATAGAGGCTTTGGACCACCTATGTGATCCATAATTAAGATGAAGATATTCATTTGTATTTTTCACAGATCTTACATGTGATCCATATTAACATATTGGCATATATTATTTAATAAAAGGCTAGGATTGGTTTGACTAAATTCAATGGACTAGATTAAGTCCTCTCACACATGGATGCTTGGGAAGAGGGACCTATGACAAGAGTTCTCTCACACGTGTGAGAAGAAGTAGGGAAGAGGGATATATGACAAGTGTCTTCTCACACATGTAAGAACATTTAAGAAAGAGGAATGTAGAAAAGTGGATCCTATCATATGTGTGAGAGATCACATGAAGATAAGGGATGGAGAAATGTGATTCTTCACACATGTGTGAGATATCACATGGGGAAGGAAGACTTGAAAAGTGCTCTCTCACACATGTGTGAGATATCACATGTTTAAATGAAGTGTTAGGATTGAGAAATGAAATCAAGGGTTGTGATTTTGTTGTAGAATTTTAGGGATAAGTAGGAATAGATGTGGTTAATTAAATTTATCACACTTATAAATGTGCAAGGGTTAATTAGTTAATTAATTCATTTTAATCAATTCATTGGATTGAGGTGGAAAAGTAAATGGTTTACATTTATTTAATTATTGTATGATAGGACTATAAAGTTGAATTTTCAATAAATGTTGGTTTATTTAATTAAAGGTGAGTAACAAGGATAATTAAATAATTAATTAAATAATGATTAATGTTTATTTAATTAATACTGGGAATAAAATAATTTTTTGTGTGGTTAGGTGTGGACAACTTTAGTTGTCTATAATATTAGATGTTTAAGTGTTTTTCAACCAAATCTTCTTGCATGATGAAACCAATTTGTATTTATCATTTTTTGAAGATTGAAATATATATTGCTAGAAACAAGCTAAATAGAACAATCAATTATAAAATTTGTAAATAAAATTAAAAAGTAATCATTAAAATTGATTCAGGCACTTGGATTTGGGCTCCATTTATTCATTTTGTTCATATTATTTTCACCAATACCTTTGCTTGCATTAAAATTGATGGACAAAAATCTAGTTTCTTAGGATTTTTTGGTTTACCCACCAAGGTTTCCCTTTATATTTTTCACTTTATGTGCTTGCTACTAAAGTGTTTGGCTATTTTTGGACCATGTGGTCACCTAAAATATTGCTAAGGGTATTTTTGTTCATAATCGGTCTAACCAACTAGTCAATGGCCATTCTACCAATGATTCATTTCTCACTCTTCTTGAAGATGAGAATAATGTCAAATAAGCTCTTCTTTTCCTTGATATATTTTCCAAGCCTTTGATTCAAGTATTTATTGGAAAAAGATCTAATGCTACAAGCAATCCTTTCTTCCTCAACTTGGCTTGTTACATTCTTTTCATTGAAAATAGATTGATCATGAGATTTTTTTTATTTTTAGGCATTCCCTTTCCTTTTCCAAGCCTTCATTTCTATCTTGTAGAGATTTTACAATACAAAATTGACATGTATAGCTTTTTATTTCATTCTACCATATCATCTGCATTTTCACTTATGTTCTGAATATTTGCATTTAGGTCCAACATATTGTCACCTTGACCTTCATTCCATTCTGTTGCATATCTTCAATAAATAGATTAATATATATATATATATATATATATATATATATATATATATATATATATATATATATATATATATATATATATAATTAAATTAACTCAAGTGAACTCTAAAATTTTCAATCTTATTATTTTTATTAATTCATTTTGAATAAAATGAATGTATTCGATAGATAGCATTTTTAATATATCTTAAATTAATTGCAGTAAACTTCATCTACTCACAAACTTTCCCAAACTTGAAATCCCAAGTTTAAGAGCACCACATAAATCTCAAACTACATATGCAGAAATTAAAAATATTGTTCATGATGAGTGAAATTAAACCCCTACTTATTGTCTTAAAAATGGCATCGGGCAAATTCACCACCAGCAATTCATCGCTGGAAAATTCACTGTGAGAAAATTCACCACCAGCAATTCACCAGAAAATTAATCACAAACTTTTAATGCGATGAATTTTCCACTGCAGTGAATTGTTGGTGGTGAATTTTCCTTAGATAAATTTGTCATGACGATAAATTTTTCCGCGATGAATTTTTTCAGGTGAATTATAACCTGTTTTCCGAAATTCAGCTATGAAGAGAGTGCCAAATTTACAATCATGTTTAATGGCATAAACATCCAAACAGAAGAAAAAAGTTTGGTATTTATTGTTTTTTTGTTTCAAGTCGTTGAAAGTAGCTATCATATCAGCCGTGTCAACTGTATTATAATTCTTTAGTTTGGGGCAACTACAAACAAAACATAAAGCTGCAATTTTACAGGGCTATCATCACTTCTGTATATTTCTCCTCCATAATAATTATGAAAGATCTTCAGGGAATGAAGTTCAGGACTGGAATATTCTACTCATGTTTTCTTCGTGGAAAGCCACGCCAGTAAATATCATTGACTTTCAGAGCAGGTTTGGACAAACTAAATATCACCATCACACTACCAAACTAAACTAAATCCTAATTTCAAATTGACAGTTTGCAAAACAAGACTGCTCTAATTCAAAATGACGGTCCTGAAAACATAGGTTTGATTAATATTGACATTAGAGATTGTGCCAAATTTATATATTATTGTTCAACATTAACCAAATCAATTAGAATAGCTTAAAAAATATATATATATAAATTACAACTGAGTTTATGTTTTTGAAATTTAGGTTCAAGAAAGGAATTTGAAGATGGATATTGAAACCACGAGTGAGAATGATGATTTTTTTTATAAAGAGGCAATAAAATTTACTAGGAATTTCATAATAGATGGGATACCTAAAAACAATACTTTCTCTTATAATTCTCGTTCATTGTTGCAGCGTCTACAAATGAGGCAATCTCTCAAAATAAAATGTTTTGACTTAATTTGAAGTTGATGAGGGTTTACTCATAGTGGGCTCAAAAGAAATCTCAAACCAAAAGCAAGCCTAATGTATTTGGGAGGAATGATGTGTCCATCTTCGATATGAATATCTAGTACTTTGAATAGGGATGCATTTTTATTGACAATGATTTTATTTTTTTTGTTTTGTTCAAATTGGTTGTATAGGTTTTGTAAGTCTTATCCCTAATAGATATATGGAAATCTCTTCTCAACATATGAGAGCCATTGAGGGAAAAAATATGAAGATGACAATTGACATGAAGAACAAATTCTTACAAGAAGTCTATACATTAGGAGCTTACCAAATATTATTAATCTCTTCTTCACATAACCTCATAGATGAATGAAAAAAATTGAATGAATATCTATTATGTCTAGTTATTAAATATCATACATCTTAACCAATAAAACAACATCAATACATTAGTATTTTTAATCATTTTTACATTATACATTCTATTAAAAAATATCTTATTTATTTCCAAACAAATAATTTATTCTTTAGTCCAATATTTATGCATGTTACTAGGAACAACATTTATTCATAGCACAAACAAAATTTTAAATATTACATCAAAAACCAAACAAGTCTCACCCATATTATAAATAAATATCACAATTTAAAAATGAAGAGTGGGAAATCAATCTATAGGAATTTAGTGGGTTCCCATCATGGCCAAGCTTTGAGGATAATTTGGGAAATTTTGAAGGGGAAGATGAAGATGAAAGGAACAAATCCTTGGAGGATTAAGATAAATGGAATGGTTGTTTAGGTGAGGAAGCAAAAATAAGATTGATTACCTCTAGTTCGAGGCTTGACAAAATTTCTATGAGGAAAAGAATGTAGTTTTTGTGTCTATTCCCTCATCCACAATGTCCCTTGTTTATTTGGCCCAATCTTGATTATATGATAGCTTTGTGGATAGAATAGAATGTAGTGGAATGTGGTATGTGTTTAAAGTTATATAGGAGCTTGGGTAGATAGGATAAAGTGACGGATTCCCAAGAATTATTTCGAGTTATAACCATGGTATGCTTTGGACTTTGGGGTTTATGGAAATAGTCAATTGTATGGGAATTAGGAGGTGTATATATGGAGTGAATATGCTTGAGAATATATATGTGTGCATGTCTTAGGAATGGGAAAATAAGGCATCCTAACTCGAGGCTCATCATAAAATGACTCATAGTGAACAAAGGAATGGGGATTGGGAATTGGTTAGGAAGGGAATAAATGGGAATCCTCAAGCTTGGTAGAGATTTTTCTATTGATTTTGATAACTCATTTGATTTTATTTGGTGTGGATTTCTATTTCATCTAGATTTGCATGCTTTGAAAATTGTTATTTTTTGGTACCATCTCCATGATCTAACTCCATTCAACCACTAAGGTGCAATGAACCATTTTTAAAGAGTATACCAAGTAGATATAGATAGTGTTTTTTATTTAATGAATGACATCCCCATGACTTAAGCTTATGCAAATAGTAATATGTAAGGGATCACCATTAAGGATTAGATTACGTAATTATGGTCTCTACTTATGATTTTTTTTTTAAAGGTATACTTTGGATTTGTTCTTCAAGAAATGAAGGAATGTGAAATGATTGTCCGCTAATGAGGTTCTAGGAGCTGCAACTGATTTTTGGATAACAAGATGACTAGATGTAGATAATGCATATGGAATTGATGTTGTGCATTATGCAAAGCATATCCAAAGTGAATGGCCTATGGGTGACGAAAAAATAGAGGGCTCAAATTTCCAAAGTTTTACATGATTATAGATAAGAACACAACATAGAAAGAGATAATTATAAATAGGTTATGGAAAATGTGATATAAATAGTGGAAAAAAATGATGAGCAAGTGAACATATTTAGATGAGTGGATTTTGAAAATTCTTGGTCATTTCTAGTGTATAAGAAAAGGATGTTATTATTGAAACCAATTTTTCACAGTCCTAAGATCTTGTATGCACTTGGAAGAAGGATGAAAAAAGATGAAATGATGTAAATAGGTGGAGGGGATAAACAATATTTTGGATCAACATGGATAATGGTTGTTGGTTGTTGGTACTTTGCATCATTCCCATTTATTTTTTTGGATATATACTACATGACAAGTAGATAGGAGGCAATCTAGGACAAACATATACAAATGGTTAGGGAACATCATAAAAAAAATCAATTGTATGGGGATTAGGAGGTGTATATATGGAGTGAATATGTTTAAGAATCTATATGTGTGCATGTCTTAGCTCATGGACATTAATAGAATGGGCAAAGAAGGTATCCTAACTCGAGGCTCATCATAAAATGACTCATAGTGAACAAGTGAATGGGGATTGGGAATTGGTTAAGAAGGGAATAAATGTGAATCCTCAAGCTTGGTAGAGATTTTTTCTATTGATTTTATTTGATGTTGTTTTTTATTTCATCTATTGGGATTTGTATGCTTTGGAAATTTTTACTTTTTGATACCATGCCCATGATCTAACCCCATGCAACCACTAAGGTGCAATGAATTGTTTTTAAAGAGTAGACTAAGTAGATATAGATAGTGCTTTTGATTTAATGAATGGCATCCTCATGATTTAAGCTCATGCAACTAGTAATATGTAAGGGATCACAATTAAGGATTAGATTATGTAATTATGGACTCTACTTATGATTTTTTTTAAATGGTGTACTTTGGATTTGTCTTTTTGCAAGCAAGGAAGGAATGGGAAATGATTTTCCACTAATCAGGTTCTATTAGTTGCAATTGATTTTTGGATAACAAGATGACTAGATGGAGATAATGCATATGAACTTGATGTTGTACATTATGCATAGAATATCCAAAGTGAATGGCTAAAGGGTGATGAAAATTAGAGGGATCAAATTTCTAAACTTTTACATGATTATAGATAAGAATACAACATAGAAAGTGCTAATTATAAACTAGTTATGGGAAATGTGATACGAATAGTGGAAAAAAGATGTTGAGCAAGTGAACATATTTGTATGAGTGGATTTGGAAAATTCTTGGTCATTTCTAGTGTATAAGAAAAGGATGTCATTATTGAAACTAATTTCTCATAGTCCTAAGATCTTGTATGCACTTGGAAGAAGGATGCAAAATGATGAAATGATGTAAATAGGTGGAGGGGATAAATAATATTTTGGATCAACATGGATAATGGTTGTTGGTTTTTGGAACTTTGCATCATTTTTTTTTTAAAGATAAATACTACATGACAAGTAGATAGGAGACAATTTGGGAAAAAAATATACAAATGGTTAGGGAACATCACAACATACATCAAATACTAGCACTAATTAATGCATGGAAACACAAGGGGAGACACTAACATATAGTAGAAAAAGTACAAAAAATGCATACAAGATATGGCTATGGTCTAAGAATCCAAGGAGGAAGCAGATTTATCATAATTTCATCATTTTAAAATGAGGTGTTGGCTAAATCATCCATTTTAGTGTGTGGGAAAAATGCAATAATGATTGGTGGGATATCAGAGATATTAACTAATATCATGTGAGATGGATATGAGACATTATGAAGTGAGGTTGCATATGGCATTGAAGGTAAATGGTAGATGAAGTAATTTTTTGATATAGGTGATATGAGATTCAATTTGAGGGGCTCAAGGGATAGTATATAATAGGAGTTCATTCCTTCAAATGTAGGTCAAAAGGTGGAAGTGAAATATCATCATGAATAAGTGAGGGTTATGATTGTGGTTGGAATATTAATTTGACACAAGAGATGGAATATTGGATGATGTGATCTACTACCATATCATGCATTGAATTTTGAATTATGGGGGTGGTGTTATGATTATGGGGTGAAGATAATAATAAAATGGGGGGTTTTGGTAGAGTTGAATATTAGGAAATCAATTAGAGTTCAAGGGGAAGATGATTGATATTGAGTGATGAAAGTTGGTAAAATTATAGCAAGTAGTGTAGGAGGGATGAATTATGCATGAGAAAAGGTTTGATGTGTTGAGGGATGATGGTGTGATGAGTGAGGGTAAAACGGCGATGGGTATGATGATCCATCATTGGTATGGTAAATAAATGGTGTTATTTTGAGTGGTAGTGAATGAACTCATTAATAAATAGAATGGCCCGGATTATTTTGATTAAATTGATGTTTATATTTGGTGTAATTGAAATGGCTTCATTACATGCGATCATGCATTGTAAAGATGTTGACTTTGGTTTGCATATATAATGATCGATTGTGAATTTTACATTTATGCATATTGGTTTAAACATAGATCTTGGAATTGCTATGATGGAGATGTTATATTCAAACCTAACTGATTGTAGGAGAAAAGGTATTGCTTGAAATTCATCTTTCCATGGTTGATCAAGGATGAGATAGAATCATTCAAAGAAACGCCTCACATTTGCTATGATATGGGTACACATAGGTCCAATTTGAATAAGAATATTTATGGTACTTAAAGTATCTTTGAACATTCTATTATAACACTTTAAGGCCATTCAAAAAATCATAATATGCCTGTTAGAAATATAAAATAGATTGATAACCCAAGGGACTTTATAAGATAAATTATAATCCATGTAAAATGGAAAACATAAACAATGCAAATCGGTGACTTCAAGAGATATGCAATGTTAGAATGATAGCATTGCGTTAAGAGCTTCCAGGATGAAAATACACGCTAGGTAGTGAGTTCATATAAAACTAAGGAGAGGATGGAGGTGGAAAACCAACCAATAGGAATTGACCATCATTATTAAATAAAGTGATAAATATAGTAAATTCTCCACCCTTTAAGGATGAAGACACCTCATCACCTTATCTCCTAGTTATTAAATAATAAACTCACTTTATTATCCTAAGCAAGATTAATAAAAGTGTAGGAAAAATCTATGACTAATGGAAAGTAAATTAACTCACTAGGAAAACAAAGACCTACACCAACAATGCCATGATGAGTACCTATATCATAAAGGTATTTTCTTATTACTATGTCAAATGGTAAACTACAACTAAACATGACTCATTGATATAAGAGGAAAGGAATTTATTGAAACTAATCTATCCATGGCCATCCGAGGAGAAAATATAATTATTTGGAGACAAGCAACACATGTGCTATGATATGGGTACACATAGGTCCAATTTGAGTACTAAGAATGATGGTGCTTAAAATATCTTTGAATATTCTACTACAAGACTTTAAGGACATTCCAAAAAATGAATGTGTCATGATTGAGTACTTGTATCATAAATTTATTCTTTTGTTACTATGTTGAATGGTGAATTATAGTCTATAAGGATACCTTCCAATAATTTGTATTGATGATTCCATTAATGTATAGCAAACCATGGGACTTCTTGTGCTTTAAAGGTGATTATTGGTTTAGGAAAGTTTAGGTAATCTATGAAAGGATGCATCTCTATGGTAGAAATCATGTTTTTAACTATTAATTTTGGGATTGTCATGAGGATATATTTTGTAAGGTATATTGGCCTGATAGTATTCATGTGGTGAAGGAATGGGTATATATAGATTTTAAGGTTTTAATTGAGTGGAGCTATGGATAGATTTCCATTGTTATTAACATTGGTCACTTGAATGAGTTTGTTTTCAATTAGGTCTTGTACTTTGTGTTTTGAGGAAATGCACTTTTTTAATGATGACTATGGACTATATGGAATTGACAAAAGGTAAGTTTAGGTTATAATTTATTGGAAGGGGAAGTAAGGTAAAAGGAGATGGATTGAAGGTGACTAGAATAATTTGGAAAATGGAGTTTGATCCATGATATGTTGGTACGAATTTACTAATCTTGTTAATTTTTTGAAAGGTCATGGTTTAAGGGATAATGTGTTTGTTGAAGGTGGTAATGGAAGAGGAGATGATAAGGGGGTTGAAGGTTGAGGTACTTTTGGTAACCATGTTGACTATATTCATGGTGTTCAAGGTGCTAGTACTAGGTTGCTATTGTTATTGTTGTGTGGGTTCTTGTAATTTTTCATGAATGTGTGGTTGGATGTGTTTGTTTGTGGTGTTCTAGTAGGGGTTTTATTTTTCTCTTTTTTAAATACATAAGGTTAGCAAATAAATTAGCAATTTGTAATTTTGAAACATGGTCTTTTCTAGATTGTGGGAATGAAGTTTTTCATAAATATCCTTGTGGTTTGAATATTAGGAAAGTGTTAATTCATTTTTTCCATGATATATTGGAATCATAGGATAAATTTTATCACTTTTTCTTGTGGTCCTAGTTTGTAGTGTATGCAATTAGTGAATCCTTTTTCCTCTGGGATTTGAATTTGAAAATCATTAATGAAGGCTTTAGTGATAATGTCAAATGTGGTGATGTAACAATGTGGTGATGAATAAAACTATTATAATGCATGATATTTAAATGGTCATGGGAACAATTTACATAGAATGCAATCATCATACACATAATTAAGGTGAAAGGAGTAAATATGTTTGTGTGAATGGTGACATATCCCTTTCTATCATACAAGGGAAAGTGAGGTTCCTTGAATTTGAATGGGAATGGATGTAGAAGGATGACATGGTACAAGGGATCATGATGTAGATCAAATTTTATTTCCTTGGAATTGGTTGTTATGGTGTCAATATTATTTTTTTACTTATCAAATTTGGTGTAGTAAATTTACTTCTCAAATTTTATTTCCCTCTCTTACAAAAGCTACCCCCAAAGCTCACACAACCCCCTCTCTATTCCTCTACGTAGCCCTCCCACACTTTTATTAAATTTGCACTTTCTTGTTTTTATTCTAAACTAATTCTCTGTGCAACCTCTCTAGAATTTCTTAACTCCACTTCCTCTCCACTCCTATTCCTTCTATGTAGCCCCCTTCCTTCTATCTCCCATGATACATACCTTTTTATGTTTTTTTTATTCATGTCATTTTTTTCCTTGGTCGTTCCCCCTCACATTATTCCTCTCTATCAACCTCTTCTCATTCATTGACTACATGGTGTTTTTCTTTTATGTCTCTTTATCTTCCTCAAATAAAGCTCTATAGAAGAGTTTTCATTTCTATTGTAATAAATATTATGTAAGGATATACATTCCATATTCCTCTCAAATACAATTGTGTAATCCTCTTAGCTATTTTGCACTATATGTTATATTTTATTAACATTAAAATACTCACAAATGTCTCCAAAATCTAGACATGACTTTCACCATGTTTTGCACCTCCTTTCTGCCTCACAATTCGTCTGCCTTATCTTTTATTCCCCATTTTTCATGCCAAGTTAGCATCAGACAAAAATCCCTTATTACATTTAGATGGATTCCCAAATCCACCTATCACCCAATTATGAGATGCTGGGAACAAGAGGCATTGAAATATAAAATAAAATATGACGTTTTGCCAATCAATGACAAAAACATCATTTAATCACCTCCACAATCAATCACCAAAATTGAATTAAATTGTATCCTGAAAAATAAACACCCAAAACTAAAATGAAACTCAAGATGAAACATTTTTTTGGTTGATACAAATTATGCATGTACTTGAATGCTCCTGCATCACAAAGGCTAATTTTCTTACCTTTTAATGGATAGTATGGATCACTACCCCATATGAAAGTGCAAGATACCTTACCAAAGGTTGCCAAAATATTTACCTTGGTTAGTTCTATCTCATCACATGGAGGTGCATCATGAGTAACTTCAGGGTACAATACACATCCCTTGCACCACACTATTAAAAGATGGCCAAAGGACTCGAGCTAGGATATACATGTTATTTAGGGGAATCCTGAATATGCCACAAGGGTATGTGAGGCCTAATATGTGAATTTGAAAGTGCAATGATGTCAAACAGTTGCCCATTAGAAGAGGGTAACCCACACTTCTCCTTCACTTCCCTAAGGTATGTCCTTGGGAGTTTAGCTCGAATGACAAAGTCACAAATTTTAAGAGGCATGTCTTTTGATTCATCCCCAACTATTTATACTTTTTTGGAATGTTGGAGTTGAGGTCATCCTCTAAGGTGATTAAATCCTTAGATAACCCCCTAAAAATGGAATAAGTGGTGTTTTTTATTCTCAAGGTCACTTAATTGTGCAAGAGAAGAGCATATGAACACAACCCTATGGGATTACACAAAGAAATGGTTTGAAAAAGACATAAAAAAGGAAAGGCACAAAAAAATGGTCTATAAACTTGTCTTCTAATAGTTATCCTACAAAACCAATATGTCAAAAGTTTGATATTTTTGTTCTTTGGCTTGCAAAAAGTATGGTTTGTGTGTTTTATGCTTTGACTACAAATAAATGTTGCATTAAGTGATTAGCCATAGATACAAAGAACATATATTTCAAATTGAAAAATAAACTTCACTATCAGGTTCCTTATGAAATTCTGAAAAAAATTCAAACAAAAACCATCAAAATCGAAGTTCATACATGAAAGTTATGATTGTTTGAAGATTCAAAAGAAAACACTCACTTTGACTAACTTTGCTTGGTTTCTACTACAAAATTTTGAGAAATGAACTACCCCACAACATCTAACTTGGAACCAACTTTTTGATGCTTGCAAAAAATTGAGAATCCTTTAATTATAGAAAATTTTAATAGAATTTTTTTAACTACAATTGTTTAGCAACAAATTGACAATTTTGGACATCTGATAGGTGGTTTTGACTAAAAATTTATGGATTTGACTAAATTGGCTCAAACAACTAGCATCTCTATGACATAGATTTAACTATTCCAAATAGCTTAGAAAGAATGCTTAGTCCCCATAGGAATTTGCTTAGTTTTAGAAAAATCAAATGAAATTTGATCCAACCTTTTTAATTTTGGAAATAATCTACACTTGGTCATCATAGAAATCAAAATATCCATGATTTTAGCAAATAGAGTGCAGTTTTTACAAGAAATATGCACAATTTTAATTAGAATATATGGAAATTTTAACAATGTATGTGGTGGTTTTATTATGAAACACAAATATATATTAACATATAAAAATGTGATAAAAAAAATAGAACAAAGTTAGAACGTAAGGTTAGGGTTCACATCAGGTTCATTAGAAATGTACAAAATATTCATAAAACTATAAATTAAACAAACTTGAAAGCATGAAAGTGAAATCGAATTAAAATCCTAGTCTACAAAATTCAGTGTAGACCTCAAAAAAGGAAGATGATCTATGCCACTTTATTTTTGGATGCAGGTGCAATGTTTGGAGCATAACACTTACGAAATGATGAGTGACTAATTCAATAGAATGGACTTGTCTGATCCAAATGATGAAGACGAGACTATATTTATAGACTTGGGAGATGAGGATGAGGATGATGCCATGAGATAACTAGAAAGACAATGGAGTCAACTTGACTTGAAATTAGAAAATTACCATTTCAAATCATGAAGAAATGATATTGGATTATTTAATTTTGATAATTGGATAAATGTGCACATGGAATTTTCATTTACAAACTAATATGCCTAATGGTTGAAAAAGAAGTTTGTAAAATGAAGCAGAGTTGATTGATAATTCAAAAATGAAAATTATGATTTGAAAATGGATAATTAGATAGAATTTAATTAAATAATAATATAATATTTAATTAAATATATATATATATGATCAATGGAAATTAAGTGATAAATGATAATTATGTTGGATGTTGTGGTTGTGTTGCTGATATGTGGTTGTCATTGATGTCAACACTATTAGCATTGATGTATTGAAGGTTATATATGTCGAGGATATTGAGAAAATTGTTAAAAGAAGGAGTTGCAAGTTGCCAGTGGAACAGTGAAGGTCATGAAGGTGTCTTGCTCAATACGTTGATGATCAATCGTTGTGGAATAAAGGGTTTATTGTTGAGAGTATCTAGTTTATCCATTGGAAGTTTCAGAGGTCCGCCCGAAGTTTTTATCATGTTATGAACAATTGTGTTCCGACAGTTTTCTTGTGGTTTCAGTTAGTATTCTTGAGTGAAGTTGATGTGATTCTAGTAATTTTAGTTGTTGTAGATGGGTGAAGCCACATAAGTGGTTTACACTTTTGAAGAGGAAGGAAATTTTGAATTTTTCCCATTCCTCATATCAAATGGGTTCGGCCGAACCCCTGGTTCGGCCGAACCAATGAAATCCCCTATTAAAAAATCATACTAGAGTGGGTTCGGCCGAACCTAAGTTCGGTCGAACCCTTTTAGTATGGCTAAAACAAAAAAAGCTTTCATTTAATTGCTTTTTTTAATTGCATGGATTGGTGGTTCGGCCGAACATGGGTTCGGTCGAACCCTAGTTCGACCGAACCTTTCCAAGATGTTCGACCGAACACTTGTTCGGTCGAACCCCTCTTTTTTCACCCTTGGTTCCTAAGGCACCAGAATTGTTGAAAATTTTGTGTTTCGAAGCTCGATTTCAGAATGAAAATGGAGAAGATCTCAAAAATCCAACTAGTATTGGGTTCCCCTCAAAACGAAGCTATCCAACTAATATAATTTTAGTATGTTTTGATTATATTATCTATTTGTTTTTTAAGTTTTATTAAATATAGGTTTTTCACCGAAAACAAAACTCTCTCTTCTACACAGTGGAAAAATAGAAGATTATCAAAAAAAATTAAAAATATGAGTGCACCGATATTGGAGTCCTTGATCCAACAAAAAAGAATTTTGATACATACAAGAAAAGTTATGCTATACCTGGCCGTGTTATGTCCGAATTGTAATTGATTTGACTTTTAAACTTGATTAAAGAAAAATATTCAATAAAACTATCTAACCAAGTGGAAGCACTAGATATCGGAGTTAAAAATCTAAATTTGAAAGAATTGAATTTTATCTTTCGTTGAAAAAAGTTATGCTATACGCAGGCCAAAAATGTTGTTTCTTTTGAAAAAACCAATTTTTGTGGGAGATGGAAAAAGAAGTGCAATCTGATTCCAAAAAAATTGAAAAAAATATTTTTAGAATCTACAGACAAAATATGACAAGACTCTAGTTTGCATCATCTTCAAATTATTTACGATTTAATCGCTATAGGTGCCCGAATGTGGAGATTGTGTTAAAAAAAAATATCAGTGTCCAGTTAGGCCAAAAAGTGTAAACCACTATTGTGGGATCACCCAGATGTTTCTATGTTGGTTCTTTTTGCTTGTGGATGCTTCTAGATCATTCTCTATCTTTGTTGCATATCTGCATTGATTGGTGTGTTTGTAGTCAAAGATTTTTCTCATGTGTGCTCGGGTTTTCATGTCCTTGGCCGACATGGTGGTTGTAACGTGTTGTGGATCCTTGGAGATTAAAATTTGAATGTTTGGTGCACTCGAGGATGTTGTTTTGGGCCACATCATAACATTGGCTGATGGTGTTTGATTCACATTGAAAATTTATTTGTAAATTGGGGGCAACATTGAAAATATGTTTTATATTTTGGCCGACAAAGTTGTTGATGCAAATCCATGATTACGGATATATAAGAGCAGATGGTTGCGTGAAGTTATGCATGTGTATGTGTGTGGTGTGAAGAAGTGCCAAAGAAAGTGCAAGTGTGCGAATAATGATCTAATCATTCGATTGCAGAGCAGAGTGTGAAGAATTTTGAGTGAAGTGTGAAGCAATGTTTCTGTGCTTAACCGGAACTGTATCAAGCTTTTGGAGAAGCTATTTTCTCAACCCATACGCTATGGATCTAATCTGTATTTCCCTTCTTTGGGCAGTGAGCCCTCTTGTATTTGAGCAGTGAGCTCTAGGCAATGTGCCTGAATGCATGTGCATTCCCATTATTCTTCTCTATACAAGTTTAACAGGGTATAATATTGTGGACTAACATCCACCGTGGTTTTTCCCCTAACAGGGTTTCCACATAAAAAATCTTGGTGTTCTTTGTGTTTCTGATGTGTTGATTGTTTATGGTTTATTGTTCATGCATTAGATCTAAGATTAAGTTAAGTTAAGTTTGAAAAGTTTCAATAATCTATGACAACTGATTCACCCCCCTCTCAGTTGTCTATCCTTGTTTTTCCAACAAATTAATAGATAATAAATGGTAATTAAATGGTAAATGGTATTTGATAATTAATAAATGAGCGATGACTTATTAAAGGTTGGCTAGGTGGAATATTTTTTGGTGTTTACAATATGATATATTTATCACAATATAAAAGTTTTGGACCACACAATATGATCCACCATTGATGAAGATGTCTAGATACAAATCCTAGATCCTGATGGATCACATGGGTTGGTTATAAAGGTACATGTTTTAATATATGATACAATGTCTAGTTATTTATTGCAAAAACAAAACACAACTAGATTAGTAAAGCCTACCTCACACAATCTCACTTTTAATTATTATGTAGTCATCCACCCAACACTTGCTTTAATAAAAGAATTTGGGAAAATAGTTGTAATATATTTATCAAAACATAGAGGCTTTGGACCACCTATGTGATCCATAATTAAGATGAAGATGTTCATTTGTATTTTTCACAGATCTTATATGTGATCCATATTGACATATTGGCATATATTTAATAAAGGACTAGGATTGGTTTGACTAAATTCAATGGAGGAGATTAAGTCCTCTCACACATGGATGCATGGGAAGAGGGACCCATGACAAGTGTTCTCTCACACATGTGTGAGAACAATTAGGGAAGAGGGATCTATGACAAATGTCTTCTCACACATGTAAGAACATTTAAGAAAGGGGAATGGAGACAAGTGAATCCTATCATATGTGTGAGAGATCACATGAAGATAACGGATGGAAACATGTGACTCTTCACACATTTGTGAGATATCACATGGGGAAAGAAGACTTGAATAAGTGCTCTCCCACACATGTGTGAGATATCACATGTTTAAATGAAGGGTTAGGATTGAGAAATGAAATCAAGGGTTGAGATTTTGTTGTAGAATTTTAGGGATAAGTAGTACTAAATGTGGTTAATTAAATTTGTCACACTTAGAGATGTGCAAGGGTTAATTAGTTTATTAATTTATTTTAATCAATTGATTGGATTGAGGTGGAAAAATGAGAAAATAAATAAATAGTTTGCATTTATTTAATTATTGTATGATAGGACTATAAATTTGAATTTAATTCAATATATGTTGATTTATTTAATTAAAGGTGGGGAACAGGGATAATGAAATATTAATTAAATAAATTATTAACGTTTACTTAATTAATACTTGGAATAAAAAAAAATTTATGTGGTTAGGTGTGGACAACTTTAGTTGTCTACAATATTAGATGTTTAAGTGTTTTTCAACCAAATCTACTTGCACGATGAAACCATTTTGCATTTATTGTTTTTTGAAGATTGAAATATATATTGCTTGAATCAAGCTAAATAGAACAATCAATTATAAAATTTGTAAATAAAAATAAATTCATTAATCTAACTAGGACAATACACCAACATTAACTTATAGATGTAAGCCATCTTGTTGTAGGTGGAAAGACTTAATAAAAATGTATAAATAAAAGAACACAAAACATGATATTTTTATAGCGTATCTCATTCACTAGAATTATTTAAATGTTTGTATTTGTATTTGATTGGTTGATATGAAACTATAGATCAATGTTATTGTCTCTTTTGTCATTGTTTTTTATGTTTATTTTTCTACAATATTTTGAGTGGGTAAATGACGAGTTTTAAAATAGTTATAAAAATTGAACATATTAAATAATCATATTTATACATTTATATATATATGGTAGTGTCCAACTCACCTTACAAAGATGATTTATTATTATACACAGATTTGTAATTATCATATTATTTACAAATTTTAGTTAATTTAAAAAAGGTACATAAACTTGCAAAAACCTTTCCCCTAGATATACATCAATTACAGTCACATTGATTGTTGTACTCATACGTTCATGGTGCTTGTTATCACACGTCGAAGCCCTTTCATAGGTAGTTTATATCGCCAAAGATAATGGGAATGAGTGAAATGCTCAAGTCACTTTCTTCTGTAATAACTCTAAGTCAGTACAGTACCCAATCATGTTACTTTCTCTTATGGATGTAATTTCTATTCTTGAGTTTATCTGCTGGAGTTAAGTACACTCCCTCAATAATTAAATAGTACAATTGAATGATTCTTATTTTTAACTATTAATATAGTTTCTTGAGGTTTATCTTGCATGTCATGAATTTCAATTGATTAAAATAAATAAAAAAGTATTTATGTTAGAGGAAACTTTAAAAAAAAAAAATTCCTAACACAGATTTAAAGTTTACAGTTACATATGTAAAATTCTTATTTTACATACAAATATTCTTTTTAAGAATGTAGCTACAGTTTTTGATTCAAGAGAATTATGTTACCAATAAAAATAAAGACATGTATCCTTTACTTTAAATCCAATAAACTACAAAGTTATTCTTTTGAAACAAAATATATTTTAATAAAAATAAATTTTATTTTTATTGATTTTTTTCTTTCATCTAAAAAGTTTTATTTTAAGATGTACTTACAAAATATTTTATCTATTTTTTTATTTATTTTTAAATGAACACAAACAATTAAACATCTCAGCATCTCTGTTGTTAACAATTAAAAAAAAAAAAAAAACCCCATTGAAAGTCTCCTTCAATTAGACCATCATTGCTTAAAAATATATATTCTATCAAAATCACCACGTTAAACTGGTACCTTAATTTTATAAACTATCTATATTGTTATAATCTTTTATTGAACACCTGATGCCTGATTAGTAAAATAATTATTCATGTGACTGATCAAATTAAGCTCAGTTTCTGTTTAAAAATGGTGAATTTATTCTTTGTATATTAAGCCAATTTTGCAACTTGGTATGAGTGCACGTGAAAGCTTGAAACAATGGTCAAAAGCTCTTTTAATGAGCTCAGTAGAAATCCAGATTGAAGCCAATAAAAATCAGCTTTTTTGTTCAGAACAGAATTTTGAGATTGAGATTGCTTCTGTTTCTTCCCAATACTTATATAGATTGATAGAGCATATTAAACATTACACTGACACAAGTACAATTCTGTTAGGAATTCTCTGGTTTATTCAAGTTTAAGTGGCATTTCCCCTAACTCTAACTGAATAGTTTGCTGTCCCTTTTATTAGACTATCTGTTGGCTAGGTCTCCAAGATGCTTGAAAAATAAAAAATAAAAAACAATAGATATGATTAACCCATGCAGATGGGTAAAAAGAGAGGATATGACCACCTCTTTATTTACATTATTATGAGCAACCCAATGCTTGACATGATAGGCAGATGCTCTCTTGTTAGGACACTTACTTTTTATCCAGCTTTTTTGGCGCTCACTTCTCTTACACCATATTTCACTGTTTATTTTCATTCAGTCTTGAAGTGCCCAACAGCTGTGCCAAAAGGGTATTTCTCAAAGACTCTCAATTATAATTGAAGAAGTTACCTGCCATCTTGAAAAGAAAATTCAGAGGGAAACAGAGTACAGTTTGACATATAGATAAGAAAAAACAAAGTAGCAGTGCAAACCAATGAAGCCCCATGTGATAAGAATATTGCGGTGTCATCAAGAATAGACCATACAATAAGAATATTGTGGTGTCTTCAAGAATAGACCATACAATACAATAGTTTAGAGTCTTCAACATGGGCCCAAAAAAGATATCTTTACCTTAGCTTCTCTTTTTTAATCCTCTAGATAATGACTGCTGTCTTAATCATGTTTCTAAATAATGGAGACAAGCATTTAGGCTCTAATAATTGATTAAAATGACAGTTTATAATATAGTTACGTGGGAAGCAGTGGTTGCTCTTATTTTTTCTAGTTTTGTTGTTTGATGGTAATTTGATGTGATGTTAGTGTTATTGACTTGTTAAAGTGTTGTTGTAGCAATTGATAATTTAATTTCTTATTCTTTATTTTTTTTCTAAGAGGTCCAAAATCAAAATGTCCTTTTTCAACACACTTTTTTAATCTTTTCAAAGTGGAAAAGAAAATATCATGATTATGACTGGGAAATGCAATACTTTATCATGTTTATGACTTAGAAATGCAATACTGTGCAACTCCTATGTAAATATAATGACGAATAACAACAAAATCAGTATGTTAAAGTTTATAAGTAGAGTGGGGTAAACTTTTATTTTATTACAAGTCAGCAAGAAAACTCCCACCATATTGTTTTCCCTGTCATAGAGGATATTATAATGAGCATTTATGTGAAAAGAATAGCTTATGCAATGTGTGCCAATCATCTTGTTGCATTAAACTTTTGGTGCTCTTTCTGTTTGTGGAATAGATGTTGGATGCATCGATAACACTTTGTCTCTGCACGTACAATATTCTAAGCTCAGTTATCCCCCTCTTTAAGCATTCATCAAGCATTACTGAGTCCAAAAGAGGTCTGATTTTCTTTTAATATTTTAACCTTTCTCATTCATGTGTTATTGTTTAGCACTTTCTCTATCAATACATTGCTTCTTTGTTTTTTTAATCAACATATTTTGATTAAAACTAAAGGTCCGATTTTTCTTCCAGGGTGTTGATCAGTTGGTCAAGCCATTGAAAGACACAGACGATCATCACAGGTTCAAACTTCAACTAACCTAGCCACACATGTTGTGGACAGGTGCTGGGAAATCGCACGATCCAGAAAAGATTAGTCATCAAAAATAAAAGTGAGACTTTAAAAGGGTTGGAGTACTTTTATAAAAGTTGGAATGGCTATATCAATGAAGTCCAATAAAAAAAATACAGACACAACACTAAGGATCTAATAGTATTAAGACTGTAAACTAATAGTATTCTTTCAGCATCTTACAAGGAGCAAAAACAATTAAGGTATACCACTCAATAAAAATAATAGTCTAGTGGCTCATGAAAGTGTATAGAAACATTGCTCTAGAAAAATTTGAGCATGAACAATAGCTGTATTTATTGATTCATTAAAGAATATTTCTTTCCTAGTTATTCTCCCATTTTAATTGCAAATCTTGAAACATAAGAGTTCAAAGGTCTTCTAGTTAATGGCTCTTTTGAAACCACCTTTCTTTTTTCCTTAATAGTGGAAGACGAGATGGGAAAATGGTGAATCCCTTGAGTTGGGCTAATGGCTTTCTAGATTGCACTAACCATGCCCTCATTGACAATTTCCTTCTTGCTATGTACCTTCTCTAAAATTCTCACATCTAGATGAGACATTTTCTAAGAAACAATATTAATAATTTCATTAGAATTAATTCTAGTTAAAGAAGGGTAATCCTACTTGGCACTACTCACCAAGGGAGCACACCATTCATTTAAGGATGACTAGGTTCTTTTTATTCTTTTTTCTTCTACAAATTTTGTTTCATCTTATTGTTCTAGTTTACCTAATAAGGTGTTGCACATAATGGGTCCTAATATGAGTCTTGAGTTGAACATACAAGTTGAAGACATAGTAATAAGAGGTAAGATAAAAGAAACTATAATCCATTTCATTATACCTACAATAGTTACACTAAAAAGGGAGGAGAATGGAGGATGTGTACAAACTCGTGTTATAAAGAAGATCACCATTTAATGTACATGTTTCAATTACTACACATGGATTATTTGATGAAGTGTTTAAGTGGATTATTTTACTTTTTTTAAATTAATCTCAAGAGTAGTTATCATCAAATGAAAATTCAAGAAGTAGATCAGTAGAAGACAAATTTTAGAAAAAAAGATGGACCACATGATTGGTTGGTCATGTCATTTGGGATAAAAAAATCATCAACTTTATTTGGTTGATGAATAAAGTCCTATAACCATTCTTGGGTAAGTTTGTAGTTATTTATTTGGATGCTATTTTTGTGTTTAGCAAGACAAAAGAGGAACAACTTGTACACCCACAACAAGTTATGGTGAAACTAAGGAAGGAGAAGTTGTACATGAACTTGGAGAAATGGACTATCATATAAAAATAGATAGTTTTCTTGGGATCTATCAATATCTTGAGATGAATTGAGAATGGACCTTGAGAAGGTTTGAGTGATTGTTGAGTTAACAATACCATAGAGTACAATAAAGATCAAAATTTTCTAGGGTTTATTAAGCTTTGATAGGAAGATCATTGGAGAATTTAGTGGGATATGAGCATGTTTGACACATTACATGATAAAAGGAGGGTTTGAATGGATAGTACTACTCATAAGAGGTTTTAGCTCTTGAAAACGAATTTAATAGAAGAGCTAGAGTTGACACTTCTCCATTTTTCTTGAAAGTTTTCCAAGTTGATTGTGATAGTAATGATAAATTCATTGGTGCTATATTAATTCAAGAGGGTAATCCCATTACTTATTTTAGTGAAATTTTGAATGAGTATAAGAACAATATTTCAACTTATGATAAAAAAAAATTATGATATTGTTCAAGCTTTGCATAAGTGAGGGAATTCTATGATTCCAAAGGATTTTGTTATATATAGTAATAATTAGGCATTGATAAATTCATAAATAGCTAGACAAAATTGAACCAAAGGCACATGAGGTGGTTTGATATTTTTTAGAGTTATTATTTTATTCTTAGTAAACATAGGACTAATATAACAAATAAAGTTGCAAATGCTTTTACTACAAGGCAAGAATTGTTCTCTACCACGAGAGTTGAAATGGTAGGGATGGATGTGATGAAGGATTCATATCCCACAAGTCTATTTTTTAGATATATGGAACCTTGGGTTGGAGGTAAAGTTTCATGTTAGGATTATTTTATACAAAAAGGTTATCTATTTAGGAGGAAACAAGTATGTAGACCATAGAGTTCAAATAGAGAAAACATCGTCAAGGAGCTATATAGTGGAGGAATTGGAGGTGATGTGGAAAAAGCATTGGACATGTTAGAAAGGGTGTATTACTAGTCATGATTACACCAAGATCTCAAGAATTTGTTGATAGATGCGTGATTTGTCAAAATGCTAAAGGAGTTTCCCAAAATATAGAAATCTATAAGCCATTATCAATACCAAAAAGGTATTAGGAACAACATTGTATAGATTTTATTCTTTAAATACTCAAAAATCAAAGAGGTAATGATTTTATCTTTATAGTTAAGTAATTTAAAAAATGATGCCCTTTTCAAAAGACTAATTATACACCCAAGATTGTAGGTTTTTTCTTCAAATAAGTAGTTAGGCTATATGTGCTGCCATAAAGTATCACTTCATATAGATGTAATTTTTTTCTTAAATCATTTGTGGCATATATAATGGAAGAACTTGGGTACGTAGTTGAATTGTGTTGTTGTATGCCATCCTATTGGGAATTTTTCTTGTAATACTTAGTTCTAAGGGATGATAATGATGAGGGACTCCCTCCGCGAAACACACACACTCACAACTCACAAAAATAGATTTCAAACATATTGCAAACAACACACATGCTTCCTTTTATTGAAATCAACAAATTACATGCAATATCACATCATAAAAAAATTGCAACAAACTTGGCCTCTCATGGCCTCTCAAACTCTACAAAAAACTCCTCTCTTTCCTCTCACACTCTCACAACAACTTTCATTCACAAGCCCCTCTCATGGGCTGAGATCTCTCAATCTCCCTGGGATAAATCTGCCTTAAATCTGCAGCAATATTTTCTTTTATTCGCTTCTCCAATCTGCAACTTCTTTTCAAATTCCCATATCAGGCGTTGAAGGTTATTCAAAAACCTTTCATTTCTCTTGTTGTATGTGGCGCTTCGATTCCCATATGATTCCTTTTTATTACAGGCCTAAAAATTACAATTGAAATGAAATAATTTTTATATATAAAAACATTATTTTGGACTCTTAAACATGTATTTTTTGCCCTTCATTAAATGCAAACACCTCCAACCAAATTGATATGTCAAAATATCAATATTAAACAATTAGAATCCCTCCAATAATACCTTTGAGTCTGCATACATTTTTTTAATTTTTTTAAATCCTTTTTGCAACTACGACAAAGTGCACCTAGAAGGCTGAAAATTAACTTTTTCCATAACTATTTACCAAAAGCTCTTTTTTGTGTGAAAAATTTTCAAGATGTGTATAAGGACCTCCTTAAGCTTCCCATAAAAATAATTTTCCCCATCATTTACGAATCTTCAAAAAATAAAAAATATTGTAAATCACCGACATATTAGTATCTCTCAAACCATGAGGAATTTTTCCATGAAACCTTCACCAATGTGAGTGAAACACCTTTAATATTATCCCCCTCAAAGTATTTTTCTTCAGCCTTCACCAATTTTGAAAATAACCTTTTTGGTAAAATTTTCCCTAGTGGGCAAAAAGTGTGAAAACTCCAATTTCCAAATTTGAACAAATGAGATGTTTCATAATGCTAAATGCCAAGAACACCAATTTAAACCAAAATTCACACCAAAATTGAGAAAATCGAATGATTTTTTTTTCTGGGTGATGCAAGATTGCCTATGAACCCAAATGCTCTTGTATCAGATAACATAACACCTAGATTTGGGGATCAAGTCAATCTAGATAGAATTATAAACTTATGATTAAATCAAGGAAAAGAGAAGACCAATTCAACAAGATTAGACCTCACCTTCTACATTTTGTGCTCTACAAGACTCGGGAGGTTGATCCTAATACATGAATTTAAGGAATGATGTGGATCTTTGAGAGACAATGCTACAAAGATAAAAATAGGGTCAAATGATAGAGTGCATAAGCCCAATTTACTATTGTTAATCGAAACTATGCTATTTTTACTTAAATTTATAATCGAATACCTTAAACATGTAGATAATTGACAATTTGTAGATGTATGAGCAAAGGATTTTATAATATTTTACAAGTTTAGGTATATGATCCTTTGTACCTTTAAAAGCCTTATGAACAAATAATTTACTAATTTAAATAACTTATCATCACTTCAAACATTCCAAATGGAGGATGAATCAATAATCATTTAGTTTCTTTTTTTGTACCTATAGGCTCCATGAAGACAAGAAAAAAATATAATTTATACTCTATGTAGATTTTTGTCATCTATAAAATTGAGATGTGGATCAACTACAATTAACAAAGATTGATTCCTAATTCTAGAGGAACATATTCAAATATCTGATAACAATAATGAAATAATAACTCCTAGTTTTAGATGAGCCTACTTGACTTGGCTCTATCTTGCAAAATTTAGATCCTCAAATTATTTCCTACTCTCAACAATATAACCCATTCTTAATTATCTACTTCCATTTTAAACACCCCACATATTAGGTTAGAATTTTTTTTAATGAAGATGAATTTCTAGTAAAAGCTTTACTACATTCATTGAATTCAAGCTAGCTAATTTAATTTAAAACATATAGAAAATATGCATTTAGAAATTTACAAAACTCCCTAGAGTATTCAATAGGAATTGGAGATAGACTATATTATTAGAACAAACAATGTCTTATATTGATTTTTTAAGAAGAAGGTACAATGCCATTATAGAAATTAAGCTTAGAATAGGACTGTATTCACATTCTCCAAATATTTACATGGATCTTTACATTTAAAATCCCAAAATAATTATAGACACAAACCCTAAATTGACCCAAAGGCTACAATAGCAACTTGAACCACAAGAAAGAAAAACCCTCCAAACAATACACAAATATTACAATTAAAGAGAAGAGAGGCTTAGATTGAACATAAAACTGACAATTGACACTATTTGGTCCCTTGATCAACAAATACATGTGGGCACAACAATTCAAATAGACCACAAAATTGTCCCAAATGTTTCAAAGATTTCTTGTAAATGGTTTTCACCTTGTAATCCAATAACCATCATAGTGTAAAATCTAACCTTCTCATGAAATCTTTTGGTTACAAAATGCTTTATTTTATCCTAATAAAATTATATTCCTTTCTTACATGATAAACAATTTAATCACTCTATTCTTCACCATCTTATGAAGAACTTTGTTTCTAGAATTTTCCTAATCTTATTTTGTAAATAATATTTTCTACAAAACATTCTACCAAAAAAATTACATATATTTATATATCTCTAAGAACTCCCTCTATTATCTACTCATTCCTCTATTCTCTACTTATTCCTGATTCATTTTCTAGCTCCTAATTATCTCTTTCATGGCTACAAATAAAGCCACTATATTCTTGCCCAAAAAAACATTCTAAGAATAACCAATTTTGTGATGTTCTTCCATGTTTTCTCAACATCTTCAAATAAAATAACATATAAAATAACATGGAACTCCACTCTATCCATGGAAAGTAAAACAAATAATAGCCTACAAATTCTACAACCAAACAAAGAAAGCCCCTCCAATTTCCATGCTCCATACCCTCCAAAAGAAAATACTTAGATGAAATGCATGGCACCTCATTCTTGCTACTAAAATTCTCAATTTCTAATGGCAAACGCTGTTAAAATAAGCTGCCTCTTTTGTAGTTGAAAACAAAATGCCTTCTACCCCTTGTTGCTGTGGTGACCAGCTTTCCACTCAACAGATAAAATAAATTTATAAATGGCGCCTCCATTTTGGCTGAAAGACAGGTAAGTTTCAATAAAAAGTTTTGCCAAAGCAATGACACCTCCCTTCCATTCCTGCTTACTTATTGTTGCTGTGCAATGCTGTGTGTAGAAGAAGTACAAGGCAAAATAATGCCAGGTTGCAATGAAAATCAATGTAATAATACAACATCAACTTTAGAGTATTTTCCTAATTAAAACATGCCTTTATTTCAAATGCCTCCTCCCTCTTTATAAATAACACAGTGCATAAGCCATCATGGAGCTAGAGAACAAATGGGGAGTCACTTGCTGATCTAAAGGATGTTGATAATGTAATCAACATCAACCGTGTGTGTGACCTGTTGACCTTCCACCATGGCAATTTGGGTAATAAAACTATAAATGGTCTGTCCTTTAAACAACTTAAAATGTCTCAAATATTTGGTACATATGAGCCCATATATGATTCAAGAGAAAGAGAAAAATGATGAAATAAAACCCATCGGTTAGCTCACAAGGTAAAAGGGAAAACAACCCAACTTGCCAATGTGCAATGAGCTATTTTCTTTTAAATCCCACATTATTTCGTGTATAAATCTTTTAAAACTTTCACCCTCTTTTTCATTATTTTGGGGTTCAAATTCATTTAAACTGAAATATATTTCATTTTAATGTATATACACATGTTCAAAAATCAAGATTTTTATCTGATTTTTTTTTTGTTTATTTGAGAAGAGTGCCTCTTGTAATCATGGAAGAATGCAAACATTAGAAATAATATTAAATTATTTTCCTTATTTATTAAAATTGAGGTGGTGCATTAAATGTTCAAACACGAATTTGACAATACTATTACCATGGCCATATATTTTACTTGACAAAGCCAAAAATCTGATAAGAAGGTGCACATTATGTTGCCTCTAACTATGCAATTGTTAGAAATTAGAAAGTCTAGATTTATCATTGAGTTGTTGGCAAACACCATTGATTTTGAGAAATTAATCAAAAGTTTATCATAGACTCATTTTTTTTTAATGGGCTTGAAATCAAAATCGGAAGCTAATTATGACTTATCTAAACTCATTCAGTTTTTTTAATTTAGAATTTCAAATTTGAAGTGCAAGCTATTTTGGAGATTCTAAGCACAACAAAAAAACATGATTTTAGACTCGATTCTCAACCAAATGACTCAAAAATAGAAATGAGGCTAATTGATAAATTATAAAATAATATCTATGATGAAAAAAATTAAATATCAATTGTTTTTTATAATATAAGCTACATTTACAAGGTGTAGTACCCTAAACATGAGGAGCCCAAAGGGCCAAAGTTCACCAAATCAAAATAACAAAAATTTAAATATCAATTGTTAAACCCAAGAAAATTATAAATTAATTATGTGGCCAACCCACCATTCTAAGAACTATGATTGTCACACATCAACTCAAGGTTGAATGTATAAGATATCTTGGTGAAAATTTTGTCCCAATAATGACTCTTGTTAGGGACAATATGCCCCTTGTGGGCATAGTGAGATCCCAAATGTAATCTCCAAGGTGCAAAGTAGTGTGTTATCGATTAGTTGAATAAGCTGACCAATATAATTATAAATTTACCATCCTAAAATCATTTCTTGGTGGCCCAAAGTGACTAAAAAATGTGAAGCCAATACCTACTTCTATCATAAATCATGTTCTCTAATGACTCACTAGTTCCTAACCTAAAAACATTGCCACTACCTACATAGAAAATGGTGAGATAAGTGGCATAAAGCATGCACTTGAATTGTTTGTTATGGATACACATTTTATTTTCACAATCCTTTACTACACAAAAAAATACTATTTTGCTCTAGTACACATGAAGAAAATTTTATAGGCTCACAACATTTGCTAGTTTCATATATTTTCTCATCATGCATTTCATAGTTATAAAATTCAACAAAATTTTCAAGTTGAACCAAAAATTGAGAATAGTGTATGAAACATATTGAAGACTAATATGGCCAAGTAGATTTGTGTTGAACTTTAAATTTTCATATGCAAATATTTCATTAAAAAAATAATTGTCCTTCAATTTGATCAAATTGAATAAAATCAGCATTTATATCTTTCTTGGAATTATCAAATGTAGATATGTCCATAATAGTTGAATAATGACGACAAAAGAGAAAGAGTATTTCATCTTTCTTTGAATCAACACCAAAATTCTCAAGAATTGTTTCAAATTCAAGCAAGAGAGAATAAATATAAGGTGTAATAGAATTTTTATTGGCAACATGAAAATTCCCCATGGAAGTGAAAGTTTCATATGTATCTTCATCCAAAACATAGGCTACAATACTCTTTGGTTTAAAAGTGTCAGAATCATGTGGTTTGATATAGTTGTCAAACTTCTATATAGTAGCACTAAGAAAATCAATATCTATATTTATAATATAGGAAGCTTAGTTTTTCTAATGCACATTCAATAGAAGAATCTTAATCCCAAGAATGTATTCAATCTAAGACATCCCAAGTAAAGGATTAAATCACTTTCCTTGCTTCTCTATTTTATCAACCCTTAAAGAAAAATCCAAGTAATACTTTTTGTTGCAAAGAAACTAGTTAATAATCTCATCTTCTTCCTCCTATTTGTAAGAATTTAAAATTTCTTCACAACATATATTCTCAAAATTAGTATATTTTTTTGAAAAAAATAGTAAAATATTACATTATGGCTATCTACCATAAGAATCTACTCACTATATGTATGTCGAGTGTCTACATTCATAAACCTACTAGTATGTTTATTATAATGATGAAAATTATCCTAATGCAAACATGCATTTAGAGAATTATCCTTGTCAACTTTAAATTGCTTTGATTCCATGTGAGTAGCGTTGTGCATAAGAAGCATCATTAGAGTTATTATCATCAAGATCAACAAAATAGGGAAGCACATCCAATGAGAAACTATATATTATTGTACTATAAACTATACACTCATATACACATCATCTATACCCATTACTAACAAGGATTGATTCGCCACTTTGAACACTTGTGCATAAATTTTTCTCTTGATTTGTGGGGTTTTCATGAGGTGTAACTTTACATATATGAGCAGCTTCCTTCTCATTGCATATATTTAGACTCTCTTCCTCATAGACCTTGTCAACACAAATCCTATTCTCAAGTTAATCCCATGCCTTAATTCTTTCATTATGAGATGCATTTTCCCTTCCCTCTTTATAATATTCACCAACATAAACCACATTTTCCTTTTGGTTATTTAGGACAATTGATCCATTGCTATCAAGATTTGAATACACAAGAGTATTCATATGTTTGTGCCTTATTTCTTCAATAAAAATATTCTACTCATGTACTTGATAAAAATTAATATATTTTAGGAATTTTAGGAATTTTAATCAAGCCAATCTCATAATCTTTACATAATAAGTCAATACATAATAAATTATCAAGTTTGTGATGCTCAATAACTATACAAAAATAGCTAGAAATCTTGTGTAAAAATTAAATGGTGAATCACCTTCTTGTCTTTCGATATTAGATAATTCTTGGACAAGAGAGGTAGGATCAACAATGCATTTGTATTATTCAATAAAATCTACAAGGAGAAAATTTCAAGTAGAAAAATAATGTTTAGGGAAACATGATAGCCACTTCCTAGCTTCAACATACAAGGAACTAATAGAGTAACTCATCCACATATCCTCAACTCATCCACATATCCTCATCAACAAACTAAAACCGCTCCATAAAATATATAAAAATGCTTAGATGTGAGCATATCCTCATCAACCAACATATTCAATAAACTAGGGAAGTTGATCATATATTTCTCTTAACATAAGTTTAAAATCATGTTACCAAAGATAAATATGAATATTTTCATCTGGTATGAAGAGGGATATTGAAATACTTAAACCTATGAGTCAATGAGGCTACTAAGTAGGACAAGTAGGATGTGATGCATCAAATTCATAATACTTAGTTGCATGAGTATTATTCAAAACATGAATTTATTTGTGATCTTCCTTTGCTAATTCATTTCCATCACAACTTGACTCACAACTAATTGTATTAAAACTAAATTTCATATTGAATTCACTCTTGAAAATCCTATCTTCAACTTCTAATTTTACTTCAAATTCATCATCTTCAATTAAGACCTCATCCTTCTCACACTTCCCATTAGATCATTTACTTTAATGGCGAGTTAGGAAATTTCCAAGCTCAAAATTAGTTGAGCTATGCAATGCCTCTTATTTCCTTAAACCTAGTTGTTGCAAGTTCTTCTAAAGCTAGTCTTCTAGTGCAAAAAAAATTGGCTCAAGACCAAGCTCCAATGGTTCAAAATGTAACAAAACTCTTCAAACTACAATTTGAATCATGTCAAGAAGGAATGATAAGGAAAGATCAAGTGTAGGGTGGTTCCATCCTAATGAATTGGGATGAAAGCAAGTTTGTCAGTAATGGACAAGTGTAGGATGGGGGTGATTATTGTGATGCCAATCAATAGGAATTTCTATTCTTTGATCATTATGATGAAACCAATGATGATTTCAAATATAGTGATGAGAAGTTTGACCCTAATGTTCATTGCAATAGTAAGAAAAATTAAGAATGTATATGTAGCATAGAAATTTTAGATGCATCAACTCATGAAGATGATTATTCAAAACATACACTAGTTTGTGATGAAAGTGGTGGACATGAATTTTTTCTTGTTTGATAAATTATCTTTGTTTGTTCCCTTTTTTGTTTATTTTGAAGCCATCAATGTTGTTTGTGTACACAAGGATCATCAACATAGTCGCACATGAAGATTAAACCATAAAAAATAAAATTGTTGCAGCAGTGGACATAGACAACAAACTATGCCATGAGTCTAATTTTTGAAAAAATGTCACAATTAGTCCCCAAGAAGAAATTGAAACAATGAGACAAACTAAAGAACTTAGTTCTTTATCTGAAGTGTCTCACAGCTCTAAATTTTGTGATGATAGAATGTGCATCATGTAAGGAATTACAGTGCATGACATAGAATAATGTGAAAAATAATAAATTAACATGTTAATACTAGTTTATTATATGCTAGTTTGTAGTTAGCTATTAGTAATGAGTTAGTTGGTAGTTAGTGGTTTGGGTAGTTAATAAATTGAATGGATTTATAAAACCATTGAATTTAATAATGAATTTATTGAAGATGAATAATTAAATTTATATATTGGATCCTTTGGCTCTCCTTTTTTTCTCATTTTCAATATGGTATCAGAGTAGGTTTGTTGAACCTCTTTGTTTTCCTTCCATTCACTTGTTTTTCCTCTCTAAAGTGGTGCATACAACGACCAAGTAGTGCAGACCACATACAACAACCAATGATGTTTGTCTACTATTCTTGGATTTTGTCAACAAAGGTGCAATGTAAACCACATGCAAATATGTTAGCATTAATCATCCATTTACATTTGGTTTATCTCCTCTATACATCTTGCTCATTATTTTCATTGTTTTCACTCCATTTTGTTCATTTCATATCAAAAATATAAAAAATAAAAAATAGTATATTCAAAGTTTCAAAAATTAGAGATGTTCCAAAAAATTTCAAGAGATTAAGGTTGTGCAAAGGTTTAATCATGTTCTCATTAGGAACCATTCCATTATTGGTACATTGTTTTAATTTTAAAAAGGAAATTTATAATAGTCTCACTAAAACTACAATATATTTCTCATTTCTTAATGAAATTCAAAATTTCAAAATTTTCTAGAAATCTATTGAATAGGATCACATAACCCATAAATAATTTGAGAATAATCTAAGTATTTAATTTGTAGTTTGATGTAGAATACAAAGGTATTTAAATGGTTACTACTAGTTTAATTTATCTTTTTTCATTTTGTATAAGGATTTTTGGAGCTATAAGGGTGTAAGATATTTTGAAATTGCACATTGTAATTGAATGCATCCAAAGGAAAAAAATTATTGAAGGGGGAAAATATGAGACAAGATAATTGTTGATACAACTACACCAGAATAAAGTCCTTATGTCAAAACTAAAGGGGGGTGTTAGGAATTATAGTGCATGACATAGAATAATATAATAATTAATAAATTAACTTGTTAATATTTTTTATTATAAGAAAAGCAGGTTTTGAAAGAGCCTCGAAACCATTTACAAAAAAAATAGGCTATTAGAAAGAGTAGACGATAAAAGTAAGAAGCCCCATCACAAAAAATCAATCAAAACAACAAGCCAACAAACAACAACCAAGGAGCTAACAATCAACATACAAGAAGCCGGCCATAGAAGAAAAGCAACTACAAAAGATTTTTCAAGATTCTCACTACCTCTAGGTCTGTAGTAATGACCTTATCATGCATTTCCATGACTTCATCCAATTCATGAACCAGAATCACCACACTTTTCTTTATTTTTCTTCTAGTATAGATATAAGGGCCATCATCCATCCCATTGTCTAGGTTACCTATCAAGGTATCCTCCAGCACATCATGCACTTATTTTCCTTTAAAAAGTGGTTTCCTAGTTCATTTACAAGCTTTTTCATTTAACACAATCAACCCTTGTGCACTATTTTGAAGTGAATCACAGCTAACATTGACAACAATGGAAAAATCATTTTGGATCTTACTCATCTTCTACTCAAAAGAAATAATTCTGGAATCATGATTCTCCCTCAGTTTTGTAGCATCTTCTGCTACTTTGTTGAGGATAAAATTCATATTATTGACCCTGTTACATAGAAACATCTCCAATTTGTTGTTATTAATAACACCCTCATCGATGTTAGCCATCGAATTCAACTTGACATTAATCTATTTAACTTCAAAAAGTAGCCATTTAGAGAGCTTAAAGAGATTGCCAGTCCCCTCCTTAGCTATTATGATGATAGCATTCAAGTCAACTAGCTTCTAGTTAATGTGCTCCCCCTATAAGCTATCAGACCTCTTGGGCTAACCATCATGGAACATACCATTGAGATAATCCAAATTCACTTTACCTCTCCCCACTGACTTCCCACTAGTAAGGGGAACATCTATATCATCCAAAACTTTATCAGTTCTCTTCACTCAAGCCACAATGACAAAGTCCTCCCTGTTCTCACGTTTTTCTTTCTCCCCCACAACCACACCTTGAACATTCTCCTTTCCGACTGAAGGCTCAACCACAATGACAACTTCCTTATCTTTACCTTGACCCATTTCTAGTGAATTCTTACCAGTAGAAGACTTACCCACAAATCTTTTCTCACCTTTCCCTACAAGGATTCTCCTTTTGGCGCTAGGAGGGAGAGGTGCCTTTGCCAACTTCACACTTTGGCTCCCTTTCCTAGCCTTAGTAAAACCTTTACTCTTAGCCACAACTAGAGGAGAATCCTTAATTTCCATGTCAGTGTGCAAGCTGTCAGACGAAGAGGAGGAAGCCTCATTCTTGGCTCTTTTCCTAGACTGTTTAGCAAAACCTTCTTGGGAAATAGAGCACTCTTTAAATGAACCTGACCCACCATCCTCTTTGTCAATTTCATCTGAATCATTTCCCATTTAAAACTTAGAGGGCACATCCTTAAGCTTACAAGCTCTAGACAATTTAGGAGTTTAAATCATATAATTCATTTTGACATGTTTCAGAATCAAGAGCATTAACCCCTCATGCAGAAAGGGGTTATTGGGGTTTTTTTAAACTCCAAAATATTGCTTTCTAGGGAAAGGAGCAAGTAAAAAGGAAACAAAACCATATTATTACACCTAAAATGATTGTGAAGTATGAATTTATAACCATATAAGGAAAATAATATACCATCTAAGGTAAAATACCTCATAACTTCCATGGAAACCTCACTCCAGATGGGCTTTATAAACAAGCAATCATATCCTCCTACCCCAGTTTCTTAATCTTCTCTCTTTCCTTCTCTTTTAAGAAAATAGCCATAACCAACTTAGAAGCCGACCTTTATCTATAGAATTTCCTACCATGAGTGGATAAACCAGTGACCTCCACGATAAAATCCTTAGTTATATTAATCTCCACACCAAGAATCCTCAACACCCTATTATGCCACCCATTTACAAACTCCTGTAAAACTTGAGAATCAAAAGTTGTGAAGCTTTAGCATGAACGACATAACCCCTCCCTTCTCAAGGATATCCCATACTAAGTCGCTAGCCTTCATTTCATCATAGGTAATAGGTTTGATCCTACACCTATTGCCCCCCATGATCAATAAAACACAAAAGAGCACAAATTTCTTCCTAAGATGGAAAGCAGAAAAATGAAAATGAAGGTTCCAGACACAAAGGAGGAAATAAGCACCTAGATAGTGTATAAAACTAACAACCCAAGGACTGAGTATCATCATGTCTGAAACCATCACGATCTTTCCATAAGCTTTGCCACAATTACCAAGATGTACATAGCACTCCACAAGTCTTATCAGATCAAAGAGGCAATTATGATATGATAAGTTATCACCTCTAAATCCTATCCCACCATCCAACATAAGAAACATGTGATTTTTTTATCATTTCTAGCAAGATTTTGAATTTCAAAGGGGACTATGTCGTGAGATTCCCAACGCCTAGGAGAGGACACCTCCAAACTTGCTAGGAAATCTACTAAATAGTTAGCTTCTCTATAAACATGGGTAACATAAAATTCCTCAAAGGAGAAATTCAATATGGAGATAGAATCCTCAATAATATTCTCAATCAACCATGAAGGGGGATTGACCCTTTTAAGACAATTAACAACATTTAGAGAATCTCCCTCCAATTATAGTTTTCTAACCCCGTTCTCCTAAGCAATTTTTAAGCCATGATAGGTTGGTGAAGCTTTTGCAAAGTGGTTTGTATAGGTTCCCAAAGGGAGCACCACCACAAAAACAAGCCTACCATGAGAATCTCGTAACACTCCCCCACACCCAACAGGACCTAGATTTCCTTTAGTAGCACCATCAAAATTAACTGTATACCAGTCATGAGGCAGGACTTGCCAAACCACAACCTCTCTTGAGGATTTGACCCTTCACAATGGCTAGAAGATATCAAAATTAAGGATCCACCAATCAGCCACAAGCAAATCATAATAAAAAATAGACACCTTAAAACCAAAATGCTTGATATAAACCACTTTAGATAAAAAAATTCTCCTTAATAGCTACACAAATCTTGCATGATAGCACAATAGGAGAAAGAGAAGTATTATAGAAAATTCTATCATTTATTTCCCTTCATAAACCCCATGCCATATGCAGAACAATAAGCAACCAAAGCAAGGCTAGAGAGGGATTATTTGTTGGAGTAGACCATTGGAGCCAAAAATCAGCCACAAAAGAGGGAAAAAACCAACTAAGATTCCAAATATGAAGTACATGTGCTCAAACACCAGAGGAAAAATTGCATCCAACAATTATATGATTAGCATCCTTTGCCACCTTCTCACACAGGCAACACCTCTTCAGAAACATAAAACCCTTTTTCTAGAGATTATTTATTGTTGGGATTTTATCTTGGAAAAGAAACCAGAAAAAATGTTAACTTTAGGAATTAACTTTGAGAACCATAGCTTAGCCCAAAGGGGAGGAGGGCCAATAACATTAGTTTGATGATAAAAGGCAGAGACCACAAAAAATGAACCATTTGAAGAAAAATGCCAAACCACCATGTCAATTTGAGAAGAGGTTGGGATGTAAACCAAAGATAAATAATGGTAGAAAGAATCAAGATCCATATGCGCCACATGGATCCTTTTCCATTTTCCATCAACAATGTAATCAACCAAAAAAATTCCAAAGGAGTGAATACAAAGGTCCCTAAACAGAACAACCCATAGCTCATCTTTAAGGGGACCATTCCCAATCCATCAATCATCCCAAAAGAGGATAGATTGACCATTTGCAAGAGATCATCTCAAGCCAGATGAGACAATAGCTATAGATTTAAGCATAAAATTCCATAAAATCAGACCTTGAGGGGGGAGAAACCTTTTGCTAAAAGAACTCTAAGCTTATCAACACCACATAGATATTTGTTAGATAAAATCGAAGATCATTCCTTAGCCCCAAGAAGGTGGTTCCATAAATGCTTAGCCAGGAGGCCTAGATTGAATTCTTTAATTTTCATTATCCCCAAGCCTCCATTCTTTTTGTATTTGCAAAATTCCTCCCAAGAAACAAGATGCATTCTCCTTTTGTCCTCCACCCCATACCATAAGAAACGCTTCTTAATACTCTCAATCTTTTCCCAAATTTTCCTAAGCATCTAAAAGAGACTCAACACATAAATAGGGAGATTCTGCAATGTGGATTTAATTAGTTGAATCTTACCAGCCTGCTAAGCAATGCACCTTTCCATCCAACAAGTTTAGAATTAAAAATTTACCAATCAAACCTCTCCAAAAAGATTTAATAACAACGTTAGTGCAAAGAGAAAGACCCAAATAAATAGAAGGAAACTCCCCAATTTCACACTGGAGAATGTGAGCAATTCTATGCATTCTTCTCTCCAGAGTATTCAAGAAAAAGATAGTACTCTTACGAAGACTAACCTTCTGCCCAAAAGAAAATTCATATCTTTTCAAAAGAAAACAAATATATTTTGCTTCAACAATAGAGGCCTCTCCAAGGATGATCATATCATCCACAAATTGTTGATGTGAACAAGTCTAAATGGATGAAGATGGCTGAAGACCCCTAAGGGAGCCATCATTAGCAGCCTTTTGAATAAACCTACCAAGAGATTCCACCATTATAATAAAGAGGAAAGGTGAAATAGGATCACCCTTCCTTAAGCCACACAAACAACTAAAAAAGGTAGAGGGGGAATTATTAACTAGCATAGAAAAAGGAGTAGAAATCAACTGCCCAATAATTTGCACCAATCTATCCGAAAAACCAAAAGCTTTTAAAATCTTTAGCAAGAAATACCAATTCACACGGTCATATGCCTTCACTAGATCTAGCTTTAGAAGAAAACCATCCTTTTTATTGACCAACAAGTAATGAACATTCTAAAGAACCGTAATAATGGAGTCAAGAATCTGCCTCCCACAAACAAAGCCATATTTTTGAGGATAAATAATTTGGGGAAGAACTCGTTGCAGCCTTAGAGCCAACACCTTAGTGAAGATTTTGTAAATGGAATTTAAAAGGATAATTGGACAAAAATCATTGAAAGCAGTAACATCTAATTTCTTAGGAACGCAAACAATAAAAGTGGAGTCTACTTTCAACAAATGCCTACTGCCAAAAATCTCTTTGGTAGCATCCAAGACATCTTTAGAAACAATGTCCCAAAATATTTGAAAGAAAAACATAGGAAAACCATCGGACCCAATGGCCTTATTACCTTCAAAGGAGAAGACTGTGTTTTTAACTTCCTCATCAAAAGGAATGAAACAAAGAATTTTATTAAGATCTTCAGAGATAATGTTAGGAATAACATCTAGAAATGACTCTTGACAGCCAGGGTCCAAGTCAAGATTATTAGAGAGTAGCTCAACAAAAAAAGAGGAGGCAACATGCATAACTCATCATCCTTATCCAACAGTTGCCCCTCATGAAGGATTTGGCTAATTTGATTAGAGGCCTTGTGTTTCAAAGTTGAAAGATGGAAAAATTTTGTGTTCCTATCCACACTCCTTAACCAAACAGCCCAAGATCCCTGTTTCCAAAATTCTTGATGCAGGAGCATCCAGTGGTGTAAGGGCAATCCTGCATCACCCAAAAAAGAGTTTCATTTCAAGTTGGTATTTTCTTAGATGTTTTTACATTTTTGGATACTTTTTTTGTCATAATGTAATTCCCAACTTACAGTTTTTCTTTTCTATTCCTAGATTGGAAGTTATTGCAGTTTGTCTCCCATAATTGCACCTGAAAGCCTTCTAGGTCAAATTTGAGGCACTTAGAGGCCTTGAAACGGCCCTGAAACTTGCCAAAATTGGTGTAGCAAATTTTAAGCATGTTCTTGACTTCGATACCTTTCCAACGGTTCAAACGGTTCAAGAAACGGAGTCCCGGATCAAAAGTTATGGCCCCCGGAAGTTGGCGCACTTTCTAGAAGATACAATTTCGAATGTACTTTTGAAATTTGAATTTCAAGTTGTAATTTTCGGTGTCAGACCACCAAAAACTCAAATTTGAATGTTTTTTTGGCTCCAAACTAAAAAGGAGCTCTATTTATGGGTAGGTTTTTAGATTTTTGGGTGGTTGTTTGGGGACAAGTTCGCATAGTTCGAAAAGGGGGTTTTTCTATAATTCAGTAGTTTGCATATTCCAGAACTTGAGGATATCATATCCACTGCATTTAAGAAGATCATTCTCATAATAATAAAATAATATTCTCTTGTTTTGTGAGTTATTTTTTGTGTCTCGAGTTTCACCCTCGTTAATTCTTCCTCCCTAGCAACAATGTTATGCAACCTTGAAAGAAGAATGCTCTCATGTTGAACCACCACAAGGTCATAACCAAAATTATGAATTGACCGTTGCAAAGAATGAAGCTCTTCCTTAATCAAAGATTTTTCATGAAAAATTTTCCCAAAGGAAGACTTATTCCATTGTCAAACATTAAAATTCACTAAAGCAAGTTTTTTAACCACTCTATACATAGCAGAACCATTCACATTTATGTTCCACCAAGAAGAAACCCTATCTCTAAAATCCAAATGATTCACTCACATCTTCTCAAATCTAAAAGGAAATTATTTCCTTCTCCGAACCAAATCTGTAGAAAGTGAAATTAGGAAATGATCAAATCTTAACCTAGTAAGTGCAGAAAGAGAGCAAGTATAGGATAAGAGCCACACCAGGGAGAGAAGAGTGCAATCCAACTTCACTTGTATGAGGGAATCACCAACTCTTCTATTCGACCAGGTGTAGGAAGCCCCACTAAGATCCACATTAATCAAAGCATTGTCATTAATAAATCTCATCAAATCGAACCTACTATCCTCCACAACTTGAGAACCCCCTTTTTTTTCCACATCATTTAAAGGAGTGTTAAAATATCCCATTACCAACTAGTTAGAAGTAGATAACGAGACTTGAAAGAGTTCATATTACCCCTAAATCTCTTTCTAGCACATCTCAAATTAGGGACATAAATATTGGAAATGATTCAAGAAAAGTTATCCCAAACATACTAAAAAGAAATCAAAATATGATTTGGTTCACCAAAAAAAAAAACACCTTTAACCACCTCTAAGTTCCATAAAGTAGCAACTCCACTAGAAGGCCCATCAGAATCAAAACCTTGAAAGCCACAATCTTTAAAAAACCTATTTTTAATTTTCTCCAACTTATCCACAATCATTTTAGTCTCTTGAATTAGAATGATATCAGGATGGTGATATCTCACCAAATTGGTGAGAAGATCCTACTTATGAGGGTTATTCAACCCTCTAATATTCCACAAAAGAATCTTCATGAAGATTTATAAGGTGTGCTTTTCAAGCACATCTCAAACAGGGTCTTCTAGGAACCCTCTGCAATTTCCAGTTTACTTTCCTTTTCTCAAAGCTACTGAAACGTGAGTTTGCCTCTACCCCTAGGTTCTAACCCACAACCCATCCTTGGTGATTCTTGATGGAAACCCCAAAAGGAGAAACAAGATTTCTCCTATTTCTAGTCTTAGCCGAGGTGTAAGGAGGATCCCCACCCTCACCAAACTTAGACTAAGATAGGGAACTTCTACTATCATCACCAATGATAGAAGAGGTGAGAACTTCCTCCACAGATGGCTAAAATAATCCATTATCTTGATTAGTTACATTCTTACCATTAACAAACTGATCATTCTATTTCAAACCAAGATTCTCTTCCCCAAATTGACCACCATTAATAGGGACATCACTAGAGATCCCCATCTTCTAATTTTCAACTTTATCCAATCTCCCATCCATCTCTTCTAAAACATTCAAATTCCCATTACCCGCTATAGGAAGCTTCTCCCTAAAAGGAGACCCAACAAAGTTGATTAACAAACCATTTTCACATCCCATAGCTAATACTTCCACAAGTTTTTCAATGAGACTAGAAACAACCACTTGAACATTTTCATGCACCGCCTCTAGCACTTCCTTTGGTTTCTCACTTGAAGAATCCATAATATTCTTAGAGGATTGAAGCTTCCTCTCCCAAGGTAGGTCCTCCTCAGCAATTGAGCTCCTCTCTTTTTCCCTCCATTCCCTACGAGGAGGTTGGGAGGGATTTTGAGGTGGTTTATGGGGATTTAAAAGACATTTCTTAGCCCAATGACCAAATTTCTTCAAGTGAAAGCATATAAACAAGATAGATTCATACTCCACTTCCTCATTCCACACACCTAGC
This sequence comes from Sequoia sempervirens, assembly GCA_007258455.2. Classification (NCBI taxonomy): domain Eukaryota; kingdom Viridiplantae; phylum Streptophyta; class Pinopsida; order Cupressales; family Cupressaceae; genus Sequoia; species Sequoia sempervirens. Next base: position 442,137,072 of record VDFB02105785.1, on the reverse strand, counting down.
TTATAATTAATCTTAACCATAGCTAAAAAACTCACAGATTGATCAACAATGACACAAAAACAAGCATACACTAGCCTTTTCCTGAAGGAAGTCATTTGGTCAATGGTGAGAAAATTCCCAAAGGTATTGAAAATTCCTTTAAACACTTGCTCATCCCCAAACTCTAAAGGGAGACCAGGTAATTGAGCCCAAACCGAAGCAGAGGAAAACAAGCAAGCACTTGGATTAAAACTAGGCTCCCACTTTTTTAAGACCAACATTGATTTACCAATCATCTATGTGCCACCTGTTAAGATACTTAGCAATTCTTCTTCAAAAGTAAAAGAAAAGGAAAGAAAAACCTTTCACCATTGTTGCCACCTCCACCTGGTCCTTAAGCCGCTATCAATTAAGAGAAATATTGTAGAAAAATTCAATATTTGGATGTGTGCCCAAAAAATTCCCAATAAGAGACATGTCCATCATTTCCACACTTTTCTTAATGATATTTTTCCTTTTCTCCTAGCACCAAAGAGATTAGACCACCAAGGATCATTAAACAAGACTTCAACACGCCTCTGGCCATCATCTATAGAACCATCAGCTAAAAAACCATCAACAGGAATCTCGATCATGGAACTTGATGATAAGCCCCTAGAGATAAAGTCTTTTGGGACCTCCACTTTCTCAGTACGAGAATTGACAGCTACATAGAAAGAGGGATCTTGAGCTACTACCAAAGATAAGGAAACCCTACCATCAGTCAGACCATCAATTGACACCACCACACCTATTGCGTACTTATCACCATTACTCCAACCTTGAGAACCAAGGGTTCTTGCCTTCTGAAATTTTTGAAAAAGTTGTTGGAAAAATGAAGAACATCTCATTTTATTGTTTTGTGTTGTCATTGATGTCACCATGATATATGAGTTGCAACTATAAGACTTAGTTTGAATTTTTTTCTGGTATTCTAGTTCGATATCTAAACCTGTATAATGCTTACATTCTCTGGTATTTTGGTCCACAATTGTTTTCTGGTGATTACTCTTGCGTATGGATTTGAGAAATGATTTATGGATTCTAGAATCATGTGCATTCAAGATCTCAAGTATTCAGATGCTTGTATGGTGTATCGACATTACTCTGTTGATTGCAATTTTTCTACTAGGTCTATCCTTGGTTGACCTAATGGATGAGTTGTGTAATGGTGAATCAATTCTTGTTATGCGTATTTATGGGTGACCTATCTTAGGTCCATGCCAATAGGATGTAGCATGTTGGGTGCCTGAATTTCTTTTTCAAAGATTTTGTGGAAGCTTGTAGCCAACAATTGGTTTTTTTGATAAACAAGAAGTGCATCTAATTAGGCCGAGCTAATTGATGCTTGCAGAGCAATCAGATATATATAATGGAAAGTTTTTGAAGGTTGAATGTGAGGTGATTGTGTTGTGAATGTGAATGTGAAGAAGAGTGAATATGATGAAGTGTGTCAAGTCAGTTTATTGAGCTTCACTGGAACTGAATCTACACTCACTAGGTGTACTTTATTAGTTCACTTTGGATGTAAGCCATTTTTTCATTGTAATTATGTAGGCAATGAGCCTTTGTATTTGGACAATGAGTCTTGGCAGTGGGCCACCACAATTTTGTAATATCTTATAATCGGTTATACTATATTGTGAGCTAACACTCACCATGGTTTTTCCCATTTTGGGTTTTCCACGTAAAAATATTGTTCATGTGTTTTGTGATTTCATATTTTGTTAATGATTTTACTTATCTTTGTTGTTGTATGCATTGGAATAATTGGATGGTATATGATAAAAAAATTTAAGATATTGATTCGCCCCCCTCTCAGTATCTTGGATATTCAACAATTGGTATCAAAGCTCGGTTCCTCCAGAAAATCCTAACAACTTGAGGGAGATCCTGAAGATGGAAGAAATGAATGATAAAGAAGAGCTTCAGACCGCTCTTGAGGATCTTGACAAAGTTGAAAGAGAAAACAAAGATCTAAAAGAAAATATTGAAGATGCAAATAAATTTGTCTGAAAATTAAAAGAGCAATTGAAAAAGTTCAAAGAAAGGCATAGGGAAGTAACTGTTCAATTAAAGCAAGCTAATGAAGAAATTACTTGTTTGAAAGTGGAAGTAGAGGAGAAGAAAAGAATTAAAGAATTTATGAACAAATTGGTACAAAGCAAGTGTAATGAGTGCATCAAGCTTGAACAAGAAGTGGTGAACCTAAAAGTGGATTTGGAGAAAGCAAAACTTTGTGAGAACAATTTCAAATCTAGCTTCAATAGGCTTGATGAATTGATTTCAGGACAGAAACTGAGTAAAGACAAAGGTAGCTTGGGAATGGAAGGAGGTGAAAACTCTAAGGACAACTAGAAGACTCAGAATAAAGGAAAGCAAAAAGGAAATTCAAGTAACTTTTCTAGGAGATCCCCTATGAGACAACCTAATGCACAAAGGTATCCTTCTTTTAATGGCACTTGTTTTTCATGAAAAAAATTTGGTCACAGGGAAATAGAATGTAGGAGTAGGATGAATCAGTTTCCTAGTCCCTTCATTGGTCAATGTTTTTCATGCAAAAGAACTGGACATAGGGCAAGTGAATGCAGAACCCAGATGATGAATTTGCGAAGAAGGTTGAAAAAGATGAGATTAAGCAAGAAATGAATAAGATTTGGAGGAAGAAAGAAGAGATTGAGATGATAGATGTGTTTGTTCCCTCATCTAGTACAAACAATTCCTTTGGGAACTAGACCTAGCAAGGTCTTAGGGGGAGCTTTAAAAAAAAATCAATTGAACCCCCTTGATGTTTGGCATGGCATTCCTTGGCACAAAGATATGAGGTAAGAAATGATAAGCTAGAGGTTATGCAAGTGGAACTAGAAGAAAATATGAAGGAATGATCTTTTGTGGAGTGAATTAGGGTTTTTCTAAGGAGAGAAGAAGAGCTTTTAGTATCTTTTGAAATATGTTGCATTTAATGTGAATTAGGGAAGATCGTTGTTTTATAAAGAAAATGTGTAAGGCATTTTGATCACTCATGCATTTGAAGAAATCGAAGAGCTTTTTGGAGCCTTCTTGAAGTGATTTGGAATTCGAGCCATGCAAACCCTAGTTCTGGTTCATCATGAAGAAAGAGGTATTTTACTTTTCTGTGTAGTTGTGGGTTTGTGTTTTTGAGTTGTTTGAATTCAAAATTGGAAGAATGGCAACCCCTGTAGTCATTAAAGTGTAGAAGAGACCGAGACCTTCTTATAAGAAATATTCCTCAAAATTTTTTGAAGATGACCCTACAAGCTCCTTCTCATCAATCCCTCATGGGGTTATGTCGACTGAGGACACAAGAATGTATATTCGAGTATACACTGAGGAATTCAATCACACAAAATTGATCAAAATTTGGCAAAAAGAGTTTGTTGGAGATAGTTTCTTGATAAAACCTGAATACTCAAACCTGGTTGCGAAGAGGTTAGATAGATGGAAAAACTTACTCAACTTTTGTTCCAAGGTTGATAATAGATTTGTGAAGCCAATCCTAAGTAGAATATATAACAAATTCATGTGGACTGACCGACCGCACCTGACAACTAAGGAAGCGATTAGGGCTGTTATTGGCCTCTGGGATAAAGGTCTAATACTTGTATTGAAAGTTGTGAAGAATGAGGTGGTAATAGAACTTACAAGAGCCACATATGACAAGAGAGCTTTAATGACAAAGTCTATCACTAATCCAGCTGTGAAGTATGCAACTATCATGATTGGTCACAAAATATACTTCACCAACAGAGAGAACTTTGTTTCAACTATAGCTATTTATACTAGTTTTGATATTGTGGTAAATGGTGTAGACTTTGACTTATGTGAGCTTCTCCAACAACAGTTTCTTGAGAATTTGAAGTCAGAAAAATAAAGAAAGTATGCTTTCAAATTCGGTTCATTGATTGTATGTATGTTGTTCTATTTTATGAAGAGACTTCATGGAAATAATGATGAAGTGTTTTGGAACTCATCCAAACTTGTGGCGCATCAAATTTTTTATTATATGCATAGTCTGGGTGATCTAAATGCTCAAGAAAATGCTCTAATAGCATTCTTTGTTGTATTTAAGAGCAACATGAATGAGAGAGATAGGATTCCGAGGAAAATTGTCGAGAAATATAAAGATGACATCATATTTCATGTTTCCTCTAATGAATGCATGATCAAAGTAGTAGAATCCCAGACCATATGGATTCAACCATTAGCATATGAAATTACAAAAGAAGAGGCTAAGGGTTATGTACAAATGTTGCTAAAAAATTTGAAGGATCCCAATGAACCCAGAATTGGTACTTATGCAAAAAAAAATTGTGGAGGTCCACATGGAGCATCAGAAGCCAATAATTAGAAATCTTGAAAGTGGAAAAGAAGCTTAAAGAAGCCAGATTCACTGATAAGTAGATTACACTTGGAAGGGCTAAGGGAGAAGAGTTGAAGGTAGAATCATTTGGCCTAAGGAGATTTGACAGGACTCCTTGTCAACCTCCTACAATGAATTAACAACTAGGCTATTACAACCATGATTCAGAGAGATTGGACATCTAACCTGAATAGATATTTCAATCATCATAAAGGTGCATTTAACTTGTCAACCCAAGGACGTGAACTTGAAATGGGTCGGCACAGTATGTGCACTAGGAACCCAAAGTAGCCATTTTCATTCTATAGTTAAGAAAGACACAATGCTAAAAGTAAATTGCTTGGAAAGGAATAACATAAATGCTAATCATCAATCAACAACTACACCAAGCTAAAATACATAACAGAGATGAAAATATGAGAAAACAAACAGGACACTACTATGTCTACTTTGGCTATAGGAACAGTCACTAAATGGAATTCTAGTGGCTACAAGAACAGTCGGTGCCAGATTCTTAACTAATTACTAAACATAAAGTAATAATAAAAAAATACTAAGCTAAAGAATGGATTACTCACCAAGTGGGCCCCCTTGGATAAGTATCCTCTAAAACTAATGATAACTTAAATGCTCAAACTTAGAACTTCATTTTATTCACTGGAATTCATGAGTACAAAAGAGTAGCATAACTGTATTGTTGAAAATCTTAAGAGTGCAAGTACAATATCAGATCGTGCAACCTCTAGAGAAGGATCATTTGATCCTTATTTATACTACCAACTAAACAAGGTGGTCAACTCCACAAATTGGGAGGATGCCATTTAGGGAAAACATAGAAAGTGGAGGGGTGGTTATGCATGCATAGAATCCAGTCAGACTTGCATGTCGACACACAGATTTAGCACTATAGTAACATGCACATTTTCTCAACATCAATAAAGACCACTACAAGGCGGTTACATTTAGTTTTCATGGGGAATCTCCTATCGTTGACCTCCTTTGACCTTTGAATGATTCCCTTGTTGGATGTTATGGTGCATGTCTAGCTGGCGGTGTCTTCCTCAATTTAGCATCCTCAAATTATATCTACATGGCAATGTTAGTATGCACAATAATTGCATATTTGTAACCTCCTTAAAGAACATTCATTAGCCACATGCAAAATTAATATAGATAGTCCATATAACATGCCATTGTCATTAAAGGTTTGCAAAAATAGGATTAAGTCCAATTTCCATAGTTCTGAAATATCATAAAAGTATCAATACTTAAAATCAAAGTCCATGATCACTTCAACAACTAAATCATAAATTATACCCAAAATTAGACCATAAACTAGACTCATCATTTCCCCCAACCTAAGGTTTTTTTGGTCCTCCAGTAGGGGAAGGGATGTTCTTCTGCTTGGTCAATGCTCTGAAATTTTCAACTGACAATTGTCCCAAATTAGAGTGTATTGTGTGTGAATCGAGATCCCAATAGAATCCTCCCAATTTTTCCAGTCTGCTCCATCTCTGTCTCTCTACAACAATATCATATTGGTAGAACCTGAAGTTCGGTACATGCCACATTAGGATGGGTGGCTAAAAAGTCAAGGGAAGCCAGAATCGCCCTTTTGTCCTTCCAATGTGAATATATTTGTCAATTTTTTTAAGAGCTACAACATAGTTCTGGATGGAATGAGGCTCAACCTACTTGAGATCATCAATTAGGCTATTCCATCTTTGTGAGAGGAATCTCTTCACAATTTCCTTTTTTGCTTTTTCCTTTGCCTCATATTCACTATAAATTGCTTCTATTCAAGGCATAATCCTATTACCATAACTGGGTCTGAAAAGCATTATGTGACATTCCCTGAAAATATCCCTTGGATTCCTTGATTCAGCCCTAATGGACAGGGGGATGTTGGATTCCATTTGCTTATAAGCCTCATATTGTTGTCCCCAACTAATCTCATTTTGTACCCAAGACATAAATGCCCTTATTTGAACATCCCCAACATACAACAACAGATTCCAATCATGATCTTGAGTCATAGCATAATTATGCAAATAAAAATCACACAACAAATTCTTCATTTCAAGGGAATCAATCCAATAAGCATTGAAAAATTCAACAGGAGTCTCAATACAAGGGTTAAAACCTGAGACAATTCTTGCCAGCCTAAAAGAAAGATATTTCTCCTTCAAATGTAGAGCATAGACCCTTGGAGGGGTCCTGCATTCTAAAATTTGTGGCACAAAGGCTGCCATATCATCCACCTTCTTCTTCAAGGTGGCAATTTATGCATCCTTATCTTCAATCTCCTCACCTCTCTTTTGAATTTTCTTTTTCAATCTATTTTTTCCTCCTTCCATTCCTCTTCTCTTCTTTGCATCTCTTTCCATAAATGCATGGCTACCTTGTGCATTGAAAAATAAGGGGGGTTATGTATTCCTACCAACATTTTTTTGGCACTGATGCTTGCTCTTCACATGGTACTAACTGTGAGGATTCAGGTTGTCCTGTCAATTCTGGCTGCAGGGGTATTGATTGTTCTCCCAATTCTTCTTGTTGTTGTAGGGACTCCTACTCTTGTTCTATATTTTGCTACAGGATCTCTTGCTGTAGGACCTCTTGCTGCAAGAAATCCTGATTTTCCTCATACTCTTGATTTTCAACTTGTTCTGCAGTGTTGGCAAGATCATCCAATGTTATGTTTGTTGATGTCTTAAATATATCTTCTTCCTCAACATTCTCTTGCCCCATTGGAGCTTCTATTTCCCCTTGTGATGTTTCTCTAGATTTAGGGCTTTCCTACGGAGGCATACCAAAGGCTAGCCCAGCTGGTCTTGCTTTCCTAGGAGGGCTCTCATGTTTTTCTTTGGCTGTAGGATGAACAATGTCATCCTTTCTCTTCTTAGAGCTTAGCGCCTCTTTTTCTATTGACTACCTTTTGGATTTTCCTTTTCTCGTTTCTACCTCTTTCTTTTATGCCCTAGTTTTCATTAGAATTCCAAGTGGAACATCATCATCAAAATCAAGGGAAGAACTTTCTTTGTCTAAGTGCTCATCCTAGAAGAGCTAATTTCTATGGTTTCTTCTGCTACAAGAGAGTTTGCACTAGGGCCTACACCAGAGGTTGAAGCACCAAGATTGACTTCAGCCATGCTCAATCTCCTACCAGACCTATGAGGTTGAGGTAAAACCCTAGGTTGTAAATGCTCAGGTCTAATTTGATCATTTTTTATGAATTCTTCCTAGGTCATTCCAGACACATCATGCAACAAATTTTCAACTAAAAATTTAATTGGACAATGGTGGGAAACAGAATTGTCCCTACCTTTCTGAGTCTCAGCCACCATGATTGAAAGAAGGTTGTATAGCACATTTGGCACATTCATCCTCCTTTCATGCCTCATATGATTCAAAAGCTTGAAGTGCACAGAAGGAAAATTCAATTGGCGACCTTCACAGGTGATGTATTTTATGACATAAACAACTATCTACTTCCATGGCTCTGGAAAAGACATCCTCTTCGCACCCTCTTTATCTATGCTCAATGGAGGGTCGTTCGGCTCTATAAATTTGACCCTAGCTAATCTGGCATCTCTAGAAGTAGGGTAATTTTCACCATTAGCAAGAAACCCTGTAACTTCTGCAATTCTTTCTTCAGTCACTATGACCTCCAACCCTTTTACCATGGCCTTCCCTTCAGACAATGTCTAGGTGAACTCTAGTGCAATGTCTTCATCAAAATCATCCAACTTCAAGAAGTTGTCTATCCACCTGTAGTTTTTGAATTCAGCTAGGCGGGGTGCATCTTGCAGTAATACATCATGCATCATGGGTTCATTTTGAATTAACCCACATCCCATTGTCTGCAATCAAATAAACAATCTGCAGTTTCCTTCCTGCAATTCCGTCTAAAAACCAAATTTACCTTCTTGAAACACTTGCTAACTTTCCAATGCTAATATCGACTGAATTATAATTTACCTTTTGTTTGCAATGCAACTTGATATATGACAGATTCAATAATGGCAAGGAAAGAGCAATAAAGGAAAGCTATGATGGAGAGAAATGGCTGCAGCAGTTGGTGTCACCTCACACATGCAAGTCATCCTCTCACTTAGATTTCAAATTGGCTCAATTTAAATTTTTCTAACGTAGACCAACATGGACTAACACATGGGAAAAACATTCACATCTTTTTCCTCCCCCCAACTTAACTTTGGGCATGCGTCCTCACATGCGAGATGATAATTTGACAGGGTAGGGAATATTGGCATGTTATGGTGAACGTCCATACTAACGTTCAACGATTAAATGAATGCACTTAAAGACAATTAAGATATAGAAATTAATGTGCACATACTTGAATGTGTGGAGGATTCATTGCAAAGATTGTGGAGAAATTACCGTTTTCCTTTTTAGGAAATAAGTTGAGCAATTAATGAAGATGGGTTGGGATGAGGTAGTGTGGAATGAAGTGAAGTGATGGAAGAGAGAGAAAGGTGGAGATGGATGGGCAGATGGATGGATGGGTGAATAAATGGACTCCCACAGAGGTGGAATTCTTTATTATGACAAGTACATACCTTAATTAGCTAGAAGGAGGGACACTAGGTCCACTTCCTTTGGCTCTAGGAAGCTCGAGTGCTACATGCTAAGTGAATTTTTGTAGGAAATCCTCCTTGGAAGTTGGCTTGTGATACAATCTAAGGCAATGATCATTGACAAGCAACTTAAATATGACTAGGTCAATAGTAATGAGTTGTACAACACCATTAGGGAATACTTTAGCAACCTCATATGGTCCTAGCCACCTTGTCTGCAATTTTCCTGCATTGTCTTGATACTTTGAGTCATAGAACAAGGCCTAATCTCCTAGTTGTAATTTCTTGTCCTTGATGAATTTGTCATGCCACTTGATTCTCTAATTTTGCACTACCTCTGTGTGATGCAGGGCTGCTCTCCTCATCTCATCCAAAGCATTTAGCTGTATGATTCTCTCTTTTTGTGCCTCAGAGATATCCATCCCCAAATCTACTGCAGTCCTAAGAGTCTTATGTTCAAATTCAATGGGCATCATGGTTGTCTTTCCATACAACAACTCAAATAGAGTGAAGCATGTAGTTGTTTTCCAGGTAGTTCTATAGACCCAAATAGCTTCTAGTAATTTGTTTTCCCAATCTTTTCTATGGATAGCTACTGTTTTGGTCAGAATGACTTCAATTTCTCTATTGGTCACCTCAACTTGGCCATTAGCCTGGGGGTGATAAAGAGTAGCCTGGGGGTGATAAAGAGTAGAATTTTTGTGTCTTATGTTGTACTCATTAACTAGTGTTGCAACAAGGGTTGATGTGAATTGATCCCCTTGATTAGTCACTATCTCTCTTGGAACTCCATACCTTGTGAAAATCTCCTCATAAAGAAATTATGCAACCTTGTTATCTCTTGCATGATTCATGGCCTTAACTTCTACCCACTTTGTTATATAATCAATGTATACCAGGATATAAGACTTACCATTTGATAGAGGGTCAATGGGTCCTACAAAATTCAATCCCCACTTGTTGAAAGGAGTGATTACTAATTGAGGGTAAAGTGGCATCTCATCAGATTTGGTTGGCCTGCCCATTCTTTGGCATCTGTCACATTTTCTTGTATACCTCCCTGCATCCTTGTTGAGTGTTGGCCAATAATATCCTATGTTCAAGTTATTCATTGCTGTCCTCTTGGCTGCAAAATGTCCTCCACGTGGTTCATCGTGGCATGCATGCAAAATTTCATATGTTTCATCTTCTCTCACACATCTCCTCATGACATGGTCTAGTCCAGTATAAAACAAACATCCAACAATCCATGAGAAAGGAAAATATTTTTCAATGAGTGTCCTCTCTTTTGGAGAGAAGTGAGGAGGAACTCTACCTGTGACTAGATAATTAGCAATGTTAGCATACCAGGGTGTTTGTACAGTGATAGAGAATAGGTGCTCATCAGGAAAAGAGTCATCTATGGCTTGATTATCCTCTGATATAGTCAGCCTTGAAAGAAAGTATGCAACAACATTGGCCTTTCTTGGTTTATCCACAATGGTTATGTCGGACTCCTGCATCAACAATAACCATCTTTCCAACCTACCAGAGATCAGAGGCTTATTCATGAGATACCTAATGGCTGCATGATCAGTGTGCACAAAGATTTGGTAACTTGTTATGTAATGTCTGAATTTGTTTAGGGCATAGATTACTGCCATCATTTCTTTCTCTATCACTGTATAGTTGAATTTAGCTCCCTATAAATTTTTATTGACAAAATAAATGGCATTTTCAATAGCTCCTTTATGTCCTAAGACTACTCCTATGGGATAATCCAATGCATCTATATGGATGTGGAAAGGAAGCTCCCAATTAGGTCCTTTGAGTACAGGATCATGAGTCAAATCTATCTTCAAGTCAAAAAATGCCTTGTCACAATCTTTAGTCTACTAGAATTCAACATCTTTAGTGAGAAGAGTATACAATGGTGCTGCTATTTTGTTGAAATCCTTGATGAAATGTCTATAATATCCTGCATGGCCCAAGAAACTCCTAACATCCTTTTGTTTTGTAGGTATAGGAAAATTTGTGATCACCTCAATATTTGCAGGATCTACTTGAATTCCTTTGTGGGAGATGTAGTGGCCAAGAACTACACCTTCCTGCATCATCATGAAGCAATTTTCATTGTTTAAGGACATATTTTGGTCTTCACATCTCTATAGGACTCTCCTGAGATTTTTCCAATGCTTGATTAAAATCAACACCATATGTGGTATAGTCATCCATGTAAATTTTCATGCAGTCAAGAGAGATATCTGAAAATATGCAAATGACTGCCCTCTAAAAGGTTGCAAGTGCATTGCATAAGCCAAATGGGAGTACTGAGTAGGCATAGGTCCCCCATGGACAAGTAAAGGTAGTTTTCTTCTAGTCCTCTGGTGCAATTTGGATCTGGTTGTAGCCGTTGAATCCATCTAGAAAAGAAAAGTATTGCTTTTTTGCAAGTGTGTCCAAAACTTGATTTATGAAAGGTAAGGGAAAATGGTCTTTTTTGGTGGCAGTATTAAGTTCCTTGTAATAAAAAAAACTCGACATTTCCCTCCTTTCTTGGGCACAATCACCAATGGAGACACCCACTGGCTATCTGAAATGGGGTAGATAAATCCTGCATCTAGCAATTTTTATAGTTCCCCTTTTATAATTTCTCTCAGTGCAGGGTTGATTCTTCTTTGTGTCTACCTCACTAGGGTGCAATCATCTCTGATGTAAATTTTGTGTGTGCAAATTTTAGGGTCCAATCCCTTAATATCATGATAATCCTATGTAAATGCATGTTGGTGGGTCCTCAATAAGTTTTCCAATAACAATTGTTGTTCTTCACTCAGTTTGTTGTTAACATTTAGGTATTTTCCTTCTAACACATGCACTTGTGTAGTTAACTCTATCATGGCTACTTCATTAATGCATGGTACCTTTAGTTCATAATGCAACAATGTGTGGGACATACCTGTTACTGTAGGAATTCCATCTACATGAACAATGGCTACAAGAAGAACATCTACAGGAACAGTGGCTGCATGAAGAGCAGGTAGAAGGGTCTTGACTAGAGTAGCAGAATGAGAAGATGATACTTCCTCCACTTCACAATGGTTTTGAATAATGTTAGCCAATACTTCATCCTCATCTTGAAGTTGCATGAAGAATATTTTTCCTAACATCATAAGTTGCATCACAAAATTAACTTCCTTGGCCTCTTCACCAACATGTGGCCACACAATTATCCTCATCATGGGATGGCTGAGTAGGAGGATAAAGAACAATTTTTTTGGTACTCTTCCCATTAGAAATGGCCATGTCACCTGACCAACATCCAATATATGCATCTATAGTTGCTAACCATGGCCTTCCAAGAATAATGGGATACCCGCCTAGTGTAGCTTTAAGAGAAAGAATCATGAAGTTTGTTGGGTAATCCCATGAGTCTAGAACTACCACAAGATCCTCCACTATACCATCATGCTTAACAATAGAACTATCAGCAAGCTGCAGGACAATAGGAGTAGATCTCATGCTTGCAATGTTTAGTTGTTGCAGGATGTCCTTGGTCATTACATTTATTGTTGCCCCTAAATCAATTAGAGCATTCTTTATTTGAATCTCGTTTATAACAACTGCTACCACAGGACTACCTGGGTCATTGCACTTAGGGATAGTCACTTTTCCAAGCATGATGTCAGCTAGCTATCCCACCACATGGGTTGTAGCTAGGTCTTTCTTTTTCCTACCTAGCTTCTTGAGGCATGCTTTTTTGATTGCCTTTCCATAGATTGGGACATCATTTATGGCCTAGAATAGAGGGATCTGGACACATATATGATTCAGCTGATCCAGGATGTAAAAAGTTGTATCCTCTTTTTCTTCCTTTTTCTTGGCAACTTCCAATCGCTAAGGAAATGATGGTTCTTGTTCGGTCTACTTGGCTAGGACAGGTTCAGTATTTTTAGGTGCACTTGGCTGAATGGGATCATTCAGAGGTTCATCTTCCTCTTCCTCAGGAAGCTCAGTGATAATGGGCTTGGAAGGGGTTGGTAAAGTAGTTCCTAAACACAAGTGGGTGTCACTAACACTCACAACATATGCAGGGAATTAATTTGAATCAACAGAGTATACAAGTTGTTGTTGTGGTTTGTTATTTGGATTGGGTGTGAGCTAAGCTGGTAGCTGAGTGGGTTTAGGTGCATTTGAGCTTGAATTAGCAAGTGGAGGCATTATAGCAGGTTGTTGGGTCTAAGAAGGTGGTTGCATGTAACTGGTTGTCTAGGTAGGCCATTGTTGTCCTCCCCTCCATTGATTTTTTTGTTGCCAATTTCCTGGAGGTGGCTGCCAATTCCCTTGAAATTGCTGCCAATTCCCCTAAGGTTGCTACCACTAGGGTGGATAGTTTTGATGATTGGGCCAATCATTTGGAGGGTTACCCCAAGGCTATGGTGGATATCCTCCATAATTGGATGGATATGGGGGCTGCCATTGGTTACCAGATGAATAGGAATTAAAATATGGCCCAACATAAGAGAGTGGATATGGTGGCATACCTTGTCTTGGAGCCCAAGGCCTCCTTTGTGCAACATAGTATACTTGATCTTCTTCAATCTGAATTGGCTTGAACTCAAGTGCAATTTTCTTGCCTTCAATATTAGCTACCATCTTGCATCTGCAGTCCTTCTTCTTTTATCTGTAATGGGGGCAATACTCTGCCAACATTGCCTCTCCCTCCTCTTGCTTCTTCTTGGCCTGAAGTGTATCTAGCTGAGTTGCTAGATTGTTTATAATGTCTTGCTTGAAATCTGTCAACAAATGAGTAATCTTCATTCTTGAAACTCCACCAATAGATGACTTACCCATGGAAGATTGGTAAGTTTTCCCTTTCTTTGAAGCCACCCTAGAGTAGTTCTGGCATATTTTCTTGATAGATTCCCAAGGAACTTGGTAGATATCTCCTCCCATCAGGTCCAAGGTATCAATGCAGCTGTTATTGATTTCTCTCAGGAAAATCAACTTTTGTGAGTCTTCATTGAGTGTATGGTGTGGAGATTTTTTTAGGCGAAATAGAAACCTTGCAATATAATCCTCCAGGATCTCATCTTCCTTTTGTTGCATCCTAAAATTTTCATCTCCTCTCATGTCACTACTCCTACAATACTCCTTGTATTTCTCAAGGAATTTTGTTTTTATGTCTTCCCAAGTTTCCACAATATCTTTTCCTAGGCTCATGAACCATCTTAATGCAACTTCTTTTAGAGTGGTAGGAAATAGTTTAAGCCTATGGGAATTGGTGGTATAGTCATAACTCCTACAAAGTATGCCAAACTCAAACAAGAAGGTATCAGAATCTTCTGTGACAAGTCCATAAAACTTGGGGAGTGTTGAAGCAGGGATATTTTTTATGTTGTCAACTTCATTCTGATGGGAAATTGGGAAAGGAAAAGCTGGTTGGTTAGGTTTGTTTCTATTTGCATCACCCATGCCTGCTTAATGTAGTTCCAAAGCAAAGGGGTTCTCAAGATGATTTTGGTCCTCAAAGGAAACTTTAGAGTTAGTCACATTAGGAAATGTATCAACAAAGGGTTGTGGATCTTCTTCTTCTTCTTCTCTTGGCAGGTTCTAATATTCAACTAGCTGGAATGGATTAGGATTGTTAGGAAGAAATCTCCGATAGGCATCCCTTCTCCTTCCTCTATGCATGCGGTATCAACTCACTATCAGCTAGCTCACATAAAGAATTGGTAAAGAATAAGGGGGGGCCATTACTTCCTAAATGAGGGGTATGCTAAGAAAAAAATTTAGAAATACTACAGCAAGAAAACTATCAATGAATCCAAAGAACTTACTAGTTTGACACCATCCTCAGCAACAGCGCCAAAAATGTCACCCTCCTACAATTATTTAACAACTAGGTCGTTATAGTCGTGATTTAGAGATTGGACATCTAACCCAAATAACTATTTCAATAATCATGAAGATGCATTTAACTTTTCAACCCAGGGACGTGAACTTGAAATGGGTTAGCATAGTATTTGCACTAGGAACCCAAAGTAGCCATTTTCATTCTACAACTAAGAAAGACACAATGCTGAAAGTAAATTGCTTGGAAAGGAATAACATAAATGCTAATCATCAATCAACAACTACACCAAGCTGAAATGCATAACAGAGATGAAAATATGAGCAAACAAACATGACACTACTATGTCTACTTTGGTTGTAGGAACAATCACATAATGAAATTCTAGTGGCTGCAGGAACAGTCGGTGCTAGATTCTTAACTAATTACTAAACATAAACTAATACTAAGAAAAATAATGGATTACTCATCAAGTGGTCCCCCTTGGATAATTATCCTCTAAAAATAATGAGAACTCAGATGCTCAAACTTAGAACTTCATTTTATTCACCGGAATTCATGAGTACAAAAGAGTAGCATAACTGTATTGCTGAAAATCTTAAGAGTGAAAGTACAATATCAAATCGTGCAACCTCTAGAGAAGGAGCATCTTATCCTTATTTATACTACCAACTAAACAAGGTGGTCAACTCCACGAACTAGGAGGATGCCATTTAGGGAAAATAGAGAAAGTGGAGTGGTAGTTACACATGCATGGAATTCAGTCAGACCTGCATGTTCACACGCAGATTTAGCACTACAATAACACACACATTTTCTCAACATCAATAAAGACCACTACAAGGTGGTTACATTTGGTTTGCATGGGGAATCTCCTGTCATCGTCCTCCTTTGACCTTTGAACAATTCCCTTGTTGGACGTTATGGTGCATGCCCAGCTGGCAATGTCTTCCTCAATTTAGCATCCTCAAATTATATTTGTATGGCAATGTTAGTACACACAATAATTGCATATATGTAACCACCTTAAAGAACATTCATTAACCACATGAAAAATTAATATAGATAGTCCATACAACATGGCATTATCATTAAAGGTTTGCAAAAATAGGATTAAGCCCAATGTCCATAGTTTTGAGGAAATATCATAAAAGTATCAATACTTAACATCAAAGTCCATGATCACTTCAACAACTAAATCATAAATTCTACCCAAAATTAGACCATAAACTAGACTCATCACTCCTCCTAAATCCTTTGCAGCCCCTGTAGTAAAGATTGAACCTAGTACCGCTAATAAAGGAAAAGGCCTAGTTTCCTCCGGACCTACTACTAGATCTGGGAAAAGGAAAGAAACTCCTCTGATGGCCCCTAGAAAAAGAGGAAAGAAAGAGAAAGCTTCTATGGAGAAAAATATTAGTGTAATAGATGATCAGGATGAAGAGGAAGAGGATCCTATTGCAAAATTAGTGAGGAAAAGAAGAGGAAGTTTATCCTTTGGTGAAGGTGCTTCTAAGGAAGTTGTTGGTTCTAAGAGAGTGCATGTTGTATCGTCTTCTGATGATGAGGAAGAACAAAAATTTGGTGTTCATGTGCACACCAAACCAAATTCAAAGAAGACTAAGGTGTCTGATGAAGCCTCTACAGACTAAAGAGAAGAACAAGACATTTTGGTAAGTCCTAGTCCTTGTTTCAAATTAGAGGCTACTCTTAATTATTTATTACATTTTGAGAACATGATGAAGTTGACAAAAAAATATTATGATGATGTTGGACAAGAGGATAAGAAAACTTTTCTTTTAGTTGTCATTCAATATGTTATCATTTTGGAAGTTAAATGGGATGATATAAAGCAAGATGTACTTGAGAATATGTGGGAAGCTCTGATGAAAAGGAGATAAGAGGATGTTGCACTTGAAGAGAAAATCAAGAATGATGCATTTGAAAAGATTGGGTCTTCTCTGACCCTGGATGATTTGAAGTCTTTGAAGAAGATTTGTGCAGATATGTTTCAAATGAAGAAAAGGGTTAATAATTTAATGACAAGAGATTAAAAGAAAATAAAGAAGATAATGAAGGAAACAACAAAGATGATAAAGGATACAACAAAAAAATATGGCATGCTTAAGGCTGATGAAAATGTTGCTGTTGAAAATGTTGAGGAAGATATTCTCCTTGATACAAGTAATGCAGGTATTTCTAAAGACATTGATGTTGAAAATGATGTCGGTGGTGAAAATAATCCTCCAAAGCAGAATGAAGGTGAAGTTGAGCCTAAAAAAAATGATGATGGTCCTTCAAAGCACACTGAAGGTGAAAAGAATAATGATGGTAAAGATAATGCTAAGGAAGAAAAGGATGAAGGTAAAGATAAAGGAAATGATAATGAAGGTAATAAGGTTGAAGACAAAGATGAAGATGAAAATAAAGATAAAGATGAAGAAGAGGAAAAGAAAGAAGAAGAAGAGAAAGTGGAAGAAGAAAAGAAGGAAGAAGAAAAAGAAAAGGGCGAGGAAAAAAATAAAAATGAGGAATCTACTGGGAAAAATCAAAAGAAAATTGTAAAATCTCTTAAACATCTCAGAGAATTGTCCTCCAAAAATGATGTACTGAAAGGCTTGCTATCCAAGCAAATCATATTTCAGCCAATAATTCCTCATGAGCTTCTACAACTTCCTATGATTGAAGGGTTTGTAGATGTGGAGAAGATTTCTTCAGTTCATAAAGTGGTGTTAGGAGATGCATTGCAGGCATCCAAAAGGAAGGAGATTCTTGAAACTCATCAAAAAGGAATAGAACTTATAGAAGATGCTCTTAAGGCATTGTAGGAGGTCACACCCGGTGCATCTATTGATGCATCGCTCACTCCCATTGAAAATTTGAGATTGTTGTTAGATTCTTTCAAGGAGTATACCTCCAAGCTTGGAGAAAAGAAAAAACAAGTTGAGGAGAAGTTGGTAGAGAAAAGGCTACTAGCATTGCATGATAAGTGTGCTTTGGCACACACAAATGTTAAAAATAATCTGGAAGCTATGAAGATCTGTGAGTCAGAAGAAAATGTTGTTCTTGCTTATTGCTTGAAGTGGAAGGATGCCACCCAGAACATTAAGGTTGTTATGGACTCCATTGAGTCCTAGTTGACTGTTGTCTCTGATACTTACTGGTATATCCAAAGATAGAGACATATCAACCTAGAACGCCATCACTACACATAAAGATAAATTCTTTGTTTTACAGAAGCAGAAGGAAGAGATTATCAGAAAATTTGATCAGCTAGGTGACATTATAAGAGTGGAATACACTCTAGTTGGCAAGGCCTTGGCAGGCACAGAAAAACTTGAGAAGATAAATTTGACTCCTGATACTTTAGATTGTACAGAAGAAACTCTGGTATATTTGGAATCCCTAAACACGATGTTGATTGTCACAAAGGATAGTTGGGAGAATGGTAAATCAGTATGGGAAGGTATTCTTAAGGAGCTTCAAGGTTCGCGATCCTTCAGTTGATGCATGTTTCTTTGTTTTCTTTGTTTTCATATTTCAATTTCAATTTTTGGGACACCCTTTGTCCTTGATGTCAAAGGGGGAGTGAATAATGGTGAAATGTTGGTGTTAGGGGGAGAAGTGTTGTAAATAAGGAGTTTTGTAAAAAAAAAATTAGCACATGTTGCCATCAATGACAAAGGGGGAGATTGTTGGAAAAATGAAGAACATTTCATTTTGTTGTTTTGTGTTGTCATTGATGTCACCATGATATATGAGTTGCAACTGCAAGACTTAGTATGAATTTGTTTTAGTATTTTGGTCTGGTATCTAAACCGGTATAATGCTTACATTCTCTGGTATTTTGGTCTGTAGTTGTTTATTGGTGATTACTCTTGCATGCAGATTTGAGAAATTATTTATGGATTCTAGAAGCATGTACATTCAAGATCTCAAGTATTCAAATGCTCGTATGGTGTATCAGCATTACTCTATTGATTGCATTTTTTCTATTAGGTCTATCCTTGGCTGACCTAATGGATGATTTGTGTAATGGTGAATCATTTTTTGTTATACGGGTTTATGAGCGACCTATCTTAGGTCCATGCCAACAAGATGTAGCGTGTTGGGTGCCTGAATTGATTTTTGGGAGATTTTGTGAAAGCTTGTAGCTGACAATTGGTATTTTTGATAAATAAGAAGTGCATCTAATTAGGCTGACCTAATTGATGCTTGCAGAGAAATCAGATATATATATTGGACAATTTTTTAAGATTGAATGTAAGGTGATTGTGTTGTGAATGCAAATGTGAAGAAGAGTGAATATGATGAAGTGTGTCAAGTCAGTTTATTAAGCTTCATTGGAACTAAATTTGCACTCACTAGATGTATTTTATCAATTCACTTTGGTTGTAAGCCATTTTGTCATTGTAATTTTGTAGGCAATGAGCCTTTGTATTTGGACAGTGAGTCTTGGTAGTGAGCCACCCCAATTTTGTAATATCTTATAACCAGTTATACTATATTGTGAGCTAACAGTCACCATGGTTTTTCCCATTTTGGGTTTTCCACATAAAAATCCCGGTGTTCATGTGTTTTGTGATTTCGTGTTCTGTTAATGCTTTTACTTATCTTTGTTGTATGCATTGGAATAATTGGATGGTATCTGATCAAAAAATTTAAGAAGATACTAATTCACCCCCCCTTTGAGTATCTTGTATATTCAAAAAAAGCATCACCACCCAAAGAGAGCTCCATCGCCTAGAGAGAAGAAACTAAATGCAACTATGATCTAAAAACCTCATACTCAATAATTTTTTAGCTCTAAGTTATTAGTTATGAGTTAGTTGGTGGTTAGTGGTTTGGGTAGTTAATAAGTTGAATGGATTTATAAAGCCATTGAATGTAATAATGAAAACATTGAAGATGAATGATTATTTTTTTGTATTAGAGCCTTTGGATCTCCTTTATTTTCAATTTTCAATACATTAGTACATGTAAAAGTCAAGTATGTTGGTTGACTATTGTCCTTGAGATTAGCAAGATTGAGTATGGGGTTTTTATTCAAGACGATCTAAAAACCTCATACTCAATCTTGTTAATGTTAATTTTTTAGTTTGTTATTAGTTATGAGTTAGTTGGTGGTTGGTGGTTTGGGTAATTAATAAGTTGAATGGATTTATAAATCCATTGAATGTAATAATGAAAACATTGAAGATGAATGATTAAATTTGTGTTTTGGAGCCTTTGGATCTCCTTTATTTTCAATTTTTAATACATTATTATATATAAAAGTCATGTATGTTGGTTGCCTATTGTCCTTGAGATTAGCAACATTGAGTATGAGATTTTATGATGATGTGGTTGAATTTGAGTATTTCACTTGGGACCAACATACCAGTATTAAAGATATTGAACAACAACACATGGGTCAAGAAGATAATAAACTTGTTTCTCAACTTTACAATATGGTACTAGAGCTTTAGATTTTTTAATTTGATGTGTGTGAGGAAGACATTCCTTGCTCAAATCAATATATTGGCATGACATATTTTCTATTGCAATGTGAGCTAGAAGCATTTTCCTTTTGACTCAACTCATGTCATAATGTTAGTTGTAAAAAAAATGTTCCCTTGCATGAGGGAGTTTATTTTCCATCCACAAGTCCCAATTTTATGTTGACCTACTTACAAAAAATTACATATGCTATTGTGTACACCTAATGCAACATTAGATAGACCTAGCACTTATTTTTTGTGGCTACCCTACAATGACAAGGTTGATGATGGAGTGAATTTTTACTACATGGGTAGTATTTTTGATTTAATG
This sequence comes from Sequoia sempervirens, assembly GCA_007258455.2. NCBI lineage: Eukaryota > Viridiplantae > Streptophyta > Pinopsida > Cupressales > Cupressaceae > Sequoia > Sequoia sempervirens. Next base: position 442,116,434 of record VDFB02105785.1, on the reverse strand, counting down.
CATGCAAACAAAGTTCTTCATTTTTCTATTTGGGTAGTGAATGCAATTGTGGTCTAAGGGAGATCAACTCATTTAGAAGACTTATCTTTGATAAAGGCAAGTTGTTGTGTCAGTTTGACATTCAAGATCTATAATTCATGCACATATTAGATTAGTTGATGTTTTTACAAATAAGTGTTGTACACTCTACATTCTCATTAAAAGAATGTATGATTTTTTAGTGGTCTTGTTTTCCTCCAAGTGTAGCTTGCACATGTTCTCCATTTTTCCTATAATCTAAGGAATTTTCTAGTTTTCTATGGGGATATTCATGCACTATTGTTTGTAAGGTTGTTGTGACTCCATTCCTAATAGATTGATAAGGCTACTAGATCCTAACATTTAATAGAAAAACACAGTTCCAAAATGTTGACATGTTTAAGTTTAGGACTTAAATAGTCTTTTGTTTTTTGAAGGTGTTAAACTTGAGTGGCCTTGTGCTAAAATTTCATTATAGAATGTCCAAAATTAGGCCTTGGTCCTTTTGAAAGTTTCTCTAAATTCGTTAAGACAAAGGAGATAATCACTTGTAGGTTTTACCCCTTCAACCAATCCAAAGGATAGTTCCCCCAGTCCCCCCCACAAGGTCTAGTTCACTTCAATTTTTCCACAAAGTTCCTCGATCACAAAAAATGGGCCCCATATGAACTACACTTATTGAAAGTTTAAAGAACTAGTTCACTTAGCTTTCCCCACACCCAATAGCTAATGATCCAAATTTAAAATTTTGCAGAATTCCAAGGATTGTAGGAACCCAAATTTGATACAAACTTCCCCTTTCAAAAGTGAATTATATAGTTCACTCCACTTTCTCTGCAAATCCACTTCACTTCACCTTTTCTACATGAAGGTCTTTTGCAAGAATTTGGTCTCCATCTAAACTTCACCTAAATAAAAGAAAAGTGTCTAATTCACTTAGATTTTCCATATTCAATCATTTATAAATCCAATTTAAAGAATTGTGGAATTCCAAGGTCCATCTAAACTAGATCTTTAAACTTGTGTAAGAGAGGGGGACCACTGCGTGCAAGACCCCAGGTCACTAAGGGTCAAGATGTGAGAGGCTGCCCTAACTTACGTTAGCTAAGTGAAATGTTTAGGGTATGAGGATGAGAATGATGAGGACTATGAAGTCCTACAACCACTCTACAATCCCAAGTTTTGAGGAGGGCTAGGTGAGCTAGTTTTTAGGTTCAACTCTATGCCTCAGGGAGCTCTTAGCCCAAAGACGAAAGCACAGTCTTTGGATGATAGCAGGACGCGCTGGCATCTTTAAAGTGCATTGGAGTCTGTACGGCCAGACAAAAGTAGAGACAAGGTCAAACCTACTAAATTGACTAATGGCCTAGCTGATTAAGGGGCCAAAATGATATGACTAAATTAATTAATTATTCTCTAATGTTATAAAGCAAATATGCAAGAGTGACAAAGATAAGGAGAATCTCACCGAGGAACCTATTTGCCAGTTGGTTCTTTGAAAGCATGTCCACCTACACACATAAAGAGGGAAAATTTTGGGTGGATGTATAGGGGCCTACCTCGGTCAAACCCCCATTTAGGTGTGTATACCTTGATATTTCTACCGCTCTAAATGTGCAAAACAACTTAAAATGCAAGTGATAAAATACCAAAGACACCTCAAGATTAGCCAAAAGAGTGATAAACAATAAGGAAAATGGACTAAATAAAACACAAACGATTTCGCCTTCCTTGCTGTTGATTTCTCCTTGATTGGCCCTTGCTTTGATTGGTTGTGTGCTCCTTAGATGATGGTTTGAATGACTATATGCAAGATTCAATATGTAAGATGATGAACAAAGATGGTTGAATGATTGAAAAGGCTTGAGGATTCAAATGGACAGCATGTAGTTATCAAAATGCAAAGTGTTGAGAAGGAAAATTAGCAGCATAAGGGTACTCAAAATGAAAAGTGTTCTTGTAAATGCCCTTGAGGAGGGGGTATTTATAGGAGATTTTGAATTCTCTAGAGAATTCAAGGGTCAAGATTGATCCAACAAGGTCAAGATGAAGGGCTATGGTGGGTTGAGAACCCACAAGCCCTCACATCTTGACATGTGGAGGGTGAAGTAGACAAGAGGATATGAGGTGGAGATGAGTTGTCAAAAAGGGTACATGAGGTGGAAAAGGACATGCACCTTGGGGATGAGAGGATTTCCTCAAAAAGGGATTTCTTGTCCCCAAGTGGGAGTGAAAAGGACATTTGAGGAATTTTAGAATTCCTCAAAAATCTACATGGGAAAAGGAAAGGTGGTTGGGGAATAAATGTGAATTAAAAATTCACATTCCTAGGATGATCTAGAGGGTAAAAGGTGGGCTCCAAAAGGTGGGACTTGGTCACATGTGGAGATTGTGACAAGTCCAAGGTGGGTCACATGTGGAGATTAGACAAGTCCCAAGGTTCTAGAAGCCTTGAAGAATAGAAATGTGAATTAAAAATTCACATAAAAGGGAGGGGAATCTAGGACAAATAAAAAGGAATTAAAAATTCTCGAGAATGATTGTAGCTTAATTAATCCGTAATTAAAAAGATAAATGAGGATTAGAAGCCAACTTGCAAGTTGAGGGGATGTGACATCCCAATCAAGGATTAGGGTATGTGCACATCCCCAATGAAGAAATTAGGAGATGGATTAGGATTAGATGAAATGACATGTGGAGGAATTAAATAAATGTAACATTTATTTAATTTATTTGATGAAAAGAGGATTAAGGAGGTAAGGTATTTAATTATCAATTAAATACCTTAGGGATTTGGCAGAATTAAAGATATTAATTAAATAATAGTAATATTACTTAATTAACTCATATAAGAGGATGTTTAGATGAAAAGTGGTAAATTTGGATA